>QPHH01000027.1:245301-373780 GCA_003574815.1 Aspergillus spinulosporus | reverse complement strand
CAGCAACGCTATACAACAAGGCTCATCCTGGGCACCGTGCCCGGGATGAGCTCTGCCTGGGATGAGCCAGCAGATATGACGGATACGGCAACAGTGTAGGTATACAAGCCCGAATACTAAGCTTTGAAAGCACTGGTTCAGGATTCAATGGTACTAGTCCTGCTGCTCGGAAACTGTTTCTGATTATATCCAGCTTAAATGTGCTGATTCGAGCTTGTGGATAGGCTGCAAGGAAATCAAGTTTATTAATATGGCTAATACCAAGCCGCATTTTCTGATTAACCAAGCTGGCATACAAGCGCTTCAAAACTGCAAAACATCCAATATTAAGTAGTTATAGAAGATGGGAGGAATGTGCCGGCATGCAGAGTGGTATAATATTATGATCTGTGCAGATTTAATTAAACTCTGGTATAAGGTGGCTTCCATGGCCATTAAGAACTAGAAGTTAATATCTTCCGCGCGTACAATGCTCTGTTGACAGGATAAACTGCTTCTAAAGCCAGCAAAGGCTAATTTTATTGGTGGTCTATCTATTTATACTAATTTCAAATCGCCAGTCAGGGGGAAGGCCTGTAAACCATGCTTGGTTATACTGCTTGCCCTTGAAGATAAGTGTTAATAGAAGTACCTATCCAGAAGCACTGATTAACTTAATTGCAGTAACCTATTCATGGTTTCCTGGCTGTAGAACTGGTCTTTGGCCACATGATTTTAACTTGGTAATCACTTTCTAATGTGCACAAAGGCCCATTGCAAAGCCAGTCTTATCAAAGTTATAAATATTATCTGGTAGGATACCATATTGTTTAATTGTGGCTTGTACGGTGTTAAACCATGCTTAAATAATCTTTGGGTTCTCTTGCTTTGCTTGCTGGCAGTTATATTGCCTTGACAAGCAAGACTCAAGCTCCAGATAGCATTGAGTATAATTATATACCCATTTCTGGCCGACAGTCTAGATTAGGGTGGAACCACGCTTTGCAAGCAAAATATTAGCCATTTCTTGCACATAAGCTTTTGTAGGAGCTGCTCCGCGTAGATCTAAAAAAAGAATCCACTGCTTAAGCACTTCCTCTTTAATCTCTGTCAATTTATGGCCATTTGCGCGAGATTCGGCGCGATTTGTAGTCCCGCGTAGTCGCGTACGTAGTATAGATTCAGGCATATTGAAGCAACATGCTGCCTCGCGTATTGATATAATCTTTTTTTTTTATAGCCTGTACAGCCAGTAAGAGCCGGCCTTCCTTCTCATGGCAATTTTGGTTTGAACTAACGCGAACTCGGGGCATGGTGGCTGTTGGAAGATAGATGACCGCGTCAGCATGTAAAAAAGTGGTTGGGTGCGCAGCTCGCTTACATGCGCAGCTCGCTTACCAACCACGTTACCTGTAGTCCAAGCTACGAACTGCGACGATACTCTCTACTACTCTCTTCAGAGCCGCGGCCTACTCCACAACACTATGGATCCTTCTATGCAGCTTTTTACTCTTATTTACGTGCGCACCATCGCTGGACGAGTCCACGGACCATCAGGCTCCAAATTGACATTCTTTACTAGAGACCCAATTCATATAGTATCAGATGGCCATAATCCGTATAAAAACCATAAAAGCGCAGCGACGGATTCTGCAATTTATAAATGAAACAATAGCAGGGGTATCGAAACGTCCAATTGCTGATCAAAGCCCATTATCAGCACATGTGAACGGACCCCCAAAACTTCCGGCTCGGTAATCTATGATCACACTTTCGACGGACGCCTATATGGATATACGTTAGTCTTTGATGTTTGCATGTGAATCGGAATAGGGACGGGCAAGCAACTTACGTAAGTCCCAGGCCCTAAGAAATAAAGCCCAATGCCTATTAACCCGACATTGACAATTGCCCCAACCCAGCCTCGGATACCTCGATTCTTGTAGAAGCCCGGCCCGTAGTCATCGTACCGCATGCGCAAGTATGCGACGCCCCAGAAAATGAAGCCGAAGAACGAATCGAAAAGTGAACTCATAATTGAGAGCAAATCCGAAAAGAACGGAATAATCTCGGCGATGATAAAAGCGGCCGCCCACAAAGCCGCAAGGATACCGATCCAGCTTGCCCAGCCGACAAAGGTGTGGTTACCCTTGTGCCGGGTACCCTCGAAGAGGCGGAAAAAGATGAACCGCGCAGAGACGGAAGCGTAGAGAACACCGAGGAAGATGATCGTAGGGATCATGAACGAGAATGAAACCTTCTTGTAGACTTCGTCGCCGATCGCGCCAAATGCGGGAGCCTTCATGTATTGATTTCCAGTGTATGCGTAGACGATAGCCCCGACAAGGCTGAAGACGATGATTTCTGCGATCGTGACGGCGGTGACAGACTTCCAGAATTCCTTGGGTTCTCTCATCTCCGCGATGAAGCTGGGTAGTGTAATCTGGCCGATGAACGTGTAGCTGATGTTCAAGAAGGCGCTCATTCCAGAAACGAAAGTCGTTCCAGGGACCGGAAAAGCCTTGACAATTGGTTCACCAGAGTATTCGGGGGTGCTGTTGTATCTAGCCGGATGATCCTCTATCGCAGTGAAGATAACCGCCAGCATGACGGAAACAAAAGTGGCGAGCGCTGAGATTGTCGCAACCTTGGCGAGTGTGCCAAATGTACGCGGAATGGAACAAATCAAAGATATGACCGCTACAATGAAGGAGAACACAACAGTGCAGGTCCCGTGGTTGGAAATTGTGTTGAGGTATTCGGCGCCGACTACGCAGTGCAAGCCCTAAACACCGTTAGCCGGTCGAACCGGATGTGTCTGGGGATAGGTACCTGAATAAATGTATTGTTCAACAGAAACATGACCGCTGTAAAGTACCAGGCAATTTTCGAGTCCCAGAACAGATGCTGACCAATGTCACAGACGTCGCGGATATGCGGATGACGCAGACAGAATCTCCTGGGCAATGTCAGTTTAGGTCTATTGAGAGACTGGGAAAAGCAGCTGGCAAACGCACCATACAATGAGCGAAGTATAAAGAACAACACCCGCAATGAACACAGTCAGGATCAACCCCGGAACAAGGCCAAGAACCGAGTACGACCAGGGGAATGACATGATAGCCAGACAGATATACTCGGAAAAGAGCAGCGCGGCCGTCTAACGTTTCACCAATTAGCACGAAACACAGACCCTAGGGACTTCCCGTCGCATCCAAGATTAGATGGACCTAGAAAACACACCTTCTGCCAACTACAAGTACGGTACTTGATCGAGTTCTCCGCCTCCAGCTCGATTTGTCTGCCGATCTCTCCCGACTCCGAATCGGACAAGCCGCCCGCAATTTGGGGACTTCTCTCGAGATCCTTATCCTTCAACTTGTCGGCGGAACTGTCAGAGCTCGGCGAGCCGCTGTGCTCTCTGGCTGTACCGAACAACGGGAATCCCGCCATTTTAGCGACCGCACGAACCGGCGATGGAAAGATCGAACAGAGTAAAGTAAAGAAAAGTAATTCTGAGCTTTCGAAGGCATGTACTGTTTTTCTGGAGCTGGACTAGGTGGACTTCTTGCCAAGTCAGCACAAGCAAGCAAGCAAGCACAATATAAAGGGACAGGACTAGGAGCTGAGTGAGCAAGGGAATATAAAGCCCGTCGCTTACCTCTGCCAGAAAATTTAATGAGAAAATATGGCGAGAAAAGTCTGTCAAGAGCAGGAACACGAGATCGAGGGGCGAGAAGCAGCCCAGAGGGGAAGAATCCGCGTGGTGGATAGCGTTGGTAAACTGGCTCGAGCTAGTCAAGGACCGGCAGATGAGAAGATACGACACAGCCAGCCTACCAAATCGCTACAACGAGGAACAAATCCAACGACGGAGTGGCGACGAATGGACTGGGCGCAGGATTCGCACTTCTTGATTTCCGCTAAGACCAAGCCAAGCGGCGACGCCGAGGGTTTAAAGTGCTTGAGAAGGCTTGGATGTCTTGGGATGCTTGGACTGCGAATTAACAAAGAAGCAGAGAAGCAGACAAAGCTCGTCGCGAGTGCGGTATCTGTAACTGGGGGAGATTGTGATACGACGATCTCTATCTACGGCGGGAGATAATATTTCCCAATTTCTTACTTCTACTGTAGCGAAGCCATTGGTAAATTAATCCGCTGCTTGCAACGGGTATTCCGAACCTGAAATGAAAAAGTCTGCGACGAGCCCTCCGATGGCGACCACCGCGGGACGTCATGACGTGCTGGGCCAGACTCGGTCTCGATGACCAGGAAGGCTAAGTTGGTAAAAGGTAGGATCGCATTCGCGATCTGAGTCTGCATTCGGGGGTTGCATGGATGTGCTGAGGAGAGTGTAACCCGGCGCCGCTCAGGGCCCGCCGGCGGATTCCTCCGACCCGCTTCCGTCCATGGTCCAGGTGCTAGCAGCAGGCTCTGATGACTCTGACTGGGTTGCACAGATGGTCGGTCTACGATGGTTCAATATCTGCGATCTGTGTAAATTTTTTCTATTGATCGTAGAATTAGTCATTGATAGCTTGCAGATATTGAATATTACCCTAATATGCAGAGCCCATGAGCTTTATGGTGTCTTATCGTTCTAAAATCGCGCCATAGTGGAATCCCACTCCACGACAGGAAATGACGTAATTTTGGCGCCCGCCCCCAATTGCTCTGCTAGTGGAGGGATTTAGGACTCTAAACGTGCGTGCCACTTCCCCACGTCTCTTAAGCTAATCTCAACTTTGATCGATTCCGCGTGGGAACCTACCACGGGCATGCACCAAAAATCAAGGGGTCGTAAGGAGTCATACCACGGTCATACCATATCAGGCAACTAGATCAGATGGAAAATACGCAGAACTACTGGGTGCTGAAAATATGTGCCTCGTCATTAATATATACGGGGCAGAAATATAGTAGACACACCAAGCTCTTATTACATCCCCTCGTCCTCTCCAGCAAGTAGGGCCGCATAATCGTCGGCCGACGCGAATGTCGGCAAGTGCTTGAGCTTGCGCCTCTTCTTCCGCCCGGCCTTGTCGTCTTCCTTGGGGAGTTCCTCGCCTCCCAGCTCGACATCGGACGGCAAGTCCTCGTCGCTGTCGACAAAGGCCTCCTCGTCTGAAACGTCCATGTCAAAGGCCTCCTCATCGTCGAGGTCCTCTTCCTTAGAGGTTCGGCTCTTAGCCTTGGCTGCCTTAACCTTAGCAGCGTCTTCGTCTTCCACGTCGTCCATTTCTTCATCAGATTCATCGTTGAAGATAACCTCGTCATCGTCACCCTCCTCGTCGGACTTGTCGTACGCCGATTCAAGGTCGTCCAGATCCAAGTCATCATCGCTATCACCTGGGCCTTCAACCTCCGGCCTTGAATCAACGAGTGCCTTCCAGATCTCAGACTCCTGATCGCTGAGGTCGCCATCCACATCGCCCTCTTCATCCCGCTCGACAGGATCTTTGCTCTTCTTCTTCTTTTGGGCCTTCTCCTTGTCCTTGCCAAGTCGGCTAAAGTACTCGTGGAAGAAGACATCCTCTGCCGCAATGTCTTCGGCTTTCTTCTTCCAGAATGCCTCCGAGTTGAGTGGTAGTTGCTGACTGTGTTGACTGGTAGTGACCAACCTGTCCTTTGCCTCGCTGCCAGCAAGTGGCTGCATGAGAGAAGAGCCACGCGTAGAAGCCGTCGCCTTTGGCGTTCTGTAGACAAACCGGTCAAGGAAGTGTGTCAGTGTGTGCAGAGTCATGTCGGGCTTCCCGCTCATCGGCTGGTGCTCCAGTAGATGAGTCGCATTGACCGAGACGGAGGGGTGGAAATGAGACAGGTAAGGGAGCTATGAAATGTGAGCATGCGGCTAGTCTGTAGATGAATAAACAAGAACTTACTATTTCCCAGAGACATGCTTTGTCGGCGTTACTGTGCTCCGGATCTCTCTTACGAGGGTCGTAGTGGTTGGAAGGTTTGGGTTTCTCTTCTGGCACTGGTGCCGGCTCCTGGACATCATCTTCATCGGGAACATCCATGAATACTTCTTCCTCATCACTTTCGTTGTCTTCCGGCTGATCATAGAGAGATTGCAGACTGATGAAGGTCTTCTCCAGCTCACGGATCAGATAGAAAACTCCGCAAATGAAAGCAGGCTGATGCAGTCCAAGAACCTGGACAATGCGCTTCACAAATGCCTTGATTCGCCGGACATTCACATCATTTTTGAGAGCCTTGAATAACAGGTTGAGATACATGGACTGCTTTGAAGAGGTAGCAACCCGAGGGTCAAGGAGGGATTCGTAGAGAGTTCGGTAGAAGCGGTCGCTAGATACTTGGTGAGTTGATGTCAGCTGCTGGATCAGCATTAGTGCTTGGATGCTAGTGTTGAAATTTGATGAGTGCGTGATGCGGAAGAGGGTCTCGATGTGCTTCGAAAGCCTCTCAGTATTTGAGCTAGTGAATGGATAAGCTCTGTTGACACCGGTCAAAACCGCCGATATCAGCTTGTCCTGCATCTCCTCATTTTGAGTCTCAGCATTGTTCTTATCCTTTCCGCCTCGTTTCTTGCCCTTGCCATGCTTATTGTCACCCTTGGGTTTGACAGGTTTCTTAGGCTTAAGCAGAACCACGAAGAGAGAGAAATAGATATCGAGCAATTGAACTCCAACTTGCTCTTCCTTGGCGCTCAACACGGTTTGATTCAGGGTTATGATGGAGTAGTACTTAGCGTGCTGGCTCTGACCCGGTCGGAAAAGAACTTCCTCAACCGCCTTGATGATAGTTGGCTTCATCAGCGGGTGAGATTGTTCAAGTTGCAAGAGCAGGTATGACGCCCGAGACGCAATCTTCTTAGATGTATCGCCGAGCTTGTTGACAAGCAGTCGCAGGAGGTTGGCCTCCTGCTCTGGTTTCTCCTTAAGCAGCTCAAAGACGTAGCTGACCGCTCTGGAACGAGAGAACTCAATCTCATCATTGCACCACACCTCCAGGATCTTCAGTACCTCGAAATACTGGTCCTTTAAGAAGTGCTCGTACGCCCAAACAATCAGGTGGCTGTCCTTGAGACCGCCAGGGAGGGGGGCACCTTCAGTCCACTTGTTACCGGCGCCTTGGAACGCAGCAACAAGGGCTGGCTGATTTGCGAACGAACGAAGTCTGCGGTCACTCGGTAGCAATGTACCCTGCGCAAACATATCCTTCAATGAGCGAAGAACTTCGACCGCCTGGGCACGGCTGCGCTTCTTTCCAAGCGCGACTAAGTTCTCTAATGATTTTGTGTTGTGCAAAGGCGACTCTTGTACGGCCAGTGTCAAAGCCGAGATTTTGTCACTGAGGGTTCCGGTCGTCATAATGGTACTGTAGAACTTGTAGGAGGAGGATGCCGAGGCCTGTTGAGCCTCTGCGTACATCTTGTTTTCTTTTTCGAGTAGCGAATTGGCATAGGTGTGCACGCGGTCGACCAAATAGCGTGGAAGGCCGGTAGCAGCCTGCTTGCTTGAGATGGCAGGTAGGGTTGTCATGTACCAATCTGATCGAGGTAAGACGAGCTAGATTTCGGTCAGCAGATAGTTACTAAATATGGTCGATGTACCCACAAGCTTCGAGAACTCTTTCGGGTATATGACTTCCGGTGCTGTCTCCTTGACCTGTCAATTCACGTTAGTCACACACCCTCGCGTTGAGAAAACAATGGAATTGTAATATAAATAGTGTCTCCATCAGGCATTGGTGATTCTTGTCTCATGGCCGTAAAGGCTCTGAAGTAGCAAATACGTAGAATATGCAAACATCATTTGAACAGCGCAATAACCAAACGGGAACCTAGAACGTACCTCTTTCTCTGCCGGTTGCTTGAGGACTTGTTGGGAAGTCTCATCTACAGATTCATTATCCGAGCTGGACTGTTCTTCAGCGGGCTCGGCCTCATCCGCTTCTTCCTCCTCTGCATCTTCATCTTCGTCTTCATCCTCATCCTCATCCTCTTCGTCCTCCACGTCTTCTACCTCGTCATCTGCCAGGTCATCCGGGACAACCTGACCTGCAGCCGCAAGAATACTTGATAGCTCTTTTCTCAAGTCTTCGGCGGATCCTTGCGATTTCTTCGAAGGTTTTGCGTCCTCGACTTCCGACTCTGAATCGACACCCGCAAGCAAATCAAAATCCTCCTCGGTACCTCCGAGAGCCAAGATTTCCTGTCGCAGGGTTTCATTGTCATCGATTTTATTCAACTTAGACTTCTCGCTTTCCTTGTTCTCAATCACATCGCCGTTGCGATCCCGTTTCTTGCCCTTAACATTCTTGTCGGAAGGGAATTTAGCTTTCGAGTCGGACTTCATTGCACCACCCTTGGCATTATTCGCATCGCCAGCAGGAGCTGTCTTCGATTTGCTGTTCTTCGACTTCTGTTTCTCTGCGCCGTCCTTTAGCCTCTGTTCGATCTTTTGGCGGAGACCCGCAAAGGCACTCTCTTCCAGCTGGGGGAGGGCACCGTCGGTTGACGGCCTGGTGGTTGTGTCATTCTTGACGGGAACCGAGTTAGCCCCAGTCGACTGCTTTCCCTTGCCTTTAGCCATGATCGAAACCTTGGCTTAGTGGCTGTTGATGTCCGGCTGTATCGCTGGCTGTCTTTTATCCTTCCTGAACTTTTTTTTCTGCCGCCCGAAAGTGTCCGCCTAGGCTATCGGAGTAACGTAGTACCGGATGCCGACCGCGTTTCGCGAAGCCCCGGCTCTCTCGAGTTCCAATAACTAAGTTAAACGAAGAGTACGAAGCATCTTTTCAGGCTTTCTTGATTTCCCTGTCGGGGAAAGGTTTCTTCTTGGTTTGGGAGTCATAGGACTATAGGGGATTGATGATATCCGGGTTTCGCCCGGCTGCGGGCCGGTTTTTGAGCCGTTCCCGAACGTACACTTGGAATTTGCGAGTATATCCAGTATCTAGATGTGATTATCATGTACGTTTCTTTTCTCAAGCGTCTCCTAAGTACTACTAATTAAGAGATAGACAGATGGCCGAAGTCGAGCATCCAATGTTTGGATGCCGACGAAACATATCTCGAAAAAGACCGAAGATGGCGAAACAGGTAAAACATATCTAGCCTATCCTCCTGAAAATCTAGCTAACGACCAAAGGAGATGTGAACGACTTGCTGATCAAGGGAGGCTTTTACCGAAAGGTGCGTTCATACTAGCCAGGAGAGTAAGCAGTGCTGACAACCCTAGGCTTACGCGGGCATTTTCCACATGTTGCCTTTAGGGTTGCGAGTACAGGAAAAATTGGAGCGCCTTATTGATCGGCATATGCAGTCATTAGGTGAATATCTACTGCCTAGCCCGGCTGTTATGGAGGCTAACTATTTACAGGTGCCTCGAAGGTTTCATTGTCTTCAATCTCGTCACAGGAGCTCTGGGAGAAATCGGGGCGACTTAAGGATAATTCAGAAGTAAGATACGCCTCAATGGTTCGTCACTGTTACTAACAACGACTATTAGTACTTCGGCTTCCTCGATAGGAAAGAGGCTCGATTTCTACTTGCGCCAACGCACGAGGAAGAAATCACTGCCCTAGTTGGAAGCAGCGCCCACTCATACAAACTCTTGCCAATTCGGCTGTACCAGATCTGTGAGTTGAGAGTAGTGGACTTGTGGTGCCATTGCTAATCGAGTAGCGAGGAAATACAGAGATGAACCCCGACCACGGCAAGGCCTCCTCCGTGGTCGAGAATTTATCATGAAGGATCTCTACACTTTCGATGATAACGTGGAGAATGCACTGCAAACGTATGAATCAGTGAAGAGTGCCTACACAAGACTCTTCAACGAATTGAAAATCCCATATTTAACAGCCGCTGCAGATTCGGGCAACATGGGTGGGAACATGAGCCATGAGTTCCACTTCATCAGCTCGAAAGGCGAAGACACGCTCATCAGCTGCAATCACTGTGATAGTGTGTATAATGAGGAGCTTGCCGACGGGATAGCCCCTAGCTCCCCGTATAGTGAGCAGGCGAGTTCAGCTCCCGGGTTCGATGTGGAGGGAACGCCCGCTGCGACCAGCGCAAGGGTTTCCACCGGCGTCTGGACAGCGATTTCGAAGGATAAGAGAACTCTAATTCGTGCCTGGTACCCGAAATTCACGGTCCAGGAGGGCACTAATAAGCCAGTGACCAGGGAGGTGAATGCTCATGCCGTCAAGGCCATTGTCAGCGCTGCAGGCTTTGAACTCGACGCTAGCCTAGAGAACCCTGTGCTCCAATGGACTGCCCACGTAAAATCTGCCAAGGCAGACCGCGAGAGTTCCACAGAGCGTCCACAAGTGCTAGACCTGTACGACTCCTACGTGCACGCCTACAATAGGCCGCCGCTCAAGATTTTGGAGGAAGCGGGCTGCGTCATCGAAGACATAGAGTGTCTCCGACTTGACAGTTTCCCCAAGACAAACCGCAAGCTGAGCCTTACCAGAGTCCAGGATGGGGATCAATGCCCAAAGTGCATGCAGGGCGTGCTCAAAACCCAAACGACAGTGGAGTTGGGCCACACATTCCACCTGGGCACGCGGTACAGTGATGTTCTAAAAGCCCGCATCGTGAATAGCGAAAACGACAGGGTACCAATGCAAATGGGCTGCCATGGTATTGGGGTCTCGCGAATGATCACCGCGGTCGCCGACTCTCTTGCGGACGCGAAGGGCCTCAACTGGCCTAGGATTATAGCACCATGGGAAGTTGTCATCGTCCCGGCGCCGGGCAACCAAGAGGATGCCCCTGACGTCTACGACCTGCTGGCCTCTGACAAAGCCTCGCCGATCGATGTGCTCCTTGATGACCGGGACAAGACTACTGGCTGGAAGTTGGGAGACGCAGACCTCATCGGGTATCCGGTGATCGTCGTTGTAGGCAATGGCTGGAAGACGAATCGCACCCTGGAGGTCCAATGCCGGCGCTTAGGGATCCGCCGAGATGTGCCAGAAGGAGAATTGCTGCCCTTTGTGCAGTCGTTATTGGCACAACTGTAACTGCCGTAGGTCTTCCAGCCTCTCAGCCACATTTTATACTATTCAGCCACACCTACCTTGTACTATATGTCAATAATCATGTATATTATTGTACTATCCTATAGGCACTAGCCACAGTCCGCAACGCAGACTTGTTTAGGCCAAATTGCCAGGTAACATTCGGTTAGCGCTCTCCCCACCGCATTCGGCCTTAGCCTGGCCCTGCGGCTTTCTAGCTCCGCAGCTCGAACCAATTACCCGTCTCACACAAAGCGCGGTTCTTTGTACAGCCTCAGAAACCAAGGAACTAAAGTCAGCCTGAAACAGTGCCTTGTTGGATTGTCTTTCTTCTCGAAGTCAAAGAATTTTCGATCTACATATATTTGCTCCATAAGTATCAAACCAGTACGAACTTTATCCCATATCCACTCGATAACATTTTCAGATCTCTCAGAATTCCCAAGCTCTTCGCTGACGATAATCCTAATTAATCCACATTCAACCCAAGACAATCTTGATTCGTACCTCCCATACTTGTCCAGCAGCAAAAATGTCTACAGAGCCAAAACCCGTTCGCGTTGGTGTCGCCGTTTTCGCCCTCAACCACGAAAACAAGTTCATCCTAGGCAAGAGGATCGGCTCTCATGGCGCAGGTGACTTCCCCTTCAGCCACTTACCTCCTTCCATGAAGTTTATATCCAGACAAAATATGATAATGCTAACAAAGAGATAGGCACATGGGGCCTCCCAGGCGGACACCTTGAATTCGGCGAGTCCTGGGAAGAGTGCGCGGCTCGCGAGTTGGTTGAAGAAACGGGGGTACATGTCGATGAGAACTCAGTTCAATACCTTACCGCAACAAATGATGTCTTTGAGAAGGATGGGAAGCACTACGTTACTATATTTGTGGGGGTAAGGGTAGATGGAGGCCAGGAGCCTGAGATCAAGGAGCAACTCAAGTGCGCCGAATGGAGGTGGGTGAGCTGGGAGGAGCTCGCTGAGGACCGGAGAAAGCAGGTTGAAGCTGATCAGGCGAGAAGGGAAACAGAGGGGAAGAAGTTGTTTGTGCCGCTTTTGAGTCTGTTTGAGCAGAGACGCGGTTTTGAGCCTGTTTTGAACTGAGGGAATGAAGTGAGAAGGCGAGCTGACCTACTAGATGCGCAATGCCACCTGCTATGATGATGGCTGATGAATATATGGGTAACGAGGCGAACTAACGGACAGGACCTGGCTACGACGAAGCTAAACGGCAATCTCAAAGCGATACGTGATCTTATGTTGTGACCATGGGCAGGACTGAATGTTTCTTTTTCTAAGATATTACATCATACGACCTGTTTATTTCAAAGGGAGCCTGAGCAAGTTTGTCTACATGCTAGGAATGTATTAGGCAACCGTAAAAAGATCTAGTACAGTCCCTCACGTTAGCCAAACCGTAGACCGTGGGACTCGCAGTACGGCTTAGACCTAAACAGTACAGCCAACAGCTGCCATTACATCGTTTAGCACCTCTTCAACCACTTCATCGTCGTGGGGCGGGTGGGGAGTCACCCCATCGTCACCTTATCGTCACCCGACCTCTGGCCTGGCAAAAAGGGCCTTGGCGATGATGAGTATCCGGTCAAGGGAACCAGGAGGAAAGGATACTGGGGATGCTAGCGTTTCACTCTGAACGGAATCCAGACTTTCTCATCAAGTTACCTACCAGTCGACCGCCAATAATTCGGGCTGAAGCTTACACATATTGGTACGATATTGCCCGCTTCGTCCAACATGGACCTCGACTCAACTCTGGCCGAAGAAAGTCTTCTGCTCGCTTCCTATCCACTTTCACCTTCAAGGAGTTCTTTCACCATTGGTATCAATGAGAATATGGCTTGCAACTTCGAGGGCGCTTTGTTCCGGAAGAGATGGCTCATCCTGAGCCGTGTTGGGTACACTGAAGCTTTCTTGCAGGTGAGAAAGACACACACTGCATGATTATATGCATAATGGCAACATCGTCTGGGTATTGAACGTTTTGGCAAAGAAATGTGTCGTACGCTACGCTCGGTATTCATTCCCCGAGCCCAGCCTAATCGCAGGTGGTTTCGCAATGCTCTAGAATACCCCGTGGTATTGGCTTGACTAAAAAAGCTGCAGAGCCCTTACCTCGCCTCATCTCACATCCTACCCGGCTTGTGACAAAGGATGCGGAAGTGAAATAGAGGTGGTTCGTGGTTTAGCCGATTGCTTCATCGCCTATGGTTTGACGAAAAGAGACGCAAAGGTTTTCGGTGAAGAATAGGCTGTTATATAAATTCCAAGTGATCTCAAATAGGGCAGTCTCGCCGCCACTATTGAGCCAGCGGCTACGAAGACCCAAAGGTCATGTCAAGGGACCTATTGCAGAATGTAATTAAGCCTGCGGGGAGCAGAAGGATAAGTTCTCGTGCCCTAACCGCGATTCTAACCATGTGGCCCGTAGAAGAGACAGCAGGCTCCAGTCTGAGACCCGCTCTACGAAGGTGCGCTTGATATTGATTAGTTGTTTCTTTGTTTCATACTACCAGAGGGAGGACTAGACGCTAAAGGTTTAAGTAGGATTTAAAGTGAATGCATTCGTTCTCTATCGGGCAGTTGTATTGTTCCAGAATTATACAAGCTCATTTAACAAAATACTAAAGCTTCCACTCATCCAGCGGGGCTGTGGCGCAACGGTAGCGCGTGTGACTCCAGATCACAAGGTTATCCGTTCGAATCGGGTCAGCCTCAATTTTTTTTTTGTGTTGACCAGCTATTAGTTTGATGCCAATAGCTATTTAGTTACACTCTTCTATCAATGATACACTCTTGTTTGTGGCGCATACGGTTATTGTGTACAAAACCTCAATCCGGAGGTTCGGCCGTTATCTAGACTTAAGCAGAGTGCATAGCACCGCATGAACGGTAATGGTTACCAGTGCGCTTCTATAATATGCAGAATCTCTTTCTAGTGATGAGTTGAATGCGGTATCAATCGGACAGGGCTGGAAAGAGGTATGGATACATAACGGGTGAAAAGGCTTGGGAAACACGCTTTGACCGAGGAGCCTAAATTCATGATATCTGCCAGCCCGCACAACTATTTAGATCTTCTCCCAGCATAGTGAATTACCCTGGTAGTTTCCATATATGTAGTCATATGCATCTTCCATTTCTAATCAGGGTTTCTTTCGTATGATTTGGGTTGTTATAGTCCAAAATCGGCACCACAGTCTGGGACAGGGTTCATCAGCCACTGGAACAGAAAATGTGGTCCAATGTTTGTCCTTCACGTACTATGGATTAGGCGATGCTAGGCTCCTACTCTGCCCATAATATCAAAGCCAGGTCATTATATGTACTTTAGCCACTGACTAGTCTACAACAAAAGCGGTACAACAGCGTGTGGATTTCTAACCAAGCATCCGAAAGACAGTTGCGAATTAGCACAAAATTATTTACTGACTCTAGCCAACCAATAGTCTCGTCAAGCCACAAGCCACCATGCATGCGCACGATATGCTGGATGTCAAAATAGCCAGAAGTGAGTATAGGCTTTATATACCTCAATTATTGAGGATTATGTCACTCAATGGGGGCTGTGGCGCAACGGTAGCGCGTGTGACTCCAGATCACAAGGTTATCCGTTCGAATCGGGTCAGCCTCAATTTTTTTCTCGATATTTTTTTTTCTGCAGGCCATCAATAAAACCTCCCGACCGTTTCCGCTGAGCAACCCATACGCAAAGTGGATGGGATGCTCCCGCCTGCCCAGTCTCTATAAACATTGAAACAAGAGGGCGAGCGGTATCTAACCCGCCCTATCAACTGCCTGTTTGTCCGCAAAACTGAAGGCTCGCCGAACAATTTCTCCCACTACACGTATGCCACTCGTTGACGTATGAATACAAAGCTTGAAAGGCGCCTTTTCCAGGTCAGCGACCCGGACACTTTGACTTCAAGAAAGGACCGGAGCAGAATACCGAATCATCCCTAATATAATGGTGTGAGGATGCTTCAATATTAAGGACTAGCAATCATAAGTGCCACTCGAAATTGTGTACCAGCTACCTCCATCCCCAGCCGCATGTCATGGAAATGCCGCTGGAACATCGCTCAGAACTCGGCCACCAGTTAACACAGGACTCTCCCCTACGATCCCGGGGTCCGCATATTGGGTACATTAGAGGACCTTTGACAGGTTGCACTTCGAGTCTGCGTCTTCGCGTGAAGACGACTGAATCTCGTCTCTTCACCTCCAATCAAGGGTGAATGGAATAGAACGGGGTCGTATCGAAGACCATTTTCCACGCGGTTAAGGTCTCCTTTCTACATCTTCGACAAGGACGATTTCGGTTGTAACACATGTCTTCAAAAGAATCGCGGCCCCCGTCTTGTAACCTCCGGCGTGCATAATTGTTCTTACGGACACATCCTGGTCTCAAGTCTACATGTGGGATTTCCATCACGCTATACGTTAGCAACATCACGAAGAATGCAGGCGTGGCCTCTGACCATGGGCTTCTGCAGACTGTCTGCCCCATCTAGATCCGAGAGTCGACTACTATGTCGACGCAAACCTAATCCAGCGGCAATGGACATCAGCAGCAACGGTGAATTCACAAATATATATGCAACGAGGGGCCAGGTTCATCGCCAAAGAGTCCCTCTCATGCAGATTGGGGTAATTATATCGTTGGGCTAAATGACCAGCAAGCGGAGAATGCTTTAATAGACTCTGGGTTCCAAATATTCGGCAACCACGAACGTACGCCTGCATAGAGTTCGTCAGGCGGCGTTGGCTGCGTAAGTTGCAATCCGGAAGCAGACTTCGAAATACGTCCAGAACTACTTTGCATCATTGGCGAAGCTACTTCGAGCGTTTCGCATACCCAGGGGCAATGACGCGGATTTCTATTTACTCTCAGCAAATAGCCCGACACATTCAATGTAGGCAATTGGTTTGGCCCCTGGAGAAGGTTCTTGGGGCTTGCCCGGATGTATACCTGCATTCTGGTCTGCGTGTTCGAGTATTTTTTGCGACGTACCGACTGTTCCTCCCACCTCCTTCCGTAATATATTACAACGAACAAGAGCGAGACACCCTTACACCGACTCGAATCACTTGCGATCACTGGCTTACCTCGCTTACCTCGCTTCAAAGCCGCCCTATCATCGCCGGTCTCGTCTCTATGAAGTTGAGGCAGTTTCTCGTTCCCCACTGTTATCCCAGATCGCTACTATAGCATTCAGCATTCTATATGATTTGCACGGTCTCCACAAAAAGCGTCAGTGGCCGAGGAATAGTACGCACGAAGATTATTCCTCCTGTCAGATCAAACGACCAAAGACTAGTTTATTATGCGAATAAGAAAAAATTGAGGCTGACCCGATTCGAACGGATAACCTTGTGATCTGGAGTCACACGCGCTACCGTTGCGCCACAGCCCCAAAGGACGGTAAAATTTTTATTCTTAGGAAATCAAGAACTAAGAAATAAATACCTAGACTTCAACAGCCACCGCCTACAATAGGGGGAGGATTGCCAGTTATTCAATCTACTTGAATGTTACCTTGACCTACTCCAGTATCTCATAAACCACTCATAACAGCAAGGCCAATTTGTGCCATGCAGAGCATGCATGGGGATTGGCTTCAAACCCTGTGTACGTAGGATGTGTAATGCGCTTCAAACCACGTCGTTCGTTCCATTTTCAACACGCCAAATATGCCAGATACACTGATGATACTCCTTTCGAAGCGTAGTGCGGATTGAATTTTATAGACATAATAAGAGGTATCGTTTAATCTATCCTGCATCCATCCCTGGTCCTGACAGCAAAGCTTGCTGCTTCTCCAGCAGCAATTGGAACGAGCTTGGAGACTGTCGTCCCCGCTGGCCCAGCTGATTTCCAATGCAGTCTATACTCAGACAGGCATGGTTCCTGATAACGGACAAGGTACAGGCTCTCTATCAAGGATGCCTCTAGGACACCATCCTAGATGCTTCCGACACACAGCCCTAGCTATCGTTCTGGAGCCAAATAAGGCAGGCTGACAGCCTTTAGACTTGCATCAGCATGAGAACATTGACCGGACATGTCGGTCCTGCCACACCCCCTTGAATTATTGTACCGAGCTCTTTATATGCGGTCTATGTGCCCGGGGTTGTGTGAAATAGGTTCAGAGCGTCTTAGCGGGTGAAAGGTGGGCAGCCTAAATGCCTGGGTCCGCGGGGACTCGTGTATTGTGGAGTTACGCAGACCTGGGAGAGGGCGTCGAGACTCAATGACACTGGAGTATTGTATCTAGAAGGAATCCTTACACGCTGGTATGCAGAATATATACTCACCATATAATGAAGGCATTTCCGGGTCATATAATATCGTTGACCAACGGATATCCGCCATCAACAATCAACGCCGACGAACATTTACCTCGATAGAAACTGGCTTATACGGCCAGTACGAGGTAGTCTGCATCTTCTTAGTCGCAAGTTCGAAGGTAAACTCCTTCATAAGTTGCGGAATAGCTTTGTAAATCTCACACATCGATATCTGAGCAGGAATACGTCAGCCATCACCTGTCCGAACCCCTATAAGCCCAATATACTAATATATTTGTACCAAAGAATGAAATGGTTAAAAAAAAAACACTCACATTCTTTCCCAGACAAGTCCTTGGCCTCATCCCAAACTGCATAACACACCCATCCATCGCCCTCTCCTTATCCGCGCTGGCCTCAATCCACCGCTCGGGGCTAAACACATCCGCATCATCCCCATAAACACTCTTATCAAAATGAATAACGGCAGGGTTCACTCCAATCCGCGCATTCCCGGGGATATAGTAGCCGCCGAGCGAACATCCTTGGGCAGGCGCATGGCGTGGGAACGAGACTCCTGTGATTGGGTGCATACACATCCCCTCTTCTATGCAGGCGACGAGGTACGGCAGTTTAACGGCTTCGGTGTACGCGATGTGCGGGGTGCTTAATTGGCCTGAGGATGCAGCGGCGTCGATTTCGGCTTGGAGCTTTGTGTAGATGCGAGGTGTGTGGAGGATATGGTAGAATATGCCTGAGAGAGTTAGGGCTGTGGTTTCGCTGCCGGCAAAGCTGTTGCGTTATCCGTCAGAATGGGCATTCCTGTGTCCCCTTGAAGGAGAGCGTATGACGGTATTTCCCAGGATGACTTACAATCCACCGAAACACTCCATCTTGACGTCACGAATCTCGAAATCTACTTCCTTCCCGCGTTTATGCATGATATCCAGCAATTTCCCAAGGATATCAGCACGTTGTGGCTTAGAGGTAGCATCGTTACTATCCAACGCCGCAACACGTCCCTTGAGCATTTCATTCGTGGCATTGGTGAGAATGTCCAGCGCTTTGAGGGCTCGCCGGACCTTCGGAAACACGATCCCCGTCAGCATAAACAGGCTGCGGACATAGGTGGGCATATTTCCAGCCAGAAACTGCACGGAGATCAGATCATCTGTTGCATCAGTGTACCCTAGCTGATCGCCGCCGGCTTGAAGGAAGCCGAACATTTTGCTGAAGTAGAGTTCACCGATCACGTCGTATGCGTACCTATACGCAGATCAGGCTTCTGGTTCCCACAACATCAATATTAGCAAAACAACATGGGCAGCGGATGACTTACATCCTTGTCCAAATCCACAAGTCAAACGACTCCTTGCGGTCCGAGATCTCGCCTAGCTTCTCAAACATACGTCGATGCATTTCTCAATGTACTTTTCCGATTGGAAAACACTGGTCATGGTGTACACGTTGCTGACAATGCGTCGGCGGTCACCGTGCTGCTTCCCGCGTTGTGAGGAGAAGTGGTCTGGGAACCGTGCTGCGCATTGTTAGCAACTGCTCTAGGTGTCATGAATGGGCTGGTAAAGGTTTGAAGCGTACCCCATGGTGGCCTGAAGGCCAGATAGAAGTCAGTCTGCCTGATTTGTCAGTATGCGAGGTGCGCTCCTGCTCTACAGCGAGCGGAGCGCCCACCTTTGTCGTGGAAGATTTGACGCCGTAGAGCGTGTTAATCGCTTCGGGGTCGCTGGTGATGAGTTCATTCGGAGCGATGCGAACCACGGGCCCTACAGCTCACCAGCATTTGTAGACTTCTTCTGGGCGCACCGCGGAGGTCTACCATATTCCGCATGCGGCTTTCGCTGTCTCTTCTCAGCGTCCCCGGGAAGCACATGGAGAACCGTCCAGAACCTTGTAACAGACGCCCAGAAGGACCCTAGGAATTTAGCCAGAGGATGGAATGTTTGCGTGTAGATCATCCAGATGACCCAGTAGGTGATGATTCCAACTAGGGCGCCCTGAACGAGCAGGTCCCTCTGGGAGCCTCGGCCAGATGGCGTCCATTTTGCCTGATCGCAATTCCTCTTGCGCAGCTCTTTGGCCACAAGGGAAAACTCCTGCGGGTGCACAGCCCTTCTTAAGATGACAGTTTCTGGGTGGATCTAGGGCATGCGGCACAGATTCCGACGTAGTTCGGATCATTCTGTGGGCGCACCAGGTCCACGGGCCTCGTGTGAAAGTCTAGAGTTTGAGGGCAAGACGAATCATTTGTGCTTGATTACATTTCTCGGTGCACGTAAATCAATATACAACCACCGTCTTGGAACGGCACGAGACGGGGGAACTTGGTAGCACGCTAAAGAGCGACCCTGGTCAATCCGCCATGATTCCGCCAACAGGATTCAACAACTTCGTAAAAGTGACGCCTCCGCGCTGTGGACGAACTAGTAGAGGGTTGGAAATGATGCAGAGGGTGCTGTGTACCTTGCAATCCTAGCGAAAATCGCGCGGCGCGCCGAATCGCATCACCATTCTGGACCAGAAGATATCTTCGCTATCTTAGCTATGGTATGCCGTCTGCATGAGCCAACAATGGGTGAAGACTGGGGGGGGGGGGAACAGAAAAAATCTTCGTGATTCCGATGTCAGCCCTAGAGGATCCCAGAATGTGAGGATCCCCTCCATCTGATAGCAAAACCGACAGTACATTAACGTCCTCAGTGGCGAGAAGATTATGGCAAGGATATATGAACATTCTCCTTTGACAATATTCTGCGCACTGTCAAGGTACGTCACTTGAGTCTATGGATAAGATCATATACTGAACTAAATGGCAAGTTCACCTACCTGCTTCAAATTCTCTACATCTCCGCCCTCGCGTGTACCCAAAATGGCCTTTCTCTGTCTATATCTGCATATCTTCCAAGAGGGCCCATCAACACTCTCTACCTAGTAGCGCATCGTCAAGGATTGAGCTTGGACCTATTTGGTTTAAGAAGAATTGTATCCATATACCTCAACCCAGGTGGAAATCTATATATACCCCCATCCACTATTTCTCTGACGCCTGCGAACCAACTCTTCCGTATCCTTTCTGTGTCCTCATCACGCCACACGGTAGCCTTAACTGTCTTCAGAATTGACAATTCGAGTGGCGGCTCCCTCTTCTTTGATCCTGCAGAAGAACCCGACGTGTTGTTGGTTAGCTGACACTCTTCCCTGTTCAACTGCGACGAGCCGAAGCAAGGTGGGCTACTTTGCGGTAGACCCGGCGCATGGGCGGAATGTTGACGCATACTATTCCCGTAAAGCATTCGATGATTGACCAGTAGGAGGTCGAGACTGTGTCATCTGTAAAGAGGTCAGTTGAAGAAGGTGCTTAATATGGAAATCATTGGTCCGGTAGGAGGTAGGTATACACGTAGCGTTCGTCGTCGTCGCGTAAGTTATGACGACTGTTACACTGCGCTCGGACTTTGTTAGCGGCCGGAAAACTGGTCCCTGGATAGGGCATGCGAAGCTAAGAATTATGCCTTAGCAGGAGAAGCGTACAAGTATCTGAGCCCGAACATAGGCAAGAGAATGATCTTCCTCAACAAGCTCCAAAGGCCCGCGATCTTATGCAGCGGAAGTCCGAATACCACGAGATCAGGCCGATATTCGTCGTCGCATTTGCGATGCCGAAGGCGTTAAAGTTCAGACATAACCTTTCTGTTTCTCCGTGCTATTTCATCTAGACGTATAAGACAGGAATACAGTTAAACGAGGTCCCAAGGACACACGCTTCGCATATGTACAGGGAAGTAGATAGCGTCCCCCACTACAGCAAAGATGGACATATGTGGAATATGCAATTGCGATAAGTCCTAATCCCGCAGCTGACTGATTCGCGACAGCGAAGATGGTTACATCTTAGGACTAAATAAGGTGGTATTCTCTCAAGCACTTCCCAGTCCTAGGGAGTGACGCGACAACCAATGAAGAGCAACGGCGAGCCACATGCGGAGGAACGTCGCCTTGGCGTGGGTCCATCGGGGGATCTCCGATCCCGAAACGAGCGGGATTGTGGGTAGCCCGATGCGATCGGGATACCGACCCCGACAGAGTTTCGGGACGGACTACATTCGTTGTTGATTTGTTTCTGTAATGGGTGACC
Source organism: Aspergillus spinulosporus (assembly GCA_003574815.1). NCBI lineage: Eukaryota > Fungi > Ascomycota > Eurotiomycetes > Eurotiales > Aspergillaceae > Aspergillus > Aspergillus spinulosporus. Next base: position 352,344 of record QPHH01000027.1, on the reverse strand, counting down.
GCTCAGTGGACCGCCGTAAAATCAGCGATTTTGTCACCTGCGTTCCCAGACGTCCCCAAGCTGCTCTAAATGCTGCTCGTTTTCAGATTGGGCAAAAGAACATTGACAGCCTTCAGGGCATACAAACTACAGCAGACTTTCGTACAAGGCAGGGCATCAGAAGTCTTCCAGTGAACACTTGCACAATGGCTTATGGGTTTATGATGATGAGCAGGAGAGATTTTCTGCAGGCAGACGTCTAATTTCTTCCTGTTCAAGTGTTGTGGGGTTAGTGATCATTACTGATCTGGTTCCCAAGGATGAGGTATTTACCCAGGTAAGGACAAATCGAAACAATGAAGCCACGGTTTATACTGGCTTGGTAATGTGCTAGGTGTTTCCCTCCGCTGCCCTCTGTCAGAATACTATCAACAGCGCGCCGCCGTTACCGGTATCTTGCTAATCACCGACCCTACGTTTATCAGCCCTCAACATAGCGGTTATCCAGATCTGCGACAATGTGGCCGGAAGCGGTCCACGACAGTGGATCATATATCCATCTGCGGACTTGTTGGCTCTTGGTCGTGACGGCACTCGGGCTAGGGATTCAGTCTCATACTAAGCAGTGATGTACTAATAAGGAGACATTCAGCAATGAGATGCCGTTGATGCTCATTCACTCTGGCCAGGATTCATGGTGTTGTCGCTGACTTTGCTGCTGCTCCGACTGTGATATTGGCGGGCTTAAATGTTTGGAGGCGCACGGGGAAAATGGTAATCTTTAGATCAGTTCATCAGAAGATGTCTTTCAACAGGCGTGAGGATACCTGGGACGGCGACATCGAGAAGCGATTCAAGTTCGTAGTCGAAGTGACTTGAGAAGTGGTTGAAGATATCGGACAAGGCCGGACAGCAAATCGAGTAAGACCATGAAGCCGCTATCAGAACTCGCACATGGAGAAACCTATGGCTCCAATTCAAGGCCACTGTTGAGAAGTCGGCGCAGTTCAGGTTGGCTTGCTTTGTATCTTTGCGAGTCTGATGGCGCGAGGACAGACGGTCGCCTGAGCTGGCCCCTTGATGCTTACGGGAATGCCGGACCGGGCCGGTCATCGTTGCTGGAAACCACAAAGGAAAATTGGCTACTAGGGTGCTGGAGGAGCAGTTTAGGGGTCAAGATGTGGCAGTTGATTTGGATGAGGGTTCATTGAGAAGCTAGACCTGATGATCCGTGTCCGAGGAGGGGATCTCCTTTGGTCCCGTACGATTTCAAGACCATGTAACCGCCGACTGTGCATGTGTACACGAAATATCAAAACGGCAGAGTTCAGCGCCCTGACTTCGTTCGCTTGAAGAGGGCCGCTGGAGTTGAAGCATATGCAGATAATTACCATCTCACGAAATGCGGTGTAAAGACGAGGGACTTGCTCTACCCACGACTAGGTCTAATCAAGCTTTCTTGACAAGTACACCCTGGATCCGAGGCAAAAGACTAGTTGGCTCTTCCGGTTCCTCTATATCGCCCGGGTTCTCCCACTCTCCGCAGTGCAGAATATCCGCCTTTACCGTCCGGGTCAAGTGGCATCCGACAAATGTGCTCCAGGCGGGATTAGTGAATGCTTATGAATGTCAGCCGGCCTTAATATTGTATTCTTATATTCATGTTTCCAGAAAGGTAGAGCCACATACCTTGTGCTAAACCCGTCAACCGGTTTCGACTCTCTCCATGTTCCCAGAAAATAAACTTCCCTCCAGGCTTCAATAACTTCCATACCTCCTTCATGACATTCTTTGGATCCTTGACCGCACAGAGAACCTGGATGCAAAGCACAGCGTCTAGACTCCCCTCGCTTATCCCCTCACCTCTCAAGACATCGCTATCTTCAACTCCGCAAAGGATTAGCTTATACTTATCTGCTAAACCATGTTTTCGTAACTTAGCATCAATTTCTTCTTTAAAGTGGCTATTCGGTTCAACGCCGTAGATATACTGGACACCAGTGGTGTCAAATCGGTGAATCTGGTTGCCAGGTCCAGGGCCCAGTTCGAGAACGAGACCGCTGGCGGCATGGACGAGCGAGGGAACGACAGTAGTGTCTTCAAATGCGATAAAGCCGGATGCTTTGTGGATGATGTCAATCTGTGTAAGTAGAAAAAAGGTGAAAGTTATAGATTACAGGTTATATTGAGCAACTTTGCCAACGCTGCGTCGCGGACCTTGTTTAGATGCCTGAATGCCACGAGCCCATCGCGACGGAGTGCATTCACGAGGGCTTCCCAGTGTACTGGAGGTTCAGGCAAGTGGCTTAGTAGAGTTACTAGCTGGAAGCGGCTTGGCAGGACTTACGGCAGATGGACACCCAGATCATGCTCCATGGACGAAGGAAGGAGGCAAGACGGCCTGGCCTTGGGCTTGGGGGCATTGTTCCCACATGAATGTAGAGATAGATTTGAGATAAGTGGTGCCCTTGAGATAAGACAGGGGAGCGCGCTAGCTAACCTCGTGAATGAGATCACCAAATACTATGTTAGTGGTTGGAGAGAGACAAGAAGTAGGATGTTGGTGGGCATTGATATCAATTTATACCAGTTTGGCCCTAGCCTGCTGTCACGGGGTATTTAATCATAATAGCAATTCTTTGTCACGTAAATGTGCATGTACGGCTTAGGGCTTACGGGGTGCGGCACACAGGGTTATCAATTAGAAGCATAATGGCGCAATCCTTGGCCCGCTGGCGCTTTTTGCGCTATGCTGTCCTACTCTAGGACCCATCCCCAGATTCACCCGTCGGTCTGTCTTGAGACTATAGGTAGCTTAAACTCGTTTGATATATCCCAGTTATAATGCATTCAACTGAGCTTGACGGGCAAGCCAACAGATTGTAGGCTCCGCCAGTGGGTAGGGCGAGCAGGCTTTCTGTACTATCACCGCATTTGGGGTTGCACCGGCGGAGATTATAAGGTTGGTTTATAAGGTTCTGTTAATGTATTTTTGTAGGATGGGTGACTTTGGCCTCGATGAATGGAAACTTACTAGATATTAGAAATTGAATTGAGAAGAACAAAGGTTGCTGATCGGCTGTACCTACACCAATGACGTCGAGTCCTACGATACAGTTCTGTATGCTTCCTAAACATCAATCATCCAGCTTTTTTCCAGACTTTGCCCCCTATTGAATCAGCCTATCTTTCGTCGACTTTTCACGACTGCCAGAGTTTCCCAGGCCGAACGAAGGCATCTCCCTGCTCCAGCTGATGATGACCGCCGCCAAGCTCTAAGCCCTAACAGCTAGCGGCTACTGAGTCCAAACCATTCCCAATCATGCGAGTCCTCGATGCACTCAATGGTCAATCTAAGTACCGCGGCAGTTGCAACGTTTACTAGTCATATTGCTTGAGGGAGACCCTGGCGAAGGTTCGTCTCTCAGACTCGAAAAACGCCGCCGGTTTTGACGAGCAGACTGTAGCTTGCAAGCTCTCGTGATTAGAAGCTCGTACTTCAAGAATCTCTTCGTCGTATATATAATACCATAATTAGTGCTGGCATGGAGTACAAGGCAGAGAAGCCCTGGACGGCGGCGTGCATCCTTTCGTGACAGAAATTTGGTGAGACTTCTGGGGACCCTTCGTGTCCAATTCTGCATTTGAATGAGTGTCCATACAAGTCATCAGGTAGAGAGAAAGCTGACATAATTACATCCGAAGCATGCTTAGCGGCAAGGAACCATTTATCTTCCTTGTGTAGCAGAAAACCACTAGGGGCGTGAAATGAGCTGAACGTATTCTCCACTTGCCGCACTAAGAGCTGCTGCAGAGCATCAAACTCTAACTGGCCTTTAGACGAAAGCGCTCAAAGAGGTATGGTGTCCCGCAATCTGGGAGTACGATATAAAACACGGCAACGTGAGGTTGAATTCAAGCCTGGTCTTCTTTGAGAAAGTCAAAGCAAATGGTCGTATCCATGTAAATCGTCCGCTTCGTCAGACCATCAGCAGTCTGGCTGGGTGAGTTGGTCATATATCCCGTCAATGTCCGCCATCAATTATGGGTATGAATCCTCAGCCACCTGCGTTGGTAACACATCCATGTTTCAGCTCCCTATTAGATAGATAAATCCTGTGTTATCATCCTTCTTGAGCAGTGAATTGACCATGGAATGCATGCAAGGTTATCTTTCTTGTCCCCAACGTGCCGTTTACCTGAGGACAGCCGCGTATTCGGTTCGCCTGATAATCTGACAGATCAGGTCTTTTCGGAGAATTATCGAGGGAGGGAGTGCTGAAGGAAGGAGTTGAATCCGATTGATCCGAGAATCTGTAAGCGTCAGTTAGGAGATTTCTCGTACCTATAGGCCTACTCCCAGAGACCAAGCAGTTAATGGTCTGGAACTAGCCATTGACCGCGGGTGGTTCATGCCTGGCCAAAACACGTTGCTCTGCAAAGTTCTGTCGAGTCCACTGCTGAGGTTGCTGAAAAGTTTCTGAAGCTGGTTCTGGGCCGTCGCTGCGGCTGCTGTAGTAGCTAATATTTTCTAGATCGCTTTTGCACCGTAATCCAGGTGCATAGACATCAAATGTCCGCGAACACGGCACTTAGCATCAGCCTTGATTGCCAGTATAGATGATCCAAAGTGCTAAAGGGCAGTGGCAGAGAATTCATGCTCATTCACCCCAGGGACAACGAAGCTGCGTAATAAGCACAAGTGCGTTGCTGCTCTGTAGGAACGATCCGAAGGGGATGAAGTTGGTGAGTAAAGGAAGACAGCTGAGAGCTCAGGGGCAAGCGCAGCGTCAACGAGACAGCGTAAGTTGAAGGACGTAATTTCGTCAAAACGCTTTGTTATGACAGAACACAAAGAAGACACCGCTCTGGCTGACTTCAGCCATGGCGGGGATCAGACCAAATCCTATTTCTACGGAGAACTCAGAACTCAGAACTCGCGTGGGAATGAGGGTAGGCTTCAAAGAGCAATTATTATATTCACTAAGCTCCAAAAGTTCGTTCAATCCACTCAAAACACGCCATTAGTGAAGTCGACAACCTGCGCCTTCTCAATTACGTCCTTCAGACTGTCCACAAATTCCAGGTGCGCAGGGTCCTTTTCGAGATAATAAGCCCTGTCCTCTTCATTGGCAAACTGAACCACAAAGGCGTGCGTGATGCCGTTCTTTTTTCGTCAGCGTAACATTTTCGATGGAATGGATCAAGTGACGGGGTGCCGGAGGCGTACCTGCATCCCTTCGGGCGAGTTATCTATCCCACCGGACGAGGAAAGAATATACGGTTTTTGGGAGACAGGGTGGATGCATTTGTCTTTGAGGGACAGCATCCGTGTACACAGCTATTGAGTGTGAGAAGCGATGCCGAGTCAATGGAAATGGTTGGCTTACGTCGTTAACGGTTTCGGCGCTGAGGCCTTGCTTGACTTGGAACATGACAATGTGCGTGATGGGCATATCGGCGGTTGGATTCAGCGTATGGATATAATGGGGAAGCAGGAAGGTGTTCAATTCCAACGTCGAAGTTGACGTTATTGCTAGATGATGTCGTGGTGGGGTTGTAGGCAGGCAGCACAAAAGTGGGGTGCCTGGATAGCGTCAACACAGCGCCCATCAATCTACCCCTCTAGCGCTGTTCTTGCTTCCTTAACCTAGACAGGGCTCCTATCCTAGCTAATCATCAGCATTTCCCTATTTCCGCACTTCCAGCGCGTTCTTCGCTTCATTAACAAGCCGGATTTACGTACAAGACCACCTCACCAACGAGCTTCCGCACATAGTCCACCAAAGTCTGGCATTGCGGCGCCTAACATTGAGATGGAATCAGAGCTTACCAACTCGCAGTCTGTGTTCCTTGAGCAGGTTCAGAGGGGCTTAGGCTACGCTCTGGGAGTGGCACCAGGATAACCACCTCCAGGCGATAGCTGTCTGAATGAAAAAGGGTTGATATGCTGATTGAAACTAGATCTGTGCTACTTCAGCTCTCCATACGGTCTCTGATAGATTATTTAACGGGTCAATGGCTGAAAGAAACATCGTCGATCGAAATTCCGACTCGCAAGGATTCAAGAATCATTGGGTGTGCTCGAGTTTCATACAGGATACCCTCAGAGTCTGTACGGAAGATACATACTCGTTGCAGGATCCCAACAACGAGCCTCGCAAAGCGTAATGCCGCAGTTGCATCGGCATGGAAGGCTCTCTAACGTGCTTAAATGTCGCCGCTCCTGCCATGCCTGCTTCATCCGAAAGTCAACGTACCTGCTAACGATGGTCTAAAGGTCTAAAGGACGTTCTGGTCGCAAAACCGAAGCGTTACCTTCTATGTAGTGCATTCCTGTCACCACTCGCGCACTGAGTATCAGCATCATAGACTCTGGGTCTTAGTCAACTGTGCCCATGTCCCCAAAGCAGAGATTTCTGATAAAGATGTTCAGATGATCGAGAGAGATGGGAACATTCCTCATGATCGTAAACCAATTCCCCTTGTGATGCTGTACGCGAGCCAACCTTGAGCTAGGGAGGCGCGCAATATGAAGTCCATTGTTTGGCCTGCAGATACCATGATCATCCAGAATGCTTCCATCGAGCCGAGTATTACCCTGGAAAGCTCTGAGGAGCATGATAGAATGCGATTATATCGGAGACACATAGTGACTGGGGGCGATTATAATATGAGCATGAACTTCACGACTGGAGCTACTCTAGATCCACGCATGCGAGTATAAAGGCTACTCACAATCTGACCCCTTCTCTTCATCAGGCAACATCTACTATGGTGACTATAGATAAGCTGATCCTTGGGCTACCAACACTGTCAGCACAGAGCCTTACCCTGTAACAACGATATCTGAACGGCCAGTCTCCAATGCGGCACATTTCATGATTGCCAGCCCCTAGTATGTGCTGGGCACACTGGTGGCTCTCTTCCCGCAAGGACTGACTTCACCAGACCTTCTACGAACTACGTTTTTTTTACCCCCTGTCCACTTGGTGAGCTTCCCAGGTTTTTTTTTTTTTTTTTTTTTTTTGCGATTGCATCAGTACATCCGAAAGGACTGGAGAGACTACGAGATTGGTCGGAGTAGATCCGAGAACTAAGCCCTAACTCACCATTGTACTTCCCAATTGCGTGTTCGCTGCATAGCAAATCTGGTTCATCATAGGTCGCAGCCCTCGCAATACAAGGATACTATGAGACCAAGGCTATAGCTTGCCTAAAGCTTCTCCAATTCTTCAAGGAGTCTCGTTAAGCAGATGCTGCGTATATAAATAGTACTGGCGGTTGCTTTATCTTGCTTTTACCCGTACTAATGCATAACAATGGCGTCCGCAAAAAGCTTACCATCGAAGCCATTCAGTCTAGGTAAAGCCACAGTCACAGCTACCGACATTGGCACTACTTACAGAGACGACGGCAGCGTTACCGCCAATAATGAACATCAACTATTCATACAAAGCGAGGCCACAACCCCCTCGAGTCAAGAACAGTCGCACATACCTGGCTACGATCCAGGCCAAATGTCCGCCCGAACCCTCATCACTCCGGCCGAAGAGGAAAAGCTCCTGCGCCGGATCGACTTGCGACTGATGGCGCTGTGCTCGCTAATCTTCATGTTCAAAAACCTGGACAGCAATAACGTGTCCAATGCGCGGATCATGAACCAGGGAACGGACATGAATATCATGACCCAGCTAGGGACTACATCTAATGAGTACAATCTTGTGACGGTGCTTTATTACGTATGTCACAGATCGGTATGCTTTGGTTCCAATCGATGTGCTGACGTTAGGGCTAGATTCCATATATCGTCCTCGAAGCCCCATCGAACCTCCTGCTGAAAAAAATTCTCCCCCTCAAAATAGTAGTCCCGGATCATGATTAGTTGGGGGATTTTTCTCATGTGTAATGCGACAGTTCAGAATAAGGGCGGTTTATGTGCGACCAGGTTTGCTCGGTGCGGTATGCACACTCCGTCAATATTACCTCCCAAGGTCCATTAGATATTAGGCTTGTGCTAACATAAACTGGCAGGCCGAAGCAGGCCAGTTCCCTGGCGTCATCCTGCAGATGACGTACTGGTATCGTCCCGACGAGATGTCCCTGCGTCTACTGTACTTTCACATCTGCGGTAATGTCTCAAATATTCTTGGAGGTTTGCTGGCTTATGCATTTGATACTGTCTCTGGGGCTGGCGGGCTCTCTGGATGGCAGTGGTAAGACTCAGCACTATTCTCTATACCGTACTAGGAACTATACTAATTGAAGGCCAGGTTATTCCTCACGGAAGGCATCGCAACCGTTATCTTCGGCATCGCGATCTGGTTCTTACTCCCAGACTGTTCGTCTCTACTTCCTTCTCAACTCCATTTGTCTATACTACTATTGCTAATATGAGAGCAGTACCCGCCACAGCAACGTGGCTCACCGACCGCGAAAAAGCATTCATCCAAGGCCGCCTCCCACAGAACGCGCCGCGCGCCTCCGAGCAAAACTTCAACCTCAGCGAGATCATCGACTCCCTCAAGGATCTCCGCCTGTGGCTGTTCACCCTCATCTGGGCAACATTCACCGTTGGCACGCATGGGGTGACATTTTACCAGAGCACTGTTATCGCTGGCCTGGGATATACGTACGCCAAACTTCCCCTAGCATGCATGAACTGTTTTCCATGAACCACAATCAGCTAATAGTAGGTGTGCAGGAGTATCGCCCAAGCCCAACTCCTCAACATCCCCATCACAGTGACAGGGCTAGTATCCATTGCGTAACAGGCATAACTGCAGACCGCAGCCGGATCCCGCGCCCGCTGTACCCGCTTTCCTTCTTGGTGTTTATCATCGCCTGCTACGGCGTATTCGTTGCGTACCCTTCCACTGGCGCTGTCTACACGGCAACCCTAATCGGAAATGCGTTGACGGCGGGTTGGTTTCCTGTGATGTGGTGCGTCCTACCATACCGAGTCTCTTCCTCCTAACTAGTTCCGCTAATGAATCATGGCTCCTCGAAGGCCCTGGCGCGTCCAAACAACCTCGCGCGCAACAGGCTCTGCATTCATCATCGGGTTCGTGAATTCGTATGGGCAGATTGGCGGCGCGATTGGCCCCCAGATATTCCGGGAAGAGTTTGCGCCGCGGTACATAGTTCCATTCTCGGTGGCTATGGGGCTGGTGGGCGCTTGCGCAGCTCTGACGTTGGTTACATGGTGGGTTACGTATGAGATATAGCGAGACACGAGGGTCTTGAAGAGAAAGAGAATTGAGGCGGAGAAGAACGGCGAAGTTGCGCTTGAGGATGTGGTGGTGAAAGGAGAAAGAGAGTGAAGGGGGTTTGATTCTGGAAAGGGAGGAAAGAGAAGAGGGAAGAGGAGTAGATCTGAAAGACGACTCGTAGAATGCTGGAGGGGCTGCTTACAATATTAATGCTGGATAGATTCTCATGGTACCCTCATGCCCGTAGATTATAGGTCACTCTATGCAGGGACAACTGGCTTTTACATTCGCATTCACAATCAAGTAATTTGAATTTATCCAAAGCGCATCCACCCACAAGAATTGCCCATCCCCGCACAGGCTACTCCGTCACTTTAAATAGGCGCTAGCCATCTAATCTCCTGGTGATCGCTATCAACGCAATAGATCCTATCGACCCTGGTCAGTGTCAGAGCAAAGTGGTGCAGGTGAGCCTTGACGAGTTCCTGAACTGACATTGGCAGACAGCACCTTGACTCTTCCCAATACTGATTATTGAATTTATCTTTGTGTTCTGTGAGTAAAAAAATGCCAGAACTGGGTATAAAAGCAGTTTACTTAGGGATCCTCCCTGCTTTGGCAGCGCTAAGCGACGTAGCATAGATCAAGTCGAACCCGCGGACTTTATGGCTGCATATTTTGTCAAAGCCCTATACAAGCCAATTGTGATCAGTTAAATAGTTGAACATTAGTGCGGCATGAATACCAAATTTCAACGGTCTTGAAGTAGTCCATTCCCAGAGTGTAGGTATGAAGCATTGCGAAGGGCTTTATGAATTGCGCTAAACCGCATTCAGCATCGACCAGGTGGGCCGAGCTTTCAGCACATGGACAGCTTCGACTTCATCCTATCATTCCTAATTGAAAGACTTACGGTTTCTTTTACACTTCTCGATACTTCCCGATACTTCCCGGGCTCAGTTCTCCCTACAGTCTCTCTCACAAGACTATCTTGGATCTTCAGCAGTCCTAACCCTCAAAAACTCTGCTCCGAAGAGAGAAGAAAAATCACAATGCCCCCCCAAAACACCCCCGCATCAGACTCCGATGCACCCCCCGGCGCTGGTACGCCTCATACCCAGCCGAGCCCATCCCAATCACCATCTTCCCAGTTGAATGACATACTGACATATGTTGCGAATGCAGTTAATATCTCCTCCCTCTCGACCCCGCAACTCCGCGCCTTACAGACCCGCCTCTCAACGGAACTCGAGCACCTCACCTCTTCACACGCGAAGCTGCGCGCCGCACAATCACGTTTCCGGGACTGCGTGCGCTCGATCAATGAGGGTGTGATCGGGTCCTCGAAGAAGGGGACGGAGGGGAAGGATGAGATCCTTGTGCCGCTGACGAGTTCGCTGTATGTTAAGGGGCGTTTGACGGATCGAGAGAAGGTACTTGTTGATGTTGGAACGGGGTATTATGTTGAGAAGGTTAGTTTATATTCTATGGGCATTGAGAGTGACAATGGAGGCTGATGTTGATCTGTTCAGACTGCGGCAAAAGCGATTGAGTTCTACGAGCAGAAGGTGAAGGAGCTGGAGACGAATCTTACGGAATTGGAAAAGCTTGTGCAGACTAAGAGCTCCCAGCAGAGACTTTTTGAAGATGGTAAGTGGAGACTCCTATTGTTTCCGGTAAATTCCAAAGGCTAACAATTCGGCAGCTCTGAGGCAGAAGTTGATGAGCGAGGGTGCTGCGCCATCGGCTCAGGCTGCGGCTGCTGGCTGAGCACACGCTCACGGACAGATGAAGAGGTTGCGGCAGGAACCAACACAGAAAAATTGGTCAAAGCGCGAAGTGACAGGAGCCAGGTGAAAAATGTAACATAGGCCACTAACTAGTTTTCGAAACCGACTCGCAGCCCGCTGAGGTTCCTCGAAATATAGCCATGTTCAATTGTTTAAAAGAGTGTACCAAGATCTTCGTTCAACATTCGAGGGCTTTTCGCAAGGTTTGGTGCAGGCGCTGCAGGCGAGACCGCTGGACCAGCCTTCCGCGAAGACGACCTGGCCTCGGATACGGCATTCATTTTGGCGTCTTCTGCAGAGGTCAGTGTCGGGCCCAGAAGTTCCGCTACTTGTTTCACTAGGCCAATAAACTCCCAGAAGCCTTTGGTCTGATTTTCAGGGACAGGCAAAGGCTCCTTGGACGGGAAGAATGTGGCTAGATTCGGGCTGTACTTCGCGGATTGCCCCACTGGTAGATTTGCATGACCGCCGAGCAGATTGTCCCAGTTCGCATCGAAGACAGATGCCCCCCAGAATGTACAAGGAGTTTCTGACATGGTTCGCAGCATTGCATCTCCCGCAGAGCAGAACCCCGCTTCTGAACGCCTGTACTCATCATACCTTGCAATTTCGAAGACGTAGTTGGTTCCTTTGATACGATAACGGATCGCCGATTTCACCACGTATCTGGACACTGGAGGACTCGGGGGAAACGTGACTTTCTTTTCCGCCCTCGCACGGATATCACCAACGTTGTTCGTGCGATGAAACCCGATGGAGTTTGAGAATGACTTCAATGCATTGTCGATTGATGAGGCTTCATGAAACTCAAGCGCCTTTATTTCCAGTTGCCAGTCCGACCTGTCACAAGAATTCGTCAAATTTCAGCCCGCGAACGGGGCTCAAACATCAAAACTCACCGTTCAAAGTCAATGACCGCAACGTGTAAAGGGGGCTGCTTCTCTCGAGTTTGGCCATCATTACGAGGCTTAAGCCAGCGGCATTCCTTGATTTCATATTCTCGTGCCCCGGGGCTTTTTGCGAACTCTGCTTCTAGTCGAAGCATGGATTTATCTGCACCAAGGAATTCGAAGTTTACAGAGTATGCGAGCTCCGCATCTTCCAGTGTAGTCGACGCGTCGTCGAGCGGCTCGAATAGATGCTTTGCCTTAAAGCATCTTTCCAGAAGCTCAGGTTGGCCCAGTTTTGAGTCTGCCATCAGTCAAAAATAGCCACTTCCGACTTGGTGCATAAAACGTACCCCGGAATCAGTCGACCTTGGGTCTGCTCGTGCAACAGCATATCTCTGAATTCATCAAAACAGTACCAGGACTTGTTGTTTTCGGGCTTTTGGTAATTTTCAAGCACAAGAGTCCCAAGATTTACACGCATCCGGAGGTGTCCACGAACGAAAGCAAGACCTTTTAAGCAATCCTCAACAGCTGTTAGGATGCGGGAATTATTCTTAGACTGCACCGAACGGATGCGTTCCTGTAAGCCCTGCAATTCGGGAATCTGCAGTAGGCCACCCCGAAGCACGGGGTTGTGCGATTGGTTCTGCTTCTCGACCACGATCTTTCCCTCCATGGCCCTTGGCTGAGGCTCAACAAGATAAATCTTAGCTTTGATATTGCTTTTGGCTGTTTCTTCAGCCCACAAGACTCTGATGCTTTTTGCAATTTGTCTCATGTCATCATGGTTTTTACCGAGAGCACATATGTGGTCAGGCAACTCTTTGGGAACGAATAAGTGACATCCGAATCTAGCTCGAATAGAATCAAGAGATTCTAGCTCAGGACCAAAACATTCGTTCAAAGAAGGCCCATATTTTGGCCAAAGGAAGAACAACTAAATGAGGATTGTGTCAGTAGTCGAAACTCATCATTTCTGAGCAACCTACCTGCTCAGGGAAAGGGATGCTCGACTCAGGCGGCTTTCGCAGTTCATGCAAGATACCTTCACCCTTTTCTTTGGACTCAGCATTTGCTTCTTTTTTTTCCGAGTAGGCATGTATCTTCGCAAATTCATTCCGAGATTTAGCCTTGGTCAGGCTGCTACATTTCGCCAGAATATTCTTCAACTGCTCCTTTGCCGCAGCGACTTGAGTTGGGTCCCCCCAGATTTTGATAATCTACTGCTTAATTAGCAGACTCCTTCACAATAGTATTCTGACTGCAAACACGGTCTCCATATGCTGGGAGTTTAATAAACGCCCCGCTTCGCTTGCTAATATCTTCAAAAACCTCATTTCGGCCTTGCCCTGCAGCGCTTTTCCTCATATACGTCCTGACTCTTGCTGCGCCAAATAATCTGAGAGATCATCAGAGCCAAAAATTTTTGAGCGAGCCACGATTGACTTACTCGCGCTTGATTGTTCCAAAAGGAGCAGGCAACTCTAGCACACCTGCACGTCCGGTTCAGTTAATTCGAGCGCCAAACTGCGGAACAATGAGTCTTACCATCCGGATCTGATCCATTTACATACTTCAACTTCGCGGGGGAGTACTGAAGTGGATTCTTCGACCGGCTTGATGCAGGTCTCTCAAGAGTTGCTCCGCTACCCCGCGGGGTCTCTCGGCCTCGAACGTTCAGTGTTTCACGATTCTTTACATTCGGTGTATTCTGAGTAGTCAGAGCAACTTGTGAGGAAGGACTAGGTGTTCCTGAAACTGTAAGTGGTAGCTGATGTTGAGGTCCTGACTCGATAGTGTTACCAGACAGGGCTTGCGGTGCCTGCGATGCTTGTGCCTGAGCACTCGAAGGTGCGGTCTTCTTTTTTGCCGCTCGGCTGTGAGTCACGAGCTGCCATTCTGGTTTGATTCAGTGTATGTTTGGTGGTGGAGAGTAGGGGATGTGTTCTGCATGGGATTTGTACCTAGAGCTCCAGTGGTCTCGTAGCTGCAAGTTCGTCAGCGGCTTCAGGATAGAGTATAGTCCGCTAATCACTTACTCCATTCTGTTTCCAGGTAATCAGAAGGGATGGAAAGGCCACATGGGACCCTGCGGGCTGAGAAGCCTGAAGAGGATGGCGAGAGGATAGAGAGGACTCGAACGAAGGGGTTATCAAAGCACACAAGAAAGGACGGGCAATGCAGTTGTGAAGTCCTTATTGAACACAATGTTACCCTGGGGTAAAGTTACTGGGGGTCATTGAATGTGAATGCAGTTTTTGAGAGTCGGCATGAAAGAGGGCAATAGCAGGGAACAGCAGAAGTCTCGACATCCTAGCACCAGCAAACCAGGCAATCTCCAATTAATAGAAGGACTCAAAAGCATAGTTCACTTTTGATGTTGGATTGATAATTGATTTCTGCCAGTAAATACGCTCAAACACCAACTATCGGCAGATAGCAAGTATTTCTGAAGCATGCGGTCACCATATAGCTTGCAAAAAGGGATTTCAACCCTACAGTCACTAACACTTCCAACCCATTTCAAAATTAGGTATCCATTAGAATAAGCCCAACGAATTTTTGCTGTTATCCAACTGAACTCCACATTTCTCCGATTTCCATGACTCTATACTTTGTGAGCGTGTATCAAAGAGGCTAAAGCCCAAAATGACCGAGTAACACGTGATCTATGACACTAATCCCGAAAAGGATCAAAGTGGACAAACGCGGTTTTCCGCGTCCTTCAGTTCCCCGAGCTCTGCGGCGAGACTGTCGGCCATTGTTTGCTGAGTTTTGCCGATATCGATTTCAAACTACCAATTCAAGCCCAATGTCTCCCGCCGTTGCAGCAGGTGATGTTGGTCCACAGACTCGCAAGCGAAATGCCCTCAAGCGCGCCGAGCAATGGATGACCAAGGGGGGCATCATTCGCGAGGATTCGGACGACGAACTCGGCGAAGAAGACCATCCCTGGGAGTGGATTTACGATACAGAATCGGACAATAATGAAGAAGCTGGAAGGGGGGTTCAAGCCTTTGGTGAGACACCAAAATCGTCCCGGAGACGCTCACGCCAATCGCAACGAAAGATTATCGGGGCTCGAACCGGGCCCTTCGAGTGCAGAATAGGGGAGACTGTGCTGCTAAAGTCCCCGGAGCCTGGGAAGGACTGGGCTGGTGTCATCACGGACTTTCTTGAAGAAGAAGATGACGAAGGCGACGAACCCATCAAATCGGCAAATATCATGTGGTTTGCTTCCCCAGACGAATTCATATCGACGAGAAACAAGCGAAGAGCGGATGCTTTGCCGAACGAGCAATATTTGACGACGGACTTCAATGTCAACCCCTTGAATTCGATCAATGGGAAAGCACAAGTCATGTCTAAAGATGTCTTCTTCGCGCGATACCCGAACGGCGCTGCTCCGAAATCGAAGGCAGAATTGGCCGAGTACAACAAATGCATTGTCTGTCGCAGGGGCGTCAGCCAACTGCAGGGCCGCTACACGGAGGAGTTCATCTGGGAAGACGTCTACCGACAGGACCAAATCCATGATCTTGTGGATTTGGTCAGAGATGGCTTGAAGGCAGCCAAAAAGCGCAAACAGGCTGATGCTGATGTGAGTGCTTACTTTATGGTTTCTCGGTGTACTACAGGACTAACAGACAAGTAGTATGTCGACACGAAAGATAAAGATGCCGAGGATGTGGTACCGACTACACCAAGAAAAAGGCAAAAGGTAGCAAATGCTACGCCACAATCGCGACGGCAGAAGGCGATGACCACTCCGTCTCATAAGAGGTAAATACACATTCCCCTGCAAGCGATCATAGTGCTAACAACTTTGGCTAGAATTATCGTCAAGAAGCCTCTCGAATTTACTCCACTCGGCACTCGCGTGCTATCCCCCGCCCATTTTGCATCACCGTACCGTCAAGCTCGCAACCTCCTCCACGTTTCTACTGTTCCGGACTCGCTTCCCTGCAGGAAGAAGGAATTCGACACAGTATATAGCCATCTTAGTGCTGCCATTATGGAGGGGACGGGCACCTGCATCTATATTTCTGGCACACCAGGCACTGGGAAAACAGCCACTGTCCGCGAAGTCGTGGCGCAGTTGAACTCCGCCGTACTTGCAGAGGAGATGGACGACTTCATATTCGTGGAAATCAACGGCATGAAAGTCACCGACCCTCACCAGTCCTACTCCCTGCTCTGGGAGGCACTGAAGGGTGATCGAGTGTCACCCTCACATGCTCTCGATCTGCTAGATCGGGAGTTCTCCAACCCTTCACCTCGAAGAGTATCATGTGTCGTTCTTATGGATGAGTTGGACCAACTAGTCACTAAGAACCAATCAGTCATGTACAACTTTTTCAACTGGCCAGCGCTCCGGCACTCGCGTCTCATAGTGCTCGCCGTCGCAAACACAATGGACCTTCCGGAGCGAACCCTAAGTAATAAAATCTCTAGCCGTCTGGGTCTAACCCGCATCACTTTTCCCGGTTATAAACATACGGATCTAATGGAGATCATCACTACTCGATTAGCCAGCGTGCCTGGAAATATCGTTGATCCCGACGCTATCCAGTTCGCTAGCCGCAAAGTGGCCGCCGTGAGTGGTGACGCTCGACGCGCCTTAGACATCTGCCGTCGCGCAGTTGAGATTGCGGAACAAAGCAACGAAGCCGCCGGACTAGAAGCGCTGGATGCGGACGACACCGAGCCCCTCCCCCCGACACCCAGCAAGACCGCTGCGCGGAAAGAAAGAGCAAACGCAAAACAACCTCTTCCTCTATCGCCGCAAAAATCTACCGCCACTCCAAGGAAACAAACAACCGGCCGCGTCACCATTGCAACTATCAAGCAAGCCATCCAGGAAGCTACCTCCACCCCCCTCCAACAATCGCTCCGCTGTCTCCCGCTCTCCGCAAAACTCTTCCTAGCCGCCCTCCTAGCCCGCGTCCGTCGAACAGGAATAACAGAATCCACCCTCGGCGACGTCATTGATGAAGCGAAACGCATTGCTGATGCTGCGGTGGCAGTTGCCGGAGCCGCTGGTGCAGGAATTAAAGAATTTTTACTTGCTGGTGGCACCGGGGCCCGTGTTCAGGCGTTGGGGTTTGCGGCAATGGAGCTCATGAATTCCGGGGTTCTTGCTTTAGAGACAACTTCCGGTTCTAGAGGCTTGGGGAGCGCGGCAATCCCGACGAGAGGCGATCGTAGTGGAAAGGTGAGGCTTAGGGTTGCGGCGGAAGACATTCGCGCTGCGTTTCGAGATGATGTTGAGGCAAAGGGATTGGGGTTGGGGATGGAGGCGTGAGGATAGCATGAACGGGCGTTTTGCATGGGACTACTGAGCGTGTTATTGTATATGAATGTCTTCTATATGATGATACCCTTGTGTTGGCAAGTGACGAACTCTATTGAGTCTGGTCATATAGTACATCGGCGTAAGTCCATTCTGTATTCCATAGATTTCAAGTGAAAAACCATACCACAAACGCTGAACTCCATATGTGCATTGGAAACCGTCACGAAAAACCTCAAGCAGGGTATTTTTTTTATTCAAAGCATAAGAGCAAAACCAAAGTACCAATGCCCACTAATATCTCTGCCTCCCTAGTGTCGGAGCCCACTTCACAGGATGAGTCTCTGGCGTAGCCTGATCATCCTGCTTCCAGACCTTGATCGTCTTATCTGCCTCACCGGTAATCAAGCGCAGGCCCGTCCTATCGAACGTAGATGCCATGATACCGGCTTCGGCTTCGAGCGAACCTGGCTGGGCGGTTGTATCGATAGTCTGGTAGCGGTATCCCGTCTTCCAGTCCCAGAAGGACATGGAGCCGTTGTCACCACCGGAGAAGAGGATGTTGTCTTCGTTGACGGAGAGGGTGTTAATAATAGCGTTATGACCTTCGAAGTTCTGCATGAACTCGCCACCAGGGCACTTCCATTGTTTGATGCTCCCTGTGCTAGCAGATGCAAATGTGAATTCGCGAGGGTGTATGGCTAGGCTGCGAACGCCCTTTTTGTGGTGAGTGAGGACGCCCATGGTTTTTCCAGCTGCGAGATCCCAAAGGCGGACGGTCGCGTCAAGAGATCCGGTAATGACTTGAGGGTCGGCTTCTTGGCATTGTACGTCTGCGACGGTGCCAGTGTGGCCGGATAGAACGTGGATGTTGCTGCGAGTGCGCATATCCCACACACGTGCGACACCATCTCGACCACCAGTAACTAACAGGTCAAGACGCGGGTGGAGCGCAAGTGTGTATACACCACTAAGATGGCCGTGGTAATGACGAATGACCTTGTTCGTTTCCAGATCCCAGCATTTGACCATCTTATCCTCACCACAGGAGAAAAGGTACGGGTGTCGCGGGGATACGGCTAAACCGCGAACAGTCGAAATATGGCCCGTAAGAGTCAGCCGCAGCGCACCGGTCGCAAGATTCCAGATCTTGATTGTCCGGTCTCCAGCACCACTAGCAAACCACTCGTTATTCGGTTCCACCGCCAAACTCCGCACCCATCCCAGATGGCCCGATATAACCCTCATCAGCTTCCATGGTGCGTGCCACTCGGGAGGCTGTTGCCGTGTAGCTGATGGCCTCTGAATCAAGCTCGTCGGTTTGTCATCTCCCGCAGCACCACTCGCGCGACCTCCTCTCCTTACAAGGGCCGTGGACGCGCCACTCTTGTCCCCGGAGCCCGGCCCTTCCGGCTTTGAACTGATCTTAGGCCGTTTCGAGCGTGCGGCGGCTGCTTGCGCTTGTTTCGCGGCAAGTGCCGGAGGCAGTTCCTTCACATGTTCATACTCTGTTTTTCGTCGGTAGGAAACACCAATCGATCCGTTCGATACTGAGGGTGTGACCATGAGATATTCGGGGCCGAAAAGCTCAGCTGTTCTCTTCGCCGAAATGCGCACGGCATCTTCTGGCGTAGTTGATGGAATCACGTCCATTATGAGGAATGAATCGTGAAGAAATGGGCCTCGATAAGTCCGAGTAGCTTGGGATAGAAACCAAGCCCCTGGAGATTCGATGTCTCACCCAAGCGCGTATGACGTCAAGTGTGTTGAGTTTGAGAGTTCTGATATTGACGATTATCGAGTCGAGTAGAACCTGTAGTGAGACGAGTTCAGCAGGAAGGTGTTTGAAGAGCAAGTTGTAGAGAGCGTAGGCGTCGGACACGGAAGTTTCTTAGCTTCATTATTAATGCCTGAGGCCGTAAGGCAACATAAAGGTATCTTGTCACCTGCTCTTGCTAGCTACCAAGCTTCTCAGCCCATCAACATCGAATATAAAAACCGCCTTAATAACTGAATACGCTCTTGATTGGCTAGTAATATGGCTACGACGGACTCAAAGTTCCCACTTCATGAAGCTGCTCGAAAGGGCAAACGTCTGTCTCCTCGCTAAACACAACAAATATAAGAGTATATTCTTGCTAACACCCTACCAGTTTCTCTAGCTGAGTCACTCTTGAATGTCAGTTTCTCGTGCAAACTGCACTAGCAGGTATATTTGCTAAGTTCTCAACTGATTTTATTTAGGCAAATCCAAAACTCGCTACTACAAAAGATGATGATGACCGTCTTCCAATTCACTGGGCGGTGGCCTACAACCACCTTCCTATTGTTGAGCTCCTCGTTTCAACCAAGGACTTCGATCCGGATGTCGAGGTACGCACTCCGTTGAAACGTATCTTTTGCACTGCAAGGCCTTACCAGACTAATCGGAAGACCAGGACGGATCATGCTGGACTCCTCTAATGATCGCCGCGAGCCTTAAAAATGCCGAAGGTGACCCCATCATTGAGCTACTCCTGCGCAAAGGAGCGGATGTCAATGTCAAGAGCATCACTGGCCAAGTAAGCCCTTGTTGATACTAGTCATTTCTCTTGAGGAATCAACTGATCAGTCCAGAATGCACTTCACTTTGCAACATCTAAAGCAAACATTTCCACAGTCCGGACCTTACTGGAAAACAAATGCAGTGCTCGAGTCAAGGACAAAAGGGGCCAGTTAGCGCTTCATCGTGCGGCTGCGATAGGCTCTACGCCGATTATCCAGCTACTGCTGAAAGAAGGTCGAAGCCCCGTTAGTGCTACTGATAATGATGGCCTTACGGCGTTGCACCATGCTATTTCAGAGGGCCATGGTGATGCGGCGCTTACGTTGTTAAAGGCTGGTGCTGAGGCAGATAAGAAGGATGCGAATGGGATGTTAGCGATTGATATGGCACCGGATAAGAAGGTAGATCAGCAAGCAAGCATCAATGAAAAAAGTGTTGACTTATACTTTTAGGTTCGAAACTATATCCTGCAGGCGGCGGAGAGGGAGGGGATTGAACTCTGATACATGGGAAGGAAACAGATGAACTGAAAGCATGGATTGCATGCGATATACCCTACTCAATGCCTGGTTGGGATGAGATGATCCATAAAATGTTTTAAAGTGTTGGAAATTTTTGGTCAGTCAAAGGGCTGAGTTCCCATTTTCCTATTTATATACATGACCATACAAACGTAGTGGTCACTTCATCGTGCTGTCCACCAACTCGCGATATATCTTCTTGAGATCGGCAATGTCGGCCTGAAGCTCCTCAACCTGCTCGCTCTTCTCACCGAGTAACTCAAGTGTTGTCTCGTACCGCCTGTCGAGATCTGCGAGTTTCTGCTGTAGCTCCTGTACCTGTGAATCAGATGCTCTCTTCTCCTCAACCTCCCGCATCAGTTCAACGACTTGTTCGCGGGCTTCGTCACGTTGGGCGGTTATGCGGGCCATTTCGTCCTTCGAAGCGGCGCGTTCGCTCTCCAGTCGGCGTACGGTGGCGCTCATGCGCTCAACGAGCTGAACTGACGGCCCCGCACCGACAGTGGATTCAGAAATAATATCGTTGATGCCCCGCGAGTGTGTTGCAGTGCCACCGAATGCTGACGGTGTCCGCGAGCCGGTGAAAAACTCATCGGGTTCAAGCAGCTTTGGCGACCCGGGCACTGTTGGGAGTGAACCTTTCTCTGAAAGTATCGGAGACAAGACCGATTGAGAGGCAGAAACGGGAAGAGAATTCTGGCGCGGAGGAGTGCTTATGTCAGGGATGACACCTGGTATAGCGGACGAGCGTCGGCTTGTCGGCCGGTAGTCTGAGAGTGACGTTGGAGCCTCCAATATACTGGGGCGATGAGAGGAAACAGGAGACTCGTTGCGCCGGAGGGGATTTACGGGGCGCATGGCTTGTTCACGCCACTTTGCCCGCTCGTCTTCTAGCTTTTGCGTCCATGTTGCATCGCTGATGGCCTTTTGCTCGGCCATTTCATTCTGCGCGGCAGTCAGCTCGTCAATGGCTTTTCTCAGCTTCTGCTCAGCCTTATGTAGTTCCTGAGAGCGTTCCTCTATTTTATTTGAGAGGTCACGCTCGGTTTCCTGAGCACTCTCGAGGTCCTCCTCAAGTCGCTTCACCTTGAGATTCTACGTCCTGTCAGTCTCTGAATTTTTTGTTGCAGAAATGACACACTCACAATCTCGCGAATCTTTCTTCGTGCCTCAGCCTCTCGCCGCGCGACCTCATCGCGTTCCTTTTCCACATTTGCCAAACGCGAAAGTAAAGAGCCTTCTAAAGCCTGCCAATTCTCGCTGGCAGCGGCGTATTGTGTTTGCAACGTCTCGATTTGTCGTAGGAGCTTTACCTGCGCATCCCCAGCCACACCAGAAGATGCTTCCTCCGCCCTTGACCGTAGAGACTCCATCTTGCTCTCCAATACGGATTGCTCCCCTTTCAGCTCCACTTCCAGAACGCGAGCCCTTTCTTTCTCCTGTTCAATGGTTTCCTTCAGATCAGCTATTTCTCTTTTCAGCTTCTCTTCGCTGATTTCGCGTTCAATCCTAGCGCTTGAAAGTTCCTCTTCCAGCTGGTTGGCACGCTGCTTCTCCCGCTCCAGGGCATCGGAGTTGGCCTTTGTCTCTGCTGCATCCGCACGCGAAACTGCTCGAGCAAGCTGTCCCTTCATCTCCTGAACTGTTTGGCTTAAAGCATTTCGTTCAGCTGTTACGGTTTCCAAGTCTCGAGCAGCCTTTGTTTGGGCAGAAAGTGACCCAGTTGCTCTCTTCTCCGCTGCCTCTGCTCGCTTAACCCTAGCTTCAGCATTGGCCAAGTCCTTCTCTAGCCTGTCGTTTTTCTTTTTCGCCTCGGCTTGGAGCTTGGAGTTTTCTGCTAGCTGTTGTCGGAGCTTCTTGATTAGTGTTCTATGGTCCATTTCCGTCTTGGAGAGCTTCTGTCCCTCCTTCAACAAAAGCGCGATCCTCTCATCCTTCTCCCGAAGCTGTCTCTCGACACTTCCTGGTTCGGCTGTAGCGGCGGCCTTTCGTGCCGACTCTGCCGCTTCCTGGGCTAGATATTTTAGTTTCGATTGTAAGGCATCGATTCGCTCAATATATCCGTGTATCTCCTCTTGTAATTCGGATTCGACAGCGGTCTTATCCGGTTGCTGAAGTCCGTCCGAATTCTCTTCCTCGTTTGCCGGAGTGATACCCCTCTCTGCAAGAGAGCCACTATCAATTGGCGCGGGCTCCTTTGGTGTAGATGAAGGATCAGTCTCCCCTCCACCTGCCTCAGAAGTCGGAGCAGATGCCGAGGTATCTTTCTCGCTAGGTGTCGGTACCGCAGCCTCCGACGATACGCGCGGGGAGGATGAAGAGTCATGGCTCGTACGTGAGGGCGCCGCCGCCGGTGAGCCAGACCCAGTACCCGGAAGTGAGATTATTTCCCTGGGAGGCGAGCCGAGACTGGATTCGATATCCATACTTGATCGTGCGCCGTTGCTCGGAACCGGGCTGCTAATAGGAGATACAACGGCGGAGGAGGAATCTGGGGTATTCATAGCGCTGTTTTTGGCAATAGCACGAGCTAGGCGTTCCTGTAGTCGATCATTTTTCCGGGCGTTGGACGAACTGCGCGAAATGTCTATCAAGTCAGCAACCAAACTATATGATGCTAACCAGCAACATACTGCCAGCTTGTTCGCCCGACTTTGTTCTCACGGCCGCCTGTTTGTGTTGCGACCGTTTAGCATCTTCCTCCTCTGTCAGCATTTGGTCTAGTCGCGACTCGACACCTGCGACGGCCTGCTGCAGGAAAGAGCCGACTTTCCACCTGGCTTGCGACATGGCTTTAAATGATGTACAATCGCGGTCGGGAAGATCAAGATTTCAACAATTTCAGCTCCTCAGCATATGTCCGTCGATCGTACGGCAGTCAACAATGGTGATACGAGGCTGCCTGCTTGCGTTACTATGGGTTCGGTAAGCCGTGCCTCGGATTGCTTGCATCAATCGCAGACAGGAGCACGGTAGAACGAGAGACTTGTTCGGAGTAAAAATCCATGAAAAGAAGAAACGAAGCGCGACAGATGTCAAAGGAGGAGAAAGAAAACGAGGCAGTCAAGTCAGCCCTCACATTGAGAAGTGATTTATCGGCCAGACTGGATTGCGTGGACCTAGACGGCTAAGAGTAGAATGGGGCTTGGCGGCCGTCTTCCCCAATTCGGTCTGCTGGACGTCAACCTGGGCCTTGTCTACAGCTGTCCCCCGCGAACCCTTCTGGACACCCCGCCTCACCCTAGCTTCTGCCTTCCGATTAACTGCCGACAGGCCTTCACTTGCCAGAAACCATGTCGGCCGCTTCGCTGGAGCCGCCCACCTACCTCAGCTCCCTCCAAAACAACATCCGAGCTCGCCCTATCCCATGGGAGGGAGCTGTCCGAGCTGGAAACATCACAGACGATCACTTGAAGAAAATCAAGGCGGTAGACAAGGTTCGCAAGGAACAACGGCGTCAGACAATCGATGGGGATATTCCGGGATACGTGACCTTGCTGGCGGGAGGTTCAAGCGGGAAGAGTGTCCTCGAATCGGCCGCAAGAAGAAGCGATATTGTACAGTATATTCTTGTCCTGGCAGCAGATCTTATCAACGGTATGCCACTGAAAATGCCTGACTGATAAGCGACAACTGACGCATTTGGGTGCTTTAGATGCTCCATCCCTATCGTCCGCCCTGATAGCTCATCCCCAACCATACAAACCATTCCTTCCTCTGCTGCGCCATTCCACAAATGCCGAAGACCCTATTCCGCTGCTCACCTCTAACTTCTTGACCAATCTAGTTTCGACAAGCATTATCTCTTCTTCAAAGTCGACCCCGCAGGATGAGGAAGCTCTTCCGCAGCTTTACCACTACCTGTCTACTCTAACCCAGAACCAGGATAGCGGGCTTCAGGATATTGGAGTACAGGGGCTATCGACGTTGTTACGCACATCTCGGGCTCGGCAGCTCTTCTGGGCGCAGCGGAAGGAGACAGTCGATCCTTTGATTGAGATCCTACGTGCCGCCGCAGGGAGCAAAGACAGCGGTTCCAGCACCACCCTTGCCGGCAGTTCTAGAGGCGTTGACGCCGGCATTGCGGGTGGCGTTGGTTTACAACTTCTATATCGGGTGCTTTTGGTCCTTTGGCAATTGAGTTTTGAAGGTGAGCTCATTGGAGATGAGCTGCAAGAGTGAGTATCATAGACATGACATCATGCGTTCATTACTGACAGGATTAGGGACCATGAGATACTCCAACTGTACTCACATCTCTTACGGCTGTCTCCGAAAGAGAAGACCACGCGTCTCCTTCTTGCGACTCTCCGGAATCTCCTATCTTTCAACCGCACTACTCTCCTGCCTGTTGCTGTATTCGTGCGCCTACCTGCTCTTCTCTCAACCATCTCGGGTCGGCACCTGACAGACCCGGACCTTTTGGAGGACCTCAAATACTTGTCGGAGATGCTCGATGAATACACCAAGACACAAACCACTTTTGATCAGTACGCCGCAGAGCTTCAGTCCGGCCATCTACGGTGGTCCCCGCCTCATAGGAATCCCACATTCTGGAAGGAAAATGCCCGCCGAATCCTGGATGAGAACAGCGGGGCCCTCCCCAAGAAGCTCAAGGAAATAATTTCTAAAAGCTGGGAAAATGACAAGCAGGTCCTTGCCATTGCTTGCAATGATGTGGGACATTTGGTCAAGGAACTACCCGAAAGGCGGGGCCAGCTGGAGAAGCTAGGTTTCAAGACGCGGGTGATGGAGCTGATGGCCGACAAAGATGAATCGGTGCGATGGGAGAGCTTGCGGGCGGTGGGGGAGTGGCTCCGTTATACCTTTGATGATTGAACTGTACATTCTCTTCCTGTCACGTGTCGGATAGGAAGTAAACCGCCAGTGTTTTATTTTGCAACTTGTAAACATTCGAAGCGTGTCGCCTCTTCAGTGTACGGAGTATTTGCGTGTGTATAACTTCATAGAGCTTCAAGCAACTGAAACCTCGATTTGAGCTCTGAAATCTTCTTCATTCCGTATGAATGCGCCTTGACACCACACACCACACGCCAAGCCAGAGACCTTAGAGCGAGTTAATTGAGTTCCAACCTGAGACCCCAGGAAACCCCAGCAGCAACAGAGCCCATTAGGCGCTAAAAAATTGGACACGCAATTGGCAATGGCCAGTCGT
The DNA here is from genome assembly GCA_003574815.1 of Aspergillus spinulosporus. Classification (NCBI taxonomy): domain Eukaryota; kingdom Fungi; phylum Ascomycota; class Eurotiomycetes; order Eurotiales; family Aspergillaceae; genus Aspergillus; species Aspergillus spinulosporus. Next base: position 326,938 of record QPHH01000027.1, on the reverse strand, counting down.
GGACACGTTGGTGGACCGGTGATCGCCGCTATACAGATCGCCCATGGTTCTTTGCTTATCGCGGATGAGTGCCACTCGAGGCCGCCTCGAGCCCACGACTTCACCCCGCCGTTCTCCTGTCCTTTTTAGGTATATTTTCATCTCTCCCCCTTTTAGCCTATTGCCAGTCATCCTACTGCACGTATTGTCCTACATTCTACCACATAGGTGAAGAGGGCGACCTGCGAGGCATCCAAAAAGCGGGGAGAAAAAATCGCGCACGCCGAGAACGAATTTCCAGTCATCCTTCCCCTGATACGCAACGAGAAAAGAAACTCTTTCCCAGAGAAAAGAAACTCTTTCCCAATGTCACGATCCTTCGGCGGCTGCAAGCGATGTAAGTCACGGCGACAAAAATGTGATGAGGAACGTCCTACTTGTGGTCGGTGTAAGTCGGCGGGGACCCAGTGTCGGTATGCGATGCAGCTGCAGTGGGGGGGTCGGGCTTTCTCGAGGTCAAGATTTGGGGCATGCATGCAGAAGCTGGGTAGGTTTGATGGGTTCTCTGTGTCTGAATCAGCACTAATAGGGAATATCTGCTAGAATACTCTCCTGGAGAATTCATCTACACCACCGCTACCGCATCACCGACCTCGCCGACATCACCAGGATCACCGACCGAAGTCACCGCACTCTCTACACCTACAGCCATTACTCTACCGAAATCTTCTACGCCTCCCACTATTACATTACCCAAGTCTGTCGATCCGTTCTCCTCCCTTAACAGCAGCCAGAAATCTCTCCTCCATCACTTCCTCTCTGATGCCTCCCAAATCACAGCCTGCCACTCCGGCATGCAGCAGGAGATTTGCCGCATGCTCGTGCCAATGGCCTTGCAGACACCGTCATTACTGTACGCGACAATGGCGTTGTCTGCAATCCATCTCCAAGCCCTGAACAACCACACAGAGAACGTCAAGTCAGCACCAGACATTGCACGATTGATGGCGATGAGTCTAGAGCATTTCCGGAAGGAGCTTCAGAGTCCAGGTACAAGAGGAACGGATGCGCTGCTGGCGACGGCACGTACGCTTTGTTTGGCGGAGATCCACTCAGGTGCAATCCAGCCTAACTCATGGCGAGCTCATATTGAGGGTGCGCAGGCGTTGATGATCGCAGCTCGTAAAAAGGAAGGGTGGGCTCCGGATTCATCAGAGGGTTTCCGGAGGTATCTGGATCGTTGGTATAGATCGATTGTTTCGCTGACGGCGTTGACGGGAAATGGACCGCCTATTGGTGGTGTTACATGCCAAACTGTCTCGACGCCTGTCGGACCGACGCCAGAAACGCCAGACTACCTCGACGATTACTGGGGCTTCACAGTCAGTCTGTCCGCGGTATTCCGAGGTATCGGAGCAGCAGCCTGGCAGACGCCGCCAGACCAACCAGCCGATGCTGAGGAGGTCTCAGCACTGGAGTCATCCGTTCTCGAGCTGATTGATGAGGGTGAGCGAGCACCGCCTACATTCTACCCGGGTGTCGTCGAAGGTCTCTCTCCCGACCATATTGTTCGATTTACCCTGTGCAACGCGGCATTTCAGCACAGCGCACTGATTCAAATCGAACGTCGACTCCGCCGGACACCGGCGTCCTCGCCGAAAGTGCAGCGCTCCGTCAAGAAGATCATCGAGTGCACCGAGCAGATCGGACCGTCGCCGGGTCTCAGTCCGTGGACGATGCTCACGACGCCACTGTTCATCGCAGGCTGCGAGGCACAGGGTGAAGATCGGGATCGTGTTCGGCAGCTCATGACGCAATTGTATGATACCATCCGGGTGCCGAATGTGTTGCAGTCTCTGAAGTTCTTGGAGGAGTACTGGGCTCACCAGTTGGATGAGAATGAGAGCTGGAATCGGTTCCTAGGTACGCAACTTCCTCTTTTTCTTTCTCACTCTTTTTTGCTGAAATATGAACTAATGGTTTCAGATCGGATGCGGTTCGACTTCATCCCATACTAGAACTTACTGATATTCATGTGTTTATGTTTGATGCGGGTTGGATACTACAATGGTGCGAAGGTTAAAAGGTTATTTACTGTATGGCGCTCAATTGGTTTCGATAGCGAGTGTAGCGATTATGGTTCAATGGTATTACTCTTGCTTCCTGTCAAGAATGTAGAACCGAAAATTGCGCCCCCGTCAGGGAAGGAATACGAGACAGGTCAGGAATGCGTCAACTTTATTCGCACGTCAGGTCGTCAGCATCATAGCTCCATCATAACTCCTTTGGCTGTGCTTATTTCTCTTCAGAGCTGATCAGTCCATCTCCTATGGTCCGCGGTCGTTGACCTGCATGAACCCTCTAGTGCTGCTTTAGTGCTCCAGCCTCAACGCTCGAACTGCAAGGAGAGCAGGGAGCATGCCGGTTTAAGACACAACGTCGTCGATATGCAACCACTCGCGTCCATGGGACATGGCCGAGTCGCACGAGAGTCGAGACTGCGTCTCGGAGCACTCTATCCACAAAGGAGCTCTGCTTTGACGACCCCCCGACCTGCATGGGTGTCCGGTATACATAAATAGACGGTCTGGAACTCGGTTCCACGGGCGACCAATATTGAAGCGATTTGATGGTCCTGGGATATTTATAACCTGTTACAGGCGGCTGCTGAAGCTATTGAAACTCATGCGGTGTAAAGTGGGTGCATAAAGCCATCTTTCCGGACTAGTGAAGCCACTAGGTGTCAGTGAAGAATGGAGGGTGTTTCAGTCCTGAGTCGTGACGCTGCGGACGCGGACGGCGTCGCCCAGATGGGCAAGTTCGAGACCGTCTGGCACTATCCTCCCTGGGCTCCTTGAGCTCCTCGAGGCTGGAGACACTTCGAGTTTTACCCCTGAGGGTAGGTCGAGTGGAGGCAGCACATCTTATCGATTTATCGACTACCAAGCCTAGCGCCGTCCTAGGCGCCTGCACCACCGTTAGTTACTCCAGACTCTGCATCAAACTCTTTGGGCTCCAAGGCAAATATCATGTTACCTGTGGTATCTGGTTCGACTGCGCGTGCTGAATAGTATTAAAGTGGCTCAAGCTGCTTGAATGGAACACTGCCTGATGGGATAATGAGTTGAGATCATGTCTTCCTCGCTCCGATTAAGTTGAGAGCATCGCAGCTATTACCGTAGCTCTTGACCCACCTCCAGACAATCCCCCCCTGAACCCGAAATAATCGAATCTTCCTCCTTGAATTCGCGCATCACTCGCAGACTCGGCATCAGCTCTGCCGTGTTCTTGTGTTCTTGTCGGCTTGACTCGAAGATCGAGATTAGCCTACACTGCTTTCAGCCATTCTCCGTTCTTCTTTGGCTCTTCAGCCCACTCTGGCTGCCGTTGGCGCTTAGTCTCGCGCTCGTCACCTTTGTCATTCGCCATGAAAGCCTGTCGATCGTCCATCAAGTGGCATTGACCATCACTAAATTGGGTTCCTTTCTCGCATTCTCATTCGACCGTTGCGGCCATCTTTTTCTCCTATTCAATTCCACGCCGGCTGTCCAGGGCTTTGACCAGAACTCTCTTTCTTGTCAGCGTGTCGACGTTCACATCCTTTCCTTTCTAGTTCTATCTTCAATGTTTATCACCTCGTTTTAAATTCTATCTTATTGCGACTAGATCTTGTCAAATATGGCCCCTGGCTGGAGTCCGCCGTCTCCTGGGATCCGGGCCCAAGCTTCTGTCATTGACACTCTCCCTCCGAGCGCCTATCTACCTGAAGCCACTATTGTCTCTGGGGTCCCTGCGCATCCTCTCCCGTCTCCCAAGCCCGACCCTACTGCTACGGTGGTGCGTAGGAAGCCTCTGCCGGCCTCCTCCCCTGTGATCGCTGCCCGTTCTCGCCGATCGGGGCCTTCGCTGTCCGCTTCTTCCTCCTCATCTCTTTATTCGACCCGCTCCCTTTCGCAGGCAGATCCCCCTGCTCGCTCATCCCCTCTTCAGTCGCCCGCCTCTCACTACTCTCATTCTCGGAACAGTTCAGTTGCGAATAGCATCTCCTCTTTTGTGTCGAACTCCGCCGCGCAGTCTTCTGTGCGCGGGGAACCGTCGCTGTTTGCTCGCAGGACTATAGATAAGACAGATAGGTGTGACAAGATAGCCCAGCCCTACCTTTTCCTCTCCGCCCCCTGGTGCCCTGGCCGTCCAATGCCATCCCCTCCCCCTTCTCTCCTCTTCCCCTCCTGTTCATCCTTTCCTCCTTCATCCCTCTGACTGAAGGGCCTCGTATGTTTGTCATTCTCTTGGGTCGCTGCAGGACTAACCAGGTGCGCTCGCGTGTTTTCTCCAGATTTCCCCGGAGCAGTCCTCTCAAGACTCCTCTCCGAATAGATACCTCCGCCTCTACTGTCAAGGTAGATGGAGACGACGACAGCGAGGACAGTGACGACGATATAACCAATCTATATAAATCGCAATTTACGAATGGGACGCCTATACATAGCCGTCTCGTCAGCGAACCATTCATCCCCGTTCTCCCTTCTCCTCCAATAAATTATAAACGCGCCACAACGATGGCCTTGCACCCGCCAACGAACCGGCCACCACCTTTGCACATTGAGTCTAATGCGCGGACTATGTCCAATGGCGGGAATGACCCCCGACAGCCAAAAACCCCGGGAAACAAAATCAGTTCCTTCTTTGGCTGGAGGGCAGCTACATCTCCTGGCGCGGAGTCTTCAAGCACGGAAATCTCCGACGGCGGTCGGTCTCCGCTCCCCTCACCAATGCCTCCATCCATACCCAGTACCTCCTTCTCCATCACACCTTCTACATCGATCCCGTTTGATCCTACTGCTAGGCCGAGTGTAAACTACCCCGTGCGCAATGGGTCACTCAGCAGCGCGGGTATACTAGAGTCAGGCTCCTCCGCCCTGGTGGCGGAGCTAGAAAACGAGCTGCGGGAAATCAGCTCGGAGTTGGCTGGGTCGATTCGGCGGGAGATGGAGTTGGAAGATCTGGTGGAAAGGTTGCAGTCGGAAATGCCGTCGGAGGCACCGAATCGGCGAACCAGTGATTACTTTTCAGATTCAGGGAGCAGCTCTATCCGGTACGCATATGAGGTGGGTGGGCGTATTGAAGATATAGAAAAGTATAAGCGTGCTGCTGAGCAGGAGCGCGCTCAGCTTCGCGCTGATCTCAGCCAGAAACTTCAGGAAGAACGTACCCGTCGGACGGCGTCGGAATCCCACGTCCAGATTCTGGAAGCGCAGGTTGCTCAGGTAGGTTGCCGGCCCTTTTTGAAGAACAAAAAAACCGTAATTGACTGTGCTGCAGCTCCGTCGCGAAAGGACAGAGAACTCTGACTTAGCTTCCAAAGCTCGCGAGCTTGAAAGCGCCCTGGAAGGCACCCGGCGCAAGCTCGCCGAGGAACGCCAGATCAAAGACAACTTCGAGGACCTTCTAACCGCCATGCGCGTAGAACTGGAGCAGCTTCGCACAGAGCGGGATTTGCTCCGCGAAGGCCAGCCCCTTAGCGACCCTGCCGAAGTACAACGCCTGAGGGAAGAGATCGAAGCTTTGAAGATTGAGAATGCAGCCCTCTCACAACTCCAAGGCAGCAGATTTGCTTCCATTGCAGAGGAAGATGGGCCTGTGAAACGAAACAGTGCCTTCGGTTTGTCCCGCTCAAACTCATTGGCTCGCATGCCTCGGAAGAGCTCATCTCGCTCCGGCTCACTATCACGCTCAAATTCGGTTTCCGCCAAGGATCGTGTGACGCCTCCACAAGAATCCCTGGCGGATCGGGTCGAAGGGGCAGAAGCGCAGCGCGACGCGCTTCACGGTGCCCTCAAGCGACTATTAGAACGTCAGGCCTACGAAGCTCGACAGACGGAGAAACGCATCCGAGCATTGGAGCTCGAGCTTGCCCGCGCGCAGGAGGCTGGCTCTCCGCGCAAGCTGGGCTACGAGCGTGAGGTGCGCCATCTCCGTGACGAGGTGAATTACCTGCGCATGCGCGCAGAAGACGCCCTGGAGCAGAAATGGCAGTGCGAAAAGGGCCTCGCAGGTCTAAAAATGGACCTTGACCGCGCAGAGCAGGAGACTGCCTCCCTTCGAATTCTTCTCCAGGAACACGATATAGCAGTTCCTGCTGAACTTGCTGACAACACCTTGGGTGGCGATGCCTTCGCAGAGGTGATCGCCACTTCTTCCTCCCTTGAATCCGCGTATCAGCAACTCCAGGCTGACCGCGAAGAAGCCGAAGCCAGTGTCGCACACTCGCCCAACGTTGATAATGCAGAGCTCGCTGAGTCCTTCAACCGCACCGACACATTAGCGCAGCACGTGCGCCAACAGCTAGCGTCAAACACTGCCCTTCGTGCGCGCCTCGCCGCCGCAATCAACAAGGGCGAAAAGGACCAGCAGCTCTCCGCGGCGCGGATCAACGAGATGCAAGCCCGCCTCAAGGAAATGGAAGACGCCCTCCTTGCTGCGCAGCAACACGCCGACGACGAAATCTCGCGTCATGAAGACGAAGTCCGTCAATTGCAAGAAAGCCATAACGCCCAACTACTTCGTATGAAGAATGGGTCGCGCAGTCCGGCATCCTTGTCGCCCATCGTTGGTTCCGGCGGCCCCACCACGCCGTTTACGGTCAAGTCGCCGCGACTAGATAAGACGACTAGCGGTGACGGGGTCGCCCTGACGCAGGTTGTCAAGTCCGAGATGCTGGACCAGCGCGTCAAGGAATTGGAAAAGTTGTTGCGCGAAGCGGATCGGGAGATGGGCGAAGTTGTGAGCCGGATGAATCGTGCGCAGATTGATGTTGCTGAGTTGCAGGCTGCTCGGTAAGCCCCTTTGCCCTATTCTTCCTGTCTGACTCGACGTGATTCGGCAGAAGCAATACTAACGAATGGAATAGTGACGAGGCCCTTCGCGAAACTCGCCGTCTTCAGCAGGAGATCCTCACTGAACGCAATGTGTTCAAGAACCTCCTTGGTCGGAACTAATTGTACACTATCTCAATACCCATACCCACACCTGTTAATCTGCCCCCCATCTACATCTGTCTTTGCTGTTTGCTTTTGGCCTGCTTTGCTCTTCTCTGGAGTCTGCACATACATTGGATCGGATTGAAGAGGCTATATATATCCCCGGATGCCGGTGTTTGGTGTTTGCCTTTGCATCTTGCTTTTGATTCGGCTGACTGCTTTGGGTTAAACGTCACGGTGTTGTACTGTATATATGCTTGTTACGAGCACCACGATGTCCTGTTCTAATGTACATAATCTGCTGCTGCTGCTAATACTAATCCACCCGTCGAGAAGCATCGATTTGTGCACCTCTCTATGTCCATGTATCAAAACTGAGCTTTTTTTTCGAGTCTTGAGCGCCCGCCCACTTAGGCAGGGACTATTCAATTGAGAGATCGTCTAAACCATCATGACCCTTGGGTCTGTAACCGTGCTCTCACGCATTCATTCTGGCTATCTGATCACAATGCTGCCACTGTTTGGAAGCAGAATTCTGTCTTAAGAACCACCCACAGAAAATTGTTATTCACCGCGGAAGACTGTTGTTTTCCATTGATTCTATCTTCTATTTTCAATCATAGGATGAGCAACATCGTGATCATTGTTCATGGACCATGGACCTGTTAAAAAAAAAAAAAAAAAAAAAAAAAAAAAAAAAAAAAAAAAAAAAAAAAAAAAAAAAAAAAAAAAAAAAAAAAAAAGGAAATGTCTGGGTCAAAGTCAAGCCTTTGAGGGACGTAGCTCGGATCTGCAGATGGGACTGGTTCGGCGCCATACCACAGTATTTACCCCCAGAAATGAAACGAAAGACAAATTATGCTAATAAAACATCACAGATAAAGACAAACTACGTGCATACGATGCACCACCTACTGCATATGAGTGTGTTTATCCTCCTGGACTGTTCCTGCAATCCCCTTTCATGCTTATGGCGCGTAATAGACCCAATCACCCCGTCCTTAACTCCATTTACCATCTTCACCGTCTTTCTCTGCGTATCACACACCATCTTGCCCGACGAGTTTCAAGGTTATTGATCTGCATTAGTCGCTGCGACTCTCTGCCCTGGGATCTCTCTAGTATGATCTGTTGCTGCATATCCTGGGCATGAAGGTGAACGGGTGTAGGCCCAGCCCCAAGGGAGCTTGTGTCTTCGGCTTCGGAGGAGGGGGGCGGTAGAATGCGAGAGTGTACCCAAAACACGGACCTGAAAAACTCCCATGAGAAGATATGCTCGAAACGTCTATGTGCCGAGTTTAGTTTATACTGTTCTAGTATGCGGAGGATCATTGTGAAGCCAACGAGCACCGGCATAATGAGGAGGGGTATAATAAAAGATAATGTAGAATACCACTCATAGCATACCTCCCTGCCTCAGCGCTGAAAAAAATCCGAGCAAGCGATGCAGAAGTTCTATTCTAGATTAGGGGATTGAGCACATAATGGTAATACCAATGACGGACTTGTGATGTCGTCAAACGTGCTGAGTTGGTTTGGACTCGACTAGACACGACGACCGCAGTGAGGACTAGGCAGGAATCTATTTTGGCTTTACCCTAAAACGCCGTCTGGTATCCCATGACCATGACATGACACAACGTGGCAAAAAAAATGAACGACAAGAAATGAAAGGCACTGAACAGCACGGGACTCTACTCCTCCATAGCCTCGTCTCCCGCATCTCCATCACCCCATAATCCCTCGATCTTGAACTCTGCTGCCCACTCAGAAACGATTTGTCTCGTGTCGACACCTGGCGCGGCTGCTGGGTTGTTCGCATCCCCGGTAGCGCTGTCCGCCGTCGTGTCGACGACTTTCAGGACTGGAGGCGTGGCCCAGCCCTGAATACGTCCGTCGCGCCAGTCATTGATGACCGTCATAGCAGCGGCCTCAAGATTTGGCACACCGCGCTTACCCAAACGTCCGCGCTTGCGGGCAACCTGGATAAGGAAGTCGTTTGTCCGGTCTGTGGTGGAGGTACCCGAGTAGAGAGTGGGAATACCGTAAACCTGGAGGAGTTTCTGAAGGAGACCTTCCGAGGAGGAAAGGCGCTTGAGGAGGAGGTTAACAGCAGGAATAGGGTCCTCGATTTGTTTTGGGGGAATAGCGTTGAGAAGAATGAGGCGGGCTTGGTCATCTTGCTTCTTTTTGCCCTTCTTCTCGTTGGCGTTGGGAAAGACGATTCCGGGGGAATCGATGAGCTTTAGTTTGCTGTCAAGCTTGACCTCGCGAAGGTTGGTGGTGACGCCGGCCTCGGCGCCTGTCGGGCAGGCGTTGCTGGAACCCTTGCTCATGCGGGCTGTAAGGGCGTTAATGACGGAGGATTTGCCGACGTTGGGGTAGCCGATGACGCCGACGGAGATGGCGCGCTTGAGGCCCTTGTTCTGCGCGTACGTCTTCAGTGCGCGGAATAGGGTCTCCGATGTGCCTTTGACGGTGAGTTGCTTGTGATCGAAGCTATGAGCGTTGCCAGCGCCATTGGAGGCCTTAAGTGGGAGGGTGGGGAAGTAGCGGCGCAGGTGGATGAGCCAGTTTTTTAGCACGGGCGGGGGAACGAGATCGATCTTGTTGAGGATAAGGATGAGCCGCTTCTGTCCACCGTCTGCGGCCATAATTTCTCGCTCGACTTCCTTTGACCGTGTACCTTCGGGGTCACGCGCATCTAGCACGTAAAGAATGACATCCGCCGCATCAACGACCTTCTTGAAAACCTTGTCGAATGCTCGTCTTGAGGTCTCTTTGCCCGCAGTAACAAGCGCAGGCACACCATCTTCATCCGCAACCTCGTCGTCCTCGCTCATGCCTTCCATCTTATCGTCTTCGTCCATCTGGTCCTGATCTTCATCACTCTCACCACCCTCATACTCCGCCGCCCGAGCCCTAGCCGAGGCAAGCAGCGCAGCCATCGGGTTAGTGTCGTCTCCCATATCCTCGTCCATCTCATCGTCTAAAATTTCATCGCCCTCGAGATCCACCGGCGTAGGGTTAGTCGACTCCGCAGTAGCATCACCCTCCTGCTTCGCAGCAATACGCCTGGCACGAGCCTCCTCACGAATGCGCGCTTGTTCCTCGGCCTTCATGCGTCTTCGCTCTTCGATCTCTTGGAGCATCTTCTCCTTGTGCGGGAACAAATTGGGGATACCCGGATCCTTCTTAATCTTGGAGCGCCATTCGGGGTTCTAAGTCGTCAGAAACTGGCCAAAAGCATGCTACAGCATAACAAGTGGAATAAGCACCTTCTTCGCAAGCTTTCTCTGCTTGCGCTGTTTCGCCGCGGAGGCTTTTTCGATCTTGTGTCGGAGCCGGACAGGCGTTCGCTTTGAAGTTTTGCCTAATCATATAAGCGGATGTCATGACCATCGTTTCCAGAGTCACACACCTAGTTTAACCATTTTGACGGAATCTGGACGTGTTGTTTTGAATTTGTCGTCCCGCCAAAACTCGGTCTGGAACTGTTAATTTTTTGAATATTTCCCGCGCTAAGATAACCGGAACTGGGTTTCGCCGATCGCCGAGACGCCCGCATCGTTCAGCCAGAATAACGGAGGGAAATGTATAATATTACTTCTTAACAGTTGCATTTTGATTTATTTCTTTCCTGTCCATCCTTAAGACCGCTCCTGATACTAGACGCTCCTGCTTTTTTTATTTTTTTCATTTTCTTTCATTCGTCGTTCTAAATCATGGCCGTCACTGGCTCATTCTCTGCCCCTCCCCAAGTATTCACCTTTGATGGTCTTCTATCCGACTTCGATGGCACCATTGTTGACTCAACGGATGGTGAGTGATAATTTGGGCTATATGCAAAGCAGCGATACCTACCGAGGTCGGTTGCTTATAGTACTGCACTAATATTCTCATAGCTATTGTAAAGCACTGGCACAAGTTAGTCACTGACACTAGAACGAACGCAATGAGATCCAGTTAGGAGCTAACACCACTTAGAATCGGTGCTGAACTCGGTGTCGACCCTAAGACAATCTTGGCTACATCTCACGGCCGCCGAAGCATTGATACTCTACAGCTGTATGACCCCGCAAAAGCCAACTGGGAGTGTAAGTGCCGAACATGCAACACTTATAAAATGGCACATTATTAACGTTCCGGATGGATTAGATGTCAGCTACGTCGAGGGACTTATCCCCAAAGAGTACGGTTCTGACGCTGTTGAAATCCCCGGCGCGCGCTCCATCCTTGCTGCCCTCGAAGAGAGCGGCGCAACCTGGGGCGTTGTGACGTCGGGCACGCGCGCGCTCATTGACGGCTGGCTGGGTGTTCTCAAGCTCACACATCCAGATGTCCTCGTTGTTGCGGAGGATGTAGAGCTCGGGAAGCCAGATCCGCGGTGCTACCTGCTCGGACGGAAGAAATTGGGTCTAGAACATTCCAACTCGATAGTGGTGCTGGAGGATGCGCCGTCAGGCATCAAAGCCGGCAAGGCAGCCGGTTTCACTGTCATCGCTTTGACCACCACTCACACTTTAGAGCAGCTTCAGGCGGCTGGGGCGGACGTGATAGTGGAGGATCTGAGGAGTATTAGTGTAAAGGGTGTTGTTGACGGGCGGGTTCAGTTGGAGGTTCGGAATGCTTTCCAATAAAGCGGTATCTTCAGGTCGCCCCAAAGCAGCTTTGCTGCAAGTTCCACGACCGTTGTGTCGGTGACGTTCTTGCCTGCCTGTATCCACCAGACATACGATTCATGATAGACGCTAGACTGATAGACTGCGTTATTATACATACACAGAATTTTGTAATAAGATTTTCTGCGGGATATGACGTGTGCAAGGGAGGTATACATACATACGTTGGGGGTGAGCCTTACGTCTGTAAGGCCCTCAAGCCATTTCTCTTCACCGTTTCATATGCGGATTCCTTTTCGCGAAGACTAGAATCAGATGGAAATTTCTCGATGAGTGTATTCGGACCCCTTTGTCAAAATAGGGACTCAATAACACGAACTCAAAGGAGAGAAGAGAGAGCGCTCCGCGGCTTGCAAGTGTATCAATGAGTTTCAATTTCTGATAATCATAAACCCATCCATATCAACGGAGTAAGACCGTCAAGGTTTATTGAGAGAAGAGTGTTTGGAAGCGTAGAACATGCCACCATCGACAATGAAGCCGCTACACCGATTTGAAACGGTGTAGGCAAGCAACACCGCTCCCCGATCCCTTTCTGATAGGTCTCACGAGGAAATCCACGCCAAACCTAAACGCCAGTATATCAGCATTAAGAAAATTTTTCAACCGATGGCGGTGCAGGCGGTGCTCACCGACAAGCTAGATGGTGAGAGAGAATCTAACCCTCGCAATGAGGAGACCGGAGGGCAGAGCCGAAGCCAGACGGCCAGAGTTACCGATGAGCCCGCAGTGAAACACTCATGTTGCATGGGCTACGGCTCCAGCCTCCTGCATGCATGCAGAGGGAAAGAGCCGATGAACCACAGAAAAAGCAAACCGAGGGCACAGACTATGATTGCTGCCAACCATTCAGAAGCTGTGGGAAATGCAACCATGCGCAGCTCTTCTTGACCGCGATGCATTCCGCCACACGAGTGTTCTGAACCTTGTGCCTATTTCAGACAAAAGGGACATATAGGCTGCTCGGCTCATCCATAAAAAGTTGATCAGATAGGTTCTGGAAATCTGATGTCTGATGTATCAAATACTTTGCCCACTCGTTTAGTCAGAAACGGGACTGCATCGCTTGATGGTCCGAATCCTGCATGTAACGACTTGTTCAGCGCCATCTGCAAGGGATGCTGCAACATAGGTAATCGCCCAAACAAAGCTAGAGTCCCTTCCCATCTCTTCCCGTCTGATGTGATGCAAGTGACCTAAACTATACTTGGCCGCGACTCTGTCTCCATAAGTCTGAACAGAGTAACATCTACTCTTCGTCATGTTTTCCAAGTAACCAGAAGCAAGGAATCCAAGAAAGGAGGCGAAGAAAGCAAACTCGAGATTTCAATGAGAGCACCTTCATGCGGTGGGACTGCTATAGCCTTGATGGGTTCTGCAGTTTGCACATATTGTTATGCACATATTGCTGACGTCTTTTCAATGCATACTCAGTCGCTGTTGTGCAAGTGTTGCGGACAGAGTAGGAGCTTTACCTAAGTCCAGGCTTCAATCTGCACGCTCAAAGCAACTTGAATGACCGCAGAGTAAAGCTTGATTGTCTGTGCTTGACTCGAGATAGCAAAGAAATTCGCATTAAAAATAGCTGCTGTCAACGTCGTGCACCGTCGTACAGTGCAGAGGAGACGCAGCCATCGAACAGCCTTCGCGACGCCCAAAAGAAAGGCTCGAAGTCGAGACAAGGCCTATCGAGTCTCGCCCTTAAAAGCCACTTTCGTCTTTCAACCAGTACTTTCGCCACAAATGACAAATCCCGGGGAGCCTGTCCTAATTCGGAAAAAATGATAGCTTCTGAGCTTGCTCGGAGCTATCATGACCCTGCAGAGCAACCCGCCAAAACTTCAACACCAAAAGGGTGTTCCAGAGCGTCCCAGGGCGTCCAAAACGCACCGCCACATATCGTGGCACCTGATGAGTTTGTGGCGATATCATGGCTCACTTTCGCTGATCTCCTCTGTGGCGTAGCTGAATCGTGCTGATCTCGTCGCCTCCAAGCTAGGCAGTAGTATTACGGAGCGCCGGGCCGTCTGCATCATGGTACTCTCGATTCTACCCGAAACCAAGCCTGCAGTAGTGACCATACTCTGTAATCACGGTTACTCGGATTCTACATCAGAGCACTAGTAACAGAAAGGATGGCCTAACCGCAAAAGCCTTCCGGTAGCATATCGATTCACCGAGAATGCATTTACATCATAGCTTGCGCCCATACGGCGTTGATGATCCCAGGGGTATGAATTATAATGGTCAGACCAGGGGTGTGGGAGGTTCGAGAATGATCACCTTGACGGGATTTACAGCTAACCGCAGATCACTCCGCTGCCAAGGCGTGACCTTATGCCAAATTGTTAAGAGAACCTTGAGAGCAATTCCCAGTCCACAGAAAACGGTAGTTTCCGGATATTTCCAGGTTTCGGGCTGAACCCAGGGGAACCTGAGGGGTTTCTAGCTCCGTAGATACCTCTTCGAAGCTTTGCTCGTTGCATTTTGATCGACACCTTCGGGAAATATTGTCCGTCCGGAATTCAACATTATTGAGATTGTGTTTGTTGCAACTGGCCACAACGGTCTCCTCGTAGATGCGCTAAGTCAATTCGCCTCAGCCGGGGGAGCGTGCGCGATAGTTGCGGGATCATCCCAGGGATTTTCCGTGAATCTAGTGTAGAGCTTGGATTCTGCTTTGTTGTCTGCATGCCGAAGCACATTCTCGACTGTGATGAGTGGTGATTCAGAAACTGATTGGCTTTGAAGCAGAAGAAGGTTTCTGTTGGAGTACTGTATACAAGTTCATTGGCTCACAGGCCGCCAACTCCCGAGTGACAGAAGTCACAGAACCTGACAACTTGTACAAACTCATACCGGTCGCAGCCATGCACGTGAAGTATGGCCTGCCTGGCAAATGTCCTCTGAATAAGTCTTTCCATACCTGGTGGAATAATAAAATTAGCACCGAGTTACTCCGAAGGGGAAGGGAACATGAACGGGGTCCTCCGTACTTTGTATCGTGGAGACCGATGACAAGGCGATCCATGTTTGGCGCATGATGATTGGCGGCTCCATGATCGTCTATCAGGTTCGACCTGAACTGGCACTTCCCATGTTAAGAAACGAGGTTCGAGACCCTAGAACACGGTTGCAGCGCCCGAAATGCCGGTTATGTCCTACCGGTTGTTTGAGACGAACGTTGGATTGTTAATCGGCCTTGTGGCAGATGAACGATCCGAGAGAGGAACTAGAGGAGTATGGAAATGGGCAATACCCATGCATAAATCGTTCAAATCTTTGCCAATCGAGACCCGCAGGGAAAGCATACGATAGTCCCGAGCGCAAGAGCCCCTAGCATCTCCGTGTTCGAAAAGGCATCTTGCGCCGCACGGTGGGTGTTTCTTGGGCAGCTGTTGCGTAACCCGTGGACTGGTGCGGGCGCTCCGCGCAGTGTCATCGGTTAGCGCCGAGCTTGAATAAGCTGACAGCCTCGTCTAGACACAGAATACCCTGCTCAGCAGGTCAGAGTTTAACGTTGACAAATCCATGAAGAAACATTTGAATATCGTTCAGAAATTGTTCACACCGAGGCTGTCCTGGGATAGACGCAATGATACTGGTTGGCGCGCGCGCCTGATTCGCAAGAGGCGAGATAGATGCCAGTGATGATCGACAGGATCTGTTGACTATTGAATTTAGTGGGGCTTGGCTTGTGTTGCCACGCTTTGCAGGACAAGAACGCCAAAAGGATCTTCCTTTTTCGTGTTTTTGTCACGCCCCAACATCGATCCCCTCATGTCGTTGAATGATTGGCAGATCCTGGAGTCCAGGATCATCGCCTGAAAAGGATGCTGGATGACAGGCATGGCTGGCGATCCGTGCTTCAGGGATCCGGGCGACTGACTCAGATTGTAGCCTGAGTTACCACGCGTCCGGTAGGGTAAAAGTGACCTGAGGCTGTCCAGTCAGGGAAAAGAGGGCATGCCATCCGTATTTCGTAGGAGAATATACCATGATCGTCGACTTTCTGGTCAAGTTTAAGGGTTCAACTTCTGAAGGGTGAGAGGTGTCTCCTTTGGCCCGAGATCTTACCTACGGAGGCTGAAGCATTGGAACCCCCGCTGAAGTATGGTGAGGCATTGAAGAGCGACTATTGGCTTCTGAAACCAGGCACCATCAGAGAGAGACGGTCGTCATAAAGGAACCCACCATCTTGGAGCTCCCGTCAGGATCGTTTCGCAGCAGACGCGGTGTAAACCAAGGAGTTTTTTGTCCGAGCTCCTGGCGCTGAACGCAATCACAAATTTGGGAATAATGGGGAATGGCTGGAGTCGGATTTGGTCACCTGAAGAGTGTCTTGGCGCCGGCCCGTCGCGCTAACCGGATCCAGACAATGTGTCGCCATCCCGTGACCGCCCGCGGGACTCGAACCCACCGAGTTCTCCAACTCGCAACTTCCCAAGATCCCGGGTCTGCGCAGTCCGATCCACCCCAGATGTTGGAGTCACGTAAATCAGGCTAGGACGAGCCTACGAGGTTTTTCGTCGTCACGTCCCGCGCTTAGGCCTGACTACGAATTCGCTGACTGTTTAGAGTACCAAAATACGCGACAATGGAGCACACTGCAAGCCCGACTGCGAGTGCTGACTGGTCCCTGCGAGACGACGCTAATGCAGGAACTGATGAAGCTCGATGAGAGCATCTCCAAGACTTCAACTCGTCACAATTACAGACTTCATGGACTGTTCGCTCCCTTGAAACTCCGAGAGGAGGATCCGGCCGCAAAGAGAGGCCGGAGAGAGGCTTCGAGAACAACCTCGGACAGCCGCTGGCTCCCTTTATTGACCATGCTGCGACTATCTCTCTACGCTTCTGACGTTGACAAGCCTAGCCTCGTCGTACCGTTCTTGTCAGCCGACGGCCGGCATCGTCATACTTAAAGTAAGGCAAGGGAAGGGTTCAGATTTGCAAACGAACCACACGACTCGAGCGGGTCAGCACCACTCAGATGGATCCGATGATAACAGAAAAAGCAAACCGCGCATCTCCCAAACAAGAAAAAGAAACAGTAAAAAGGGCAAAACCTAAATAAGAAGAAACAAAGGTCGTACCGTCACCGCCAGTAGACACTACTACTGAGCGCTGGAGGCTAGGTAGGGCCAAGATGCCGGGTCGGGTATCGAATTGGCCCCTGGACTGACGCTCAGACGAAGCAACAACTGTTTCCATCGCCATGCCGCTATGTCGCCATATTGACATTGTACTTTTTTTATTTTTTTCGTTTAAAAAAGAAACCCAGTAGAGGAGCAGCAGCATAGTTTAATCGTGCAGCGGCCTGTAAGCAGAGGGCGTACTGTAAGACAGATACCGACGCAGTGCGCACCGATCCCCTCAGTTCCGGGCGACGATCATCCATCCAATGGCACTTTTCCCGTCAGGCTGTCTGAATGTTTCTCCTTCTCCTTCTCCATCTCTCACACACACCTCTTCCTCTCCTTCTATCCCATCCACACCACACTCCTTTCCCTCTTTCGTTCCCCTTTAATTGTTTTTTTTTTGATACCGCTTTGGTTTAGATCCATTCCTTAATTTTCCTATTTTCTTTTTCTATTTCTGCTGCTCTGCAGTCCCGCATCGCATCCTACAGCAGTCACTCCTTACCCGTACTAGTTCCTGTTGTCGGACTTTACGTCTGGCCTCTTCAGCTTTTTTGACGTTTTTAAATCTTGGATCCCTTCAGCTGCAAAGTGTACATATCAACACACTTCAACACACTTCAGCCCCAGTCGCTCTCTTATTATACCTACTGGTCCACGGCCCACCATCACTCTCTGCTCCCAACTCGACCGTCTCGCGATCGAGCCTTAACTTCTGACCACCGTCTGCATCGAACGATCAATCCTTCCTTTGAGCCTCTTGGCTCAGCACTGCAATCATGAATTATATCCACCATCCATACCCTTTCGCTGGCCACCCCGGTGTGCCAATGGAGCAGCACCTCGCTTACGATACGTCCATGGTTCATCCTACCATGATGCATCACCCAATGGACGGTTACTACTACGCCCAGCCCCCTTTTGACATGGTCGACTACTACCACCAGCCGATAATTGATTACGAAGAATATGCCGAAAACCTCTCACGACCGAGGTTGACTAAGGAACAGGTTGAGACCTTGGAGGCCCAGTTTCAGGCGCACCCCAAGCCCAGCAGCAACGTCAAGCGTCAATTGGCTCAACAAACGCACCTTAGTCTTCCCCGAGTTGCAGTATGTGACATTCAAGCTGGTTGAAGCCTAGTTTACTGACTCTTACAGAACTGGTTCCAGAACCGACGAGCCAAGGCGAAGCAACAGAAACGACAGGAGGAATATGAGCGCATGCAAAAGGCAAAGGCAGAGGCAGAGGAGGCTGCCAAGGGAAAATCTGAGTCTTCAAAATCTGAATCTTCAGATTCTCAAGGTTCAGCGGAAGCCAAGGACGAGAAGAAGCAAGATGACAGCAAAGTCTCTACCCCTAAGCCATCAAAGCCAGCATCTGACGACCAAAAACAAGCCGAAGTTTCTGCTGGATCGAATCACCAGCAAACCCGCAGTGAATCTAACCGCGCAGCCAACCTTGCTTCTCTGCAGAGAGCCATGGACGCCGCTGCTCAGTACCAAGGTGGTCAGGGCGCGACAAGCATGGGCGGGTCCGGATCCGTGTCCCCAACCACATCGCTGCCGGCTGACGCAGATTCTACCGTTTGGAGTTCAGTAAACTCAACAAACGGTGAGCTTTCCGTTCCCGGGTTAGACAACTCGCAGTCGTTGTCTGACTACCGTTCAGCTAGCGACGCGGGTGTTTCGTACAATTCAATGCAATATGCCCTGCAAGCAGATGTGGCTAGCGCGCGCCGGGGCTCGTCAGATGTGCTTGCCGACTCGTTCAATGGTATTGGCATCACCGCCTCGCCTAGCCTTTCACAGCTTGGTAACCGAACAGACCGCCCGGCCTGGAAAGAAACTGGCAAGGAGCTTGATCTCGCTGCCCGCCGAAACCGACCGAGGCCTGCTGCGATTGGCACGTCAAGGTCCTCTTCAATGCTCTCGACTTCGACCATGTCACCAACGACACGGGGTCAGAACTACAGCACTGTGAAGCAATCCAAATCTGCCCAAAACCTCAGTTCGCGCTACGCCGGGGTCCGAAAGCCTTCTGCGCAGCGCTCACCTTTGAACCTGTCGACCTTTGCCGAGGCCGGTGTGCTGAGCTCTGCAAAGACGGAGTTGTCGACCATGCTGCAGCCAGTCACAACAAACTCGCTAGCTCCGCCCACTCCATTGACCCCCGAGGATCTGCATCACCTGCTTCCCACCACCCCTTCCACCGATGGCTACTGTCTGTCTGCACAGCCAACTGCTCACCTCTTCCCCACGACGCAACCCATGCAGATCAACATCGCATCGCCCCCCGCCACACCTCTAGGCATGGAAATGATGTCCTCATACCCATACCACGGCGTCGCGCCGCCCATGTCCGCCCCGGCCAACTTCACCTCATTTCCAGACTACAGCTGCGACGGCAGTTTCCAGGGAAGAAACTGGGAAGCCACATCCATGCCATCTCCGGAAGTCCCCTTCCAGAGCCAGTGCCACCAAATGAATTTCTCATCGATCTCGTACGAGCAAGCCCTAGAGCAAAGCCAGTCTGAGAACGGAGCCTCGCGGTCTTCATTTGGCGACGCAGATATACAAGCGCCAGGTGATGCCAGCAAGGCCACCGAATTCCATTTGTATGAGTTCCCAGACCAAGAAGAAGCACACCGGTTCGTGGCCCAGCAGCTACCCACCCAGAAGCCCAAAGCGTACACTTTTGCCGATAACCGGACCCCCACCAACTTCGGCTAAGGGACTCTGTCTCTTTTATTTTATCTTTGTACACTTACATAAAAGGCTTTACCATATATACTGTTGGGTTAGGCATGGTTGGATTCGAGCATTCTCTGGTGTGGTTATCGGTCATTGGTGTTGGGTTGATTCATTTTGCATGTTTTGAAGCGTTGGGTTGGACATACTATAAGATATTTACGTATATTTACAATTACACTAATACATAATCTAAACGACTTACTTGACTACTTCAACTCATTTCGGAGCTTTTACTACATTGACAGAGCTAGTGGTGGACTTAATCTATCGACCGGCCTTGGCCTCCCACGTGGTCAGCCACACCCGCCTGTATGGCTTCGTCTCGGGGCTATTTCAAGCCTACCGTCTAGCTCAGGCACCAGCTACCTTCAATCAGGATCAACAGCAAAACATACTAAAAGGAACTAGGTATAAATCAAGCATCATGCGCACCCCTCAGCTTCCAACTCTTCAACCAGGGTAGACATAATTTCTAGGAGCAACATCTACTATCGAGATGAAGCTCTCAACTATCACCACCACACTGGCGATAAGCGCCGCATCAGCATCAACATCCGCAACCGCCAAATTCATCAACTACACCACTGTCCCAGGCTACTTCATCCAGGATGACCCTTCCACCGATCCCTCCACATTTGACTACGTACGTCCTAACCCCTTTCTCCAACAAAACCCCTCAGCCCTACTCCGCACCCCATACGTACTGACAAGGGAAAATAACAGACATCCCACAATTTTGGCCTCCTCGACCGCTCCTATGACGCCGACACTGTTTTCCATTCCTCCAAAACCCAAAACCTAACCCAGTGGCAGCGCTTCCACGCCCAACTCCACTACCTAAACGCTCAGGCCCCTGCACATGTGCAATATAAGCTTCTCTTTCTTGGCCGCCACGGCGAGGGCTGGCATAACGCCGCAGAGGACTACTACGGCACGCCTGCTTGGAATGTACGCACAAACCTGATTATCATGTCCTTTTTCTTTGCCTTTCCTTTCCACGTACCCCGCCCCGGCGGAAGAAGAGAAGCTAATATGTAAGGAATGTGTGTATAGTGCTACTGGTCCCTTCTCCGCGGCAACGGCACGAGCACCTGGTTCGACGCGGACCTCACACCGACAGGAATCGCACAAGCCCAGGTTGCACGGGACTACTGGCTTGCGCAGTATAAAGAGCAGAAAATTCACTTCCCAGATGTGTATTATAGCAGTCCAATGACACGCGCGCTGAAAACAGCAAACATCACATTCGGTGCGCTGCCACTGTCGCAGATTCATGCGGCGCCGTTTGTGCCTACAGTGAAAGAGGGATTCCGCGAGGGTATCAGTATGCATACGTGCGATGAGCGGCGGACGAAGACATATATCCAAGATCTGTTCCCCAACTGGGTGATCGAGGAGGGATTCAGCGAGGAAGATGAGCTGTGGAGTGGGGTGAAAGCGGAGAGCAGCGAGGCGCAGGATCTGAGGAGTCGGAGGGCGTTGGATGATGTTTTCTTTCGCTCACACTCAAAAGGAAAGAAGACGTCAAAAACAAATGGTGTCTGTAATGCGCCATCGCCCTCTCCAGGACAGGGGGGCCCCGGAAATGGGAATGGCAACGGTGATGGGAACAGTAAGACCTCAGACTTGGTAGTCTCAATAACTGCACACTCGGGTGAGATTAGCTCCATCCTCCGCGTGATAAAGCACCGGGCCTTCAAGCTGAGCACCGGCGCTGTGATCCCCGTGTTGGTTCGGGCTGAGGAGATTGACGAGCCGCAGCCGACGACCACAGCCGCGTGGACGGCGAGTGCGTACTGTACGGCACCTCCGGTCACTTCGACGGCTTCGGGTTGTGTGTGTGCGAGCTCGGCAGCGCCGGTGACGACGGGGTATCCAGCTCTGTCGCTGGAGACACCGTACTAGATTTTTCGCATTATTTGAGGAGTGGTTGGGGATAGTGTCTTACTGAATTTTGAGGATGGGCCCGCGCTGGGCGAACATGTTGATTGTTCTCTATATGGCATGAAAAGATAATACTCCAGCTATTGTAATCTACTACTGAATAAGAGTTAGGTGGGTCAATTTGTGTGCATGGATAGAGACATAGACAGGCAAGAATAATGACCGCGGAGAAGAAAGTACAAGGGCAATTGAGTGTAGTGCAGAGCGGAGACTGATGCAAGGCGAGAAATCCAAACAGAGGACGCCGTCCCTATAATTATCTGACATAAAATTATCTGACCGGTCCTCTATCGTGATAATGCACAACTCGTAAACTTAAGCGGACTGCCTAGCTCCCGAAACCAAAAGCGTTGGGGATGAACAGGGTATAAAAAGGGGTATTCGATAAAATGCACAAATTATAAATCTTCAATCCCCTTGTCATGCCAAGGCGAAGCGAATGTACGGAGTAACAAATTCAAAGAAGATACCAAGTAGGCATAAGAAGAAACCGAACAAACATCAAGCCAAATACACACTCAACTCCTGAACACCAGAGAAGACAGAGTTCGTTTAGTATGTAGACCAACCAGGCTGTGGGTGCCCAGGTTGCATTGGCTGACCAGGCCAACTTGGCACAGCCGGGTTCATCCCCATACCCATTCCCGGCTGCTGAGGAGTCCCGGGCATGAAAGGCTGACCAGTGGGACCATGCTGCGATGGATACATGCCTCGTGCAGCCATCGTAGGGTAAGGGCCACCGCCGGGGAAGCCCATCGACGCCATGGGCTGCTGTTGGGGCGTTTGAGGCTGGTGCATGGCGAAAGACTGCGGCATCTGTGGTACCCCAGGGCGGACTTGGTTACGCGGAGATTGCGACGGATGTTGCTGCGGTAAATTGTGGGTAAGAGGAGAAGGTGATTGTTGATGTTGAGCTTGCTGTGGCTGTGATCCCGGCTGTTGCTGCATCTGAGATGGATACTGGGGTACTCCCTGCGGATTTGATGGTAACGGGGAAGCCTGAGGTTGAGGGGGTGGCTGGCCCCACATCTGCTGTTGCTGCGGAGGATAACCGTAAGGTCCAGCCTGCGGCGCCATAGCCGGGTTGGACCGCTGATGCATGAGGTCAGGGCGAACTGGAGGCATAGCGCGAATAGGAGACTGCGCCACTGGAGGCTGCTGATGCATTGTAGGCGGCTGAAACCCGGCTTGGCCAGGCATCATTGGAGCTTGCGGCATCATATTCGGTTGTGCCGGAGTCGAACTCAGAACACCGGTCGCTGATAGCCGCGGTGACTGCATAGTATGAGAAGCAGATGTGGTAGGTTCAGGCTGTGACTGCGCCGTGGACACGGGAGCTTCACGTTGCTTGGCGTAGAACTCATTGAGCCCTTTCTGGCGGAAGTTACGTTGATTCGTCAAGATCTTGTTGAACTCTGCCGTGTGCGTTGCCTGGTTCAGGATCTCAGCGGCAGAGCTGGGTTGTGACCGATCTTGGTACGGCTGACCGGTCATCTCTTGCCGAGGTCGAGGCATGCTGTTGTATTCCCGCAAACGCGGATCATCTGTAGTGGTGGCCATATGAATCATCGGAAGCGGCTGCGACATGGAAGCGCCTGATCCTAGCGACAAATTACTAGGCACGTTTTCCAGTGCGTTACTGTAGATCACATCTCCATGAGCCAGTGTTGGCAACATGTTGGCAGCATTCGCTGCTTCAGCCGCAGCCTCGCGAGCCTTAGCGCCACCCGGACGTTTCTCACCAGCAAGGTCGTCCTCGGTAAACCCCTGCTTGCGAGCCTTGCTCTCCCAGTAATCGTCTCGCACCCGTCGCCCGTTCACAATGACTCGGCTGCCAAACTGACGAAACATGGAACGGGCGGAGACAATTGCGATCTGGCGTGAACGATAAGAATATGGGAGAATATCCTGCTTGATTAGGTCATCTTTTTCGACCTGGGTGGCAATGATCTTGTGCAGGGATCGGTTCTTGTTAAAAAGCAGGTATGAGTCCCTGTATGAAAGGACACGCGCACACTCCGTTGCCAACATGAACAATTTTTTACCGCGCAGTGGGACGGTGAAAGTCCTGCACCTGTATTCTCGGTCACCCTGCAGAACACCGTTCTCGTCTACCTTCTTCTCGCCAGCTTCGTCAAATTCTTTAGGGATATACTCGTCGCGCGCCTCGTTCAGTTGATCGGTAGTGTGATCTCTTACGGTTGGGAGGGCCTTAACTAAAGGGGCTTTTGATGGAGTCGTCTTCTCGGGGGGAGAGCCCGACGGGGGCGAAGCGTTGGTAGGTGATCCATGCAACTGTTGAGGCTGCATTTGAGGGGTCTGCAGCTGGGGGTTGTTAGACGAGTCGCTGGTAGATGGGCGTGGGGTCTTTGGAGGTCGGCCTCGTTTTCGACGGCCATGTTCGTCTGTTACAAGGACTGCGCGTTAGCCATCTGTTGCAAAGGTGCGATCGAGACCAAAACGGCAAGTCAAAAACAGCAAATGAGACAAGGCAACTCGAAGAACTTTCAACTTATACTTCAAGTGCAAGTGCCTTGCGTACGTACCGTCATCCTGGTCTCCATCGCGCGGGACTCCGCGTTGTTCCGGCGTACGAGCGCGCTTGACACCGCGAGGGGTTGTACTGGCATCTGCTGCTCCATATGGCGGTGTCGGAGGGACAACCGGTACTAAAGGATGTCAGTTTGAGGATCGCCGCGATGCACAAGGCAGTGGCAAGCAGGGAAATAGTAGACGCCCATTATTGTTGTTGACGCGACATCGCGCAAACAAACACGAACCAAGACAGGAAGAGAAAAACAAAAGCGACGAGAGTATGCGAGTACGCGACGCACCATTTGTATTATTCAGAGCGGCAGGATCGATGGTGCCCGAGCCATCAACAAGATCGCCTCCGATCCCATTCATCGGAGCGGAGACGGAATGGGAGGTGCCATACATGGCGGGCCAAGGAGGGACGGGGTGAGGGTGCAATAGCGGTCGCTAGGCCGCGGGGCGGGTCAGAGAGACGCGCGAGGGACAAAACGCCGAGGTGGGAGGAGATTTGATGGGCTACTGGATGGAGGCGAAAAGAAAAGACAGCGAAGCGACGATGCAGGTGGCACTCGGACAACTCAGAGCAGTGGACGTGTAGCGGGTTCGCATGCAGTTAGATGGTGTAAGACTGGGAAGGCGACAGGAGGCCAGGCGGGATCAGCGGGGAAATAACGGAGCAAATCAGTGTCAGAGCTTCCAGGTCGCGGGCCAGGTTAAGAGATTAGAGGAGGACTGGCTCTTGCTCTTGTGGTGGACGGAACGCTGGATTAACTCTGGCTGGACTGAAACGGGACTTGGAGAGGGGAATGATCACGTTATGCGTGACTAATCAAGGCAGAGAACCTGATCTGGTTGTGGCTGGTACGTAGTCTCGAGATTCAAAGCACCGCCACAAGAGGCTGGGCTGCCACAGCGATTGCTGACAAGGCGAGGTGGACGATGGATGATAAAACCGAGAGCCGTGCTAGGGTCCCAAGGTTGGCTTCTGCAGAAGGCAGAGTCAGTAAGCCACAGATGTCCAGAAGAACAAACCTGCCGCTGACGGGACCGATCTGTGGGTACAGGCGACGGGGGTGGGTGTGACCAACGGGCAGGCTGAGTGTAGTTCTAGAGTAGTTGGTTCGGGGGGTATGCGCCGTAGGCAAAAGCAGGATGGGGATTAGTGGGTGGAGGGGGACAAAGTCCGGAGAAACGACGAGGAGTGGAGACGAAGGTTGGAGATAGATGAGCGGTGCACCAGACAGAACGAGGCCACGACGCTGGAGATTTGACGAAGAGTTGAAGGATTCGTTGTTGAGGGGGACTTGGTCACACAATATCAGTCGGCCAGGCCGGGCTGTTTGATTGGCTGCGGTTATGCATCATTTGTAAGCTGCACAGTTCACATCCATAACTTAGAACTTGGAAAACGCACTCAGTGGCAGATTCCGATACGACTACTGTACCTACGCCCATGACCGTCGGGTAGCGCGGCGCGGAGGTTCTCTTCCGCTTCTAGTCAGGCTAACTGCTAGCAAGGCCGGACTCGACACTTGACGAAACAGGACTCTGCAAGCCCGACAATGGCGGCCTCGATCAGCAATTTGTGAATTGGGCAGCGAGCGAAAGACAAAGAAAAAGAAAAAGAAAGAAAAAGAGAGCAGCTGATGATAACGAAGAAACAGGCCAAAAGTTTAAACGGGAGAAGCAGCAAAAGGAAAAATTCAGGCTGACATTCTGTGATGCAGAGCCTCGTCCGCGACCGATCCTGGTCATAGCACACTGGCAGTAGACGGAGAGAACTCGGAGAAGCGGCCAACGCGAAGGATGAATAAAACGGGCAGTCGGCTGTGGCTTCTCGAGTACCCAATTTGAGATGCTTAATTGTGACTGTGACTGTGACCGTGATATCGAGTCGATTCGAGATCAGAATGCTACAGCCTACGCTACGATAAGCGCCAGTGATCACGATCAAAGTTCGTGCTGACCACGAGCGATGATCAGATCACCCAACGTCGATGCATCCTTTTTCCGAAGTTGGACGACATCTTTCAAGCAGGAAATGATCAACAATCCATCAGAACTGAGGAGAATCTGGGATCTATTTGCAGAGAACAGTAATATCATGGAAGCGCCTCGTCTGCTTCCCCATTGTTTAGCAGTCCTGAAGACCGCCAATCGCGTTCTCTCGCACGACCACTGCTTGTCGATAGCCCAGCTGAGCATCGCTAGTGGCTAAGCCAGCGGCGAAAGACTGTCCCCTAATGCATGACAGGACGCAAGGATCTATTGAGTTGATTCTAGGCTTGCAGGCGCTGCAGGGTAGCCTTGATGCTGTAGATTACGGCGCGACGCTTCTGTGGCATAGCATCTTGGATTTAGTAGACCACGGGCTGACGAGGCCACCCTGGACGTGACGCCGCCAATGCCTTGATAGGATCCTTGATAGGATCGGACGTACTCCCACTGAAGCGAATGGTCGTAGCCGTTTGAGCTGATAAGCTTCTCTCCTTGCTCTTCAGGCTATGCGAAGTCGAGGTATACCAGCGACAAGACTAGCGAATCTACGGCCTCAATCATCCGTCATCCGTTCCAGCTATGGGCTACATTCCATACCACTCCGTAACATGAATCTACTGTACTATAGACATACTTTTTTATTATCATTATAACTGATACTCCAGGAACAAAAAAAAAAATAAAAATAAAAAAGAAATAAATCACCCAAAAACATACAACAGCTGGGATTCGCATGTGGTCACCCACCATACTACTAACCAGCCGGCGTGTGGCTTAAGTACGGCTGAGCGGACGGGAAGCCCTGTTTTCCACACCCTATGGTCGTATGTACTTGGATATACTAAGGAATGGTATATATAATGACGAAACTACTTCACAAACTACTACAATACACTTTTATCCAGATTAAAGTGACCATCAGCGGCTAGTCCAGCCAGCGAGTAAGTCCCGAGAATGGCAGATGACCTCCAGCACGGTCATCTGCCCACAGCCGAGCGGGAGCCCGGGTCGATCAGGACCGTGCGTTCCCCCTCCATTATCTATCCGTTCGCTCCCTGTACTCCCCTGCACTCCAATCCACGGGTTCCCTGGATTCTATGCAAGATACGCCATGGATGCGGGCACTTGTCCGAAACATCTATTCCACTTCACTAGCAGTTAGTGGGTAGGCTAAGTCGCGGCGCAGCCCGGACGGACATGCAGTAGCCAACCCTGGGCCAATCCGGGTAAATCGCTGCAGACTGCAGATTGCAGACTGTAATAGGTAGAAGGTAGTAGCTAGGCAGCGCAACATCAAGAACGCTGGCGACACGAAACATCGGCTCCGTCCGTGTGAGTCACACCCACAGCCACTCTCACTGGGCTGCGGTCGCAGTGGCCGCCTTGGACAGGGCAGCGACAGGGACAGGGCAGGGCCTGACTGCGAGGTGCAATGCGATGCATTCCAACCTTTCCTTTGTCCGGGAGATGCGGCCAATAGGAACCATGGTTGCTTCAGATCGGAACGCTATAATGTCACCTAATGCTTCTGACTCCGCTGCAGGGTTGGCATCTGTTCTACTGTGGCTTCAGGGATGAGTTAACGAGTTCATGTTTGTACCCTGATTCAATGCTTGGTCTGTGGCTATCTGGGGTAGCAGCATGGGCCAGGTCTGTTTAGTATCGCGGTACGGTTGCTGAAGAGCCTGTCCTCAGACATTCGTTCGTTTCGTATATGGAGGATTTAGGCAATCTGCAGGAAGTCATGGGCAGAACAAGGGTATTGGCCTTGATGACTACTAACTACTGTAGACCGTTAGGCAAAGCACGGCTCGATCATCCGTAGCGTCAATACAGAGTAGGTATAGATGATGTTGCCAGCCAATCGAGTCATTGTATTTACATCCATGCTCCCAGTCATGAAGAGCACCGGAAGAAAACAGCCCTCGTTGACCTGGAAAAAGGTAGGATTCTCGTACCGACTTGACGAGCCTCCATTTCTGCGCTATCATGCACTACATTGACTATACCTCTAATATCATACAGAAGCAGTCTGTGAGCGGAAGTCCGTCTACATATTTTCCACTTACTTCCATGGTTCTCTACGATGAAGTAGAGACTTTCGGCCCCGGTCGAAGCAAGTAGTAGTGACGGTGGCCCAGTACTGAGGTGCTGTTCCGCGTAGCAGGAGGGACATGTAGGGCTAGGCGAAACAAAGCAAATCAATAGTGTCAACGATGGTCAGGTAGCATCCGGGCTTAGGCTTAGATTCGACTGCACTGCTTCGAAGCTTAGAGGGACAGGAATCTAACCCAGTTACCCTGTCCGTTTGAGAGCGACCTTGAGCAGCATGTCAAGTTGCCGTTGCGTTATCAGACCAACGGCATCGGACGCTGAGAATAGCCAAATCCATATCATATTCTGGCCTCGTCTCCGCCTTACCGTCCAGTCAAGCCCCTAGCAGCAGCATGCCCTAGCTCTGTTGATACTGAAGTACTGTAAGCCTGCTCCGTCTAAAACGCTTCGTGCTAAGGCACCGATACGCGCACGCAGGCTTACAGTTCTAGGCTTAAACTTGCTCGATCACATTCTTGTACTGATGACGCCTCTTTGACAGGCAGTTGAGTCTGGCCTCTCTCGGTAAACTCAATGTATTGCTACGCTAGAGGGCCTAGAAGCAATGTGAAGGGTTACTTCTCAAGTGCTTTGACAATTGTAAAAGTTAAATTACTCACTTCAAGTCGCCACCTGAGGATCCCTAGTTGTAATCGCGGCATGTTGATAGTTTGATACTAGTAGATAGTGGGTAGCAGCTGATCATATGCAGATCTAAAGTATCAAGCTAAAATATAGATTGAGACATGACCATACTAGTGTTTCTGAAGATAGACAAGGAGCAGGATTTTAAGATCCCACTTTCTTTATTATATTTATATCATGTGTTTCACCTATTTTGGTCATTCTGGCTTATGACCATGTAATTCCCATACCTATCATTCCGGTCAAGTAGGGCCAGGGCTCCATCCGCTCCCTATTGATCGATTCCCAATACTATGGGTTTATGACCATGGATGTCCCTTGTCGCTTCCTCTTTCTCTACTCCCGCTGAGGGATATGACATTGACAATGCATATAGAATCATTTGTATCATCTATCAAGCAGTAGCACCGTACCTGCAAATATAGCCAAGCTACTCTTTAAAAGTACGGATTTATCTTACAACATACTGTAGGCACGCAATTGACCTCCGCGGCATCTCCTGTCTTTCAAACCACCTGAAGATGTCTATTTTCTGCTAGGGACGGGCATTCTGCCGAACACAAGGATTCATCAGCATCCGCGCTCTCGTTGACCAAGATCTGGTGACTCAACCTAAGCCTCTTCAATAGTCGAAGCATACCCACCCATTCGTCCCGAAGACTTTCACCCACTCAGACGTCAACGGGAGATAAAACAGGTCTCAGCAGACCTCTCCCGTGCTGTGTTTCTGACCTGCAGCTGCCATTCTCCGAGACCTGAGCGTCAAGCTTCGGCTCAACTTGGTTAGTTGCACTAGTGCTCTACTGTCTTCTTCACGCTGATGATACTTCCAATCTGTCCAGGTTCTCAGGTAGATGTCGTGTTATTCATCGTATCCATATGGCGGCTAGAGTATGAAATGGTTAGACATGAATGAACGCATGCACGAACTTGATAGATGTAGCTATAGTACGGTGGTTTTGGCTCGCCTACGTTTTCTGGAAGAAATGATACTGATTTCAGCATGAGAACCACAATGACAAAACTCCTGTTCCTTAACCCGCACCTTTTTCTTTTTCTTTTTTTTTTCCTTTTTTTTTATTTATTTTTTTTTCATTTTCCCCAGCTAGCTTTTCCAAAGCTCCCTTGTTTTAGTTCGACGTTTATCTTACGGTTTAAGTGAATCACGGACGAGAGATCACGGGGCCGTCGGGAGGCGGAAGTGTGTTTTGGCGTTGGAGACGTTGATTGAGGATAATTCAGCCTGTGGACATGTGAGAGTGGAGTCCATGAAGAAGACTCCAGCTTGCCAGGGCTGGGAATGGAGCCAGTCTGCGGGCATGTTACGGGGCATCTACGAGTCGTACAAAGTCCGGAGTAAACTGGATCGCGGGGATATAAGAGACAATTCCACTCCATTGCATCTGTCTGTTATCTGGCACCTCAGTCTCATTATGGATAAGCCAGACACGATGGCCGGACATGGCCGGGACACCCGTGATGGGAAGGATATCAAGACCTGAGGAAGGCGAGTCCTGCGGAGAGATGATATCACGTCCGAAATCATGAGTCTAGGAATCGCCAAGTACCACGTTTGCCCCAGTGCTAGAGTTCGCCCCAGCTACTAGAGTTCAGGGTCTACAGTGGGCATGACAACATGCAAATCCTGGACAACCAGGAAACAGAGCAGCCCAACGCCTTACTCCCGACGTCATGTCAATCGTCTGGGACCGGTTAGGACGCAGTCCTCTCTATCTTGGTCAATTGCCATGATTGCTAGGACTTCAATCTTCGTGCTCTATACTTTGTACCTCTAGATTTCTAGGGCACGCCCGTCAAGGTTTGCAGCCTAAGCGGCGAACCGTGAGTATATATATGCATCCACCAGTTGGAGGCCAGTGCAAGCTATCTGGCCAACGCGTTCTGGGTTCACGAACAGATAAACTCAAATCAATCTCAACAGCGGTACCACACATCAGGCAAAACTGGAGCTGATCTAGTGGTCAAGAGGCTGAAGCTGAAGTGGACTGATTCTGTGGACTGATGCTGCGGATCGATGCTTGGATCGATGCTTGGATTGATTGTGGAAGAGTCAGTGATAACACGATGACATAACCCCACTGAATAAACTGATAGCGCCAGACGGCCAGTCAGGTTCTTCATGTTGCTGACTGTGGAGAGATCGAGCCAAGCAATTGCTAGGCCAAAAATGAACTAGCTCGAAAGGAGCTACTCCGTACACTAGACGCATATGGAAAGGTGAAGACGCCCCCGACCCCGCAAAAAAAGGCCAATGGGAATGTTAGAACTGCTGACGAGCGCCTCGTGACCCTTCTAGTCCATTTCTAGCGTTCAAGGGGCGGAGGGTGAAAATTCTGAGGCGATGGGGACTTGAAGAGACAAAAGAAAAGAAAGGCAAGGAAGTGGAGTGAAGTGATATACATGTCAGGGGAAAATAGATCAAAATCTGCCTGGCAATGTGACCACCAGAGATCACTGGGAAAAAGGATAATCGGGCTATGGCCGACGCGTTCTCCTCGGCTGGGAGCCCGGAGAGCAGGATGGACCAAGTCCATAGAACTATTCTATGGGTCTCCAGACCCACAGGTAGTAGTCAAATGACCATACGAGTTTTGCGCTTGCGTCGCTGTAACGGTCCCTACATAACTCCAGACCTTCAGTCTCAGGTCTTTACACTCGTCTCAAGAACGACTTTGATAAAATCATTGTAATT
Organism: Aspergillus spinulosporus; assembly: GCA_003574815.1. Classification (NCBI taxonomy): domain Eukaryota; kingdom Fungi; phylum Ascomycota; class Eurotiomycetes; order Eurotiales; family Aspergillaceae; genus Aspergillus; species Aspergillus spinulosporus. Next base: position 295,474 of record QPHH01000027.1, on the reverse strand, counting down.
TTTTTCGTGATATTTAATAGATATAGCGACTTTGAATCTTGATCCCATGTACAGAAAAGGATCGTACAACTGTAGCTGACTGAGCACAACCATGGCAGCTACCGGGACTCGGCTTGGAGGCGACGGTTCTAGGCCAGCGATCGCCCTCTGGGCAGATTCTATGACCACGGACTTTCTGTTTTGGGTGACCCGTCGCTCGGTCCAGGCTGGCCAGTGTCGAGTCACGATGTTGTTTCCTGTTTTCAGAATAAGAACTTGGCCTCCCTCTCTGCGTCTCCCCGACTCTCTTCCCTGTCACCATCAGCCCAGCACCACCAAGATCACCCTCACCACCCGCCCATGCCCTATAATCGCCCCATTCGCTTCCTACTGCCATAGCCACAGCCTTAGGAACCCTAATTAACTATATCTGCATCAATCCATTGCCGTCAACGTCCTCTCTTCCAACGCCTCCCCAACAACCACCGCTACCACGACGGCCACCACAATGAATAAGCGCTTCCCTCCTCTAGCCGATAGATCCTCCCTCTCCTACAAGCTCACCAACCTCTCCAAACAAAAACTCGCCCATGAGGCTACTGCCCCAGACCCGGATATCCGCCGGTGCCTCCACCATTTCCGCATGCACTGCCTGTCTGTAGAATGGGCGCAGCAGGAGACCGCGTCCAAGATCACCTCGTTTGAGTTTGAAGATGACTCGGAGTCTGAGGATGAGGAGGCGCACCAGGGAAAGGCTAAACAGCTGCAGCAGAAGCTCGACTCTCTCACTCCTTCCCTGACCCCTACGCCAACGCCAACGCCTACTGAGCCCGAGGCTCAGCCTCAGCCTGAGACACCCTCGCCTTCAAAGGAGGCGGATCAGACTATCCATGTGCACTTTGAGGTCGCTGCTCCGGCCCCTACTTCGACTTCGACTGCGGCTCCTCTCTCTGAGGAGAAAGAGAAGGATGCTGGGGGTATTGTCGACAAGGGGCGAAGGTGCCTTGAGAAGGCATGGCCGTCTCCGGCGCAATGCATGCCCGTTCGGATTGCTGGTTGATTTGACTGTTGAGTCTTCTCAACCATCAATTTCAGCCTCACTTTGCCACTCACCTCAACAACCCACATATTAACATCTTCGAACCGAAAAAGCACTACTACCAACCTCGCCTCACCTCTCACCACTTTCCACTACCTACCTACCACAGAGCTAATCACTCTACCGCGCTAATACGTCTCTGTGTGACGAACTTACGAGATTTACGAATCTTCTTTTTCTCTTCTCACTCTATTTATTACGGCTTTTTACTTTTGTCTTGTCATTTCTGGCGTGCATGGTGCATGGTATAAAAAGGACTGGAGCACAGCACAAAACTTGAATTGATCGAGCCGGTTTGGAGTTCTTGGATTGGATTGGATTGGATTGGTGGACAGAATTATTGGACTGGTTGCATGCACATTGCATTTACATTTGCATTCACTGAACTTGCCTGTATCTAGTGTTAGCCTAGAATAGCTATAGCAACTACCGCATATATTTCGTACCATAAACATCTCCTGGCATTGTACTCTGTATATCATTGATACTTGTCGTAGGGTTGTCCACCAGCCCTAGAATCTTCTAGCATGGATTTCCCCACTCGACATATCTAGGCAAGAGTCTAATCACCTTATACTCAAGCCGGTTGCAAGTTAATTGGGCGGGTCCCTCCTAACAAACAAATTGAAGTCTGCCCGCATATGTAGTTCTGTTAACATCGAAGTTTGTATAGAGCCTTGCACCCTAATCCGTGGCCGCTTGCCTCCACCTCGCACCAGCACCTGCATGGCCTTGCACTTCAACAAAGGTGAGGTCAAAAGGTGCAGTATCACACAAGCCATCCAAATTATTACTAAAAAGACTTGTTATGTTATAAGATTTAGGTTATTTGGTACATAACTATTCCCCAAAATAACGGTACATAGTTCCTAGCAATATCGATGGCAATATCGATGATATCAACATCGATAATCGGTATCCACCCTCCCGCCCTTTGGGTTCTATCGGGTAAACTGGGCCTTTACCCTGATCTCTACCCAAGAACGACTTCCAGTTCTAAGTTTTGAGACTGAAATTTACCCGGGGTCTCCAGGCTTCGGGATTCGGGATATGGGCAGCTCGGAGAAGAGGAATGAAGTGGAGATCCTAAACACCGTGGTGGGTAAGTAGATCAGTATAGTGTATAGGTAGTATGATGGCAGGGAGAGGGAGACTGGACTCGGAACCCTGGATATAATTCAGGACAGTCTAGGTATGGATTGTAGTAAATGAAGCTCATGTTTCGTTTCTTTGGCCTGGCTTGACTTGCTGAGTGCGTTCTCAAGATTCTGCTGACACTTGGGATTTACCAGCGAGCTCACCGAGGATAAATTCTGATTAGATATGCCATGCAAGAAGAACTGCTTTTCCCATCACCATATTGTATCATCTAATAAAAAAACCGCCTAACCACATAGAGCAACGCCCGCTAACATATGCAATCCGACAACCCAACGATAAATCATAATGCAAGGTCATCATCGTCATCCCAGCCCAATGCCGAATATATCGATTTCTCCGGGGTCATAGGCACAACTTGCGCTTCTTTAGGGGCAGAAGCAGGAATAGAAACAGGACCCGGTCCAGAAAGACTAGGTCGACGAGCAGTCACCACAGGGACCGGACCTGGAGCAGGTTTAGACTTCGGAGGTGTCTCAAAGACCATTGAAGAGTTCGATGGGTTACTTTTGGTAGGTAGAGCAAAAAGCGGTGGGGGTGGTGGGGGTAAACTTGTTTCAAGGTGGCGGCCGTCGAGAGGCGTGATAGCTTCTGTAGCATCTACATGCTGTGATCGGACTGGAGTCATGGGAGCTGTTTCTCTAGTTTGAGAGGCTGGTCGGCGGGGAACGCGGAAGAGGTTTCCGGTCCCTGGAATCGGGGTTTCTGCCACGGCAGGTTCTGTGGTGTCTTTGGATAAGCTTGGAGGCTGAGGTGGACGGCGGGACGGCGTCTCTTGCACCGCGGCATCAGCTATAAAGGGCAAAGAGCTGGGCTTGATGGTAGATCCAGGGATTACTTGTGGCTCACTCGTGAAAGGCGATGAGGAGGCGGCTGTCACCTTCGATTTGGAGCGAGACATGTTCTTAGGCAGGGGCGGAAGGCCGACGACAGCATCTCTCTTTCGTACTTTGCTCGGCGTGGCCATGACCTGAACACCTTGTCCTTGCGGATTTCGAACTGGGTTCTTGGGCTTTCTTGAGCTGGAGGCCCGCTTTTCTGCATCTTTGGCAATGTCCTTCGCCACTAGCTCGCGGTTTGGCTTCCGAAGGGCGAGAATAGCAGCATCCAACTCTCGCTTCTGATCAGCAAGCATTTGCACGCGCTTCAGTTTCGTCTCATGTTGCCGTGCTACGGCAAAGAGGTCCACCTCTCTGTTCTCTGCTCTCTTCGCTTTCTGGATACCACCTCGAACGCTAGCGTTGAGTGTCGGTAGCAAGGGGGTAGTTTCTCGCTTACTCTCTATCTGGGACGGGGCGGTGATCGACCGATTCAGCGAGGGTTGTGAGCGGCTATGCGACGTGGTTTGCTCGTCCGTTAGAACGCGCTGTAGTGTACGGCGGGACTTGTTAGACGCATTGCGTTCAACAGTCCCCTGTTCTTTCCGGGGTTTCTTCGTCGACTTGGGCAGCGCCGGTATTGTGCTGGCGGAAACCCCCAGTTTCCGGGTAATGGATTTGCAGCGATCCGGTAGCCGCGAAGCATAGAACGGTATAATGACTTCTGTGCAGAAATCTCTCATTGCGTCGTTTCCACTTTTACTAGATTGTTGAGCACTTCCAGATGCCTGAGATTCAGAAGTAGGCACCTCGTCAAAGCTCACGGCATGCCAGATGCAAAGACGATCAAGGTGGAGTTCAAGCATCACATTCAGATCCTGAGCCTTCTTGCTCTTCGGCTTCTGAGATGCATCAACAGCCACTTCCTGGCCAGCTTTCTTCGCTTCGTCTGCAGCGGCCGTCTCAAGAGCAATTGTTTCCAGGATCAGCAGGATTTGAAGTTGAGTTTCCCGTAAGCGCAAGTCGGAAACGTGCTTTTTTATTTCTGCATCCCTAGAGGTTTCACCCAAGCCGCCTGTTTCTGTCATTGCTCGATTCTTCCACCATTTGCGGATAAAGTCTGGTTCCTCTGGATAAAGGCCATTTCTTCCCAAGGATTTCTTCCTGCTCTTTCGCTTCTTCGGCTCCGCCTCATCGTCAGACATTTTGAGCACGATATCCTGTATAGTTGCCGGTAAGCTTTCGCGAAATTTTAAGTCCATCTTTTTGGCTGTTAAAATAGCCCCTCGATAAAAATCAATGAGTTCGGATATATTGCCCGCAGTAGACTCTGCAGCTTGAAATGCGGCCCGACAACGCGGTAGTGGACCTTTGGCGAAGTACGCAACGGATGCCTACAAGACGTTAGGGCCAGGTTATCTAGGCCGTACATAGCACAACATACCTTGGAGACATAAAGAGCCTGCAGGTACTGCTCCCTCAGTCCATCCAGTAATTCCTGTGGAGTCTGCGTAGATTCGCAAACATTCCTATCATCAACTTCGCCACCAGGTATCGCGGTTTGGACAGGTACTTGGGTCTCTGGAGGTACGGAAATCATACAAGCATCGACGCTGGAACTCCTCTCCATCGAGTCCATGGGAGAGGCGCCCTTCATCCGCTCATCACGATCCACAGGATCAGCAGATATCCCAAAAAGAAAATCAACTTTGGCACGCTTTGCAGGTAGCGGTAGACTGAGATCAGGCGCCGGGTCATCAACCTGCGCCAGCCGCCACCAGTCACCATCGGAAGTAACATCTGGGTGTTTGCAAGACGAGCACGGAGCGAGAATATTTGCTCGCCGACTAGACGCCTTGAGCGCTACCCGAATGTCTCCCTCCTCCACACCGCGGGCTAATTTTGAAAGGGAGTATATCCCCTGTTTGACTCGTTCAATCACATAGATCCCACCGTCAGAAGATAATCGCACGATCACGACGACCGGTTCCTGTTGCGACTCTGAATCGAGCGCAGGAATATTTGCGACAAAAAGACTACCGGATTGAATCTGCGATAATGCGGAAGGGACCTCAATCCACTCAAGAGGTAGTTGGAGTCGTGGAAAAACCGCAATCGGTTCAAACACATATGGATCGTCATGCAAGGACGCGGCGTGAGCCTTTTGGAGGGAGCGATGTCAGTACATTGAGAAAGGTCATCCACAGGTAGATGTCAACACATACCCGTATGATAATGTTATCTGCTATCCATTCATTCGACGCGGATAACTTGCGTTTCTTCAGCGGCGGTTGGATTGCATCGTGGAGCTGGTTTAATGGGATAGGTTCGAGGACATTGGGAGATTCACGCGAGGCCATGAACGCGTCGGTCTACTCATACATTGTACTGCTGGTGAAGGACGGCCGAAAGCTGGAATTGTAAGAGGGTAGACACAATCGCCGAACAGCTAGCTAGAGCTGATAACAGGTATTGCGCCGATAATGAATATATTGAGTTCATGTAAGATCCACGCTTCGTCGTTAATCGCGACGCGATGGGCTTGGCGCGTTGTAAGCGGAGAAGTTTTGGCTGCCTGAGTGCCTTGACCGGCCCAACTCTGTTGTGTGGGGCCAGAGAATTAAACCTGATATGGGGCTCGGAAATACCCCTTGGACCATGATAAAAACCAGCACTCCATCACTTATATAGCATTAAGAGCCTTCAGCGCTGGCAGATAGTCTCAAGATCGAGTACAAGATTATTTTTACTTAATGGGAGTATATGCTGCATAAAATGCAAGTTGTATCTCATTACTCTAGATTGCCAATGTTTAGATTAGCTTGCAGGACCTGACCTGCAGACGAGATGCTGAGCTCAAAAGAGGCTCATGTGTTGAATAATCGCTCCCAAGCAACGCCGGTACATCCCTCCCAGTGGTATCATGTTGAATTTATCCGCGCAACCCTGATCCTCGCAGGGACCATGCAAAGAAATAGTCAGACAGTAGGAAAGGGAACAAAATGTGCTTTTTGTTTTGACATGTCTATGCTGCGCTTTGAGTTGTTGAAACAAAGCAGGAATCATTACAATCGTAAAAGGAGATGAGGAAGATATGTCATAGGGGAATCAAGCCTAAGCAGCGAGCTTAGAACTTAAGGGTCTTGGGCTGCTCCCAGGAGAACTTCTGGTTGGTGAAGTGGCCGTTCTGAGCAGTCTCAAAGTAGATGGGCTTGGCCAGGTCAAGCTCACGGACAATGACACCCGGACGGAGGTCAAAGTTGTTGCGGATGATCTGAACAAGCTCCTCAGAGGTCTTCTCGGAGGTACCGTAGGTGTCGACGTAGAGGGACAGGGGCTCGGCAACACCAATAGCGTAGGAGAGCTGGACAAGGGCGCGGCGAGCGAGACCGGCGGCGACGAGAGACTTGGCAATCCAGCGGCCAACGTAAGCAGCGGAGCGGTCGACCTTGGAGTAGTCTTTTCCGGAGAAAGCACCACCACCGTGGGCACCCCAACCACCGTAGGTGTCGACGATGATCTTACGGCCAGTAAGACCAGCATCACCCTGGGGACCGCCAATGACGAATCGGCCAGAGGGCTGGATGTGGTAGATGGTCCGGTCGTCAAGGAGCTCAGCAGGGATGACCTTCTTGATGATCTTCTCCTTGATGACAGCGCGGAGCTCCTCTGTGGTCACATCATCGCTGTGCTGGGCAGAGACGACGACGGTGTCCACACGCAGGGGCTTGACGGCACCGTTGTCGTGGGCATACTCAACGGTGACCTGGGTCTTGGTGTCGGGACGGAGCCAAGGAATGGAGCCATCGTTACGGGCAGTGGTCATGGCAGCGTTCAGCTTGTGGGAGAGGACGAGGGTGAGGGGAAGGAGTTCAGGGGTCTCGTCGGTGGCATAACCGAACATGATACCCTGGTCACCAGCACCGAGCTTCTCGAGGGCCTCTTCATAGTGAAGACCCTGAGCAATATCGGGCGACTGTTGCTCAATGGCAACCAAGACGTTGCAGGTCTTGTAGTCAAAACCCTTCTCGGAGTCATCGTAACCAATGTCCTTGATGGCACCACGGATGATGGCCTGGTAGTCGAGTCTGGCCTTGGTGGTGATCTCACCGAAAACCATGATCATACCTGCAGGAGTTAGCAAGGCGCTCGATTATGCGGTCAGGCGAGGCTGATTAACATACCAGTCTTGGTAGCGGTCTCACAAGCGACCTTGGAGAGGGGGTCCTCAGCGAGACAAGCTGATTTCTCTGTAAGTATCTACTCTTTTTACTCTGGTAAAGTCCACGTAGACGTACCATCAAGGATGGCATCGGAGACCTGGTCCGCGATCTTGTCAGGGTGACCGCGTCCGACGGACTCGGAGGTGAACAGGAAAGTTCCATTGGGGGTAGCGACTGAGCCCATGGTGACGGTGATCTGAAATAAGAGGGGAGATGTAGTATAAAGGGAGTCAAAAAAAGAAAGAGAGAAGAATGGATGAGGGAAAGAGAGGTAAGAAAAAAGGAGGGCGGGGCTCGAGTGGTTTAAAAAGAGGGGACGGGAGAAGTCTGATTGATTCAAGTGCCGCCAAAGCGGTGGCAGAAAAATCCCAACTTGCAGCCAGAAAGACCGAAGTCCGGCACGGCCAATTCAATTGAATATTGCGTGATAATGCTCGGAGCTGACAAGCCCAGGTTTAGTTTGATCCTTTTTCCGGCGGGTCAGCGCGTAAGCTGACTCTGCTTGGTCCGGAGTACGGAGTACAATAGTAGAGAGAGGGAACTCGAATTTTTGAAAGCTCGGAAAATACCGTTATTTGTTGTGTCGCCAGGTGCATACCGCAGCAGGCTCAATTGACCTGAGCCGATCCGGCGGGTGGATCCCCTCATGAAGCGGAGTAAAAAATTCCAGAATCTCTTCCTAATAACCTGTATCTACGCCTGCCATCTGAACGTAACAACATTCAACAGAGTAACCATCACAATGTCTAAATTCGGAGTTCTAGTCATGGGTCCAGCAGGCGCTGGGAAAACCACATTCTGCAATGCCCTCATCCAACACTGCCAAACCACCCGCCGAAGCTGTTTCTACGTCAACCTCGACCCCGCCGCCGAGAGCTTTCAGTACGACCCTGACCTCGATATTCGCGAGCTGGTTACCCTCGAAGATGTGATGGAAGAGCTGGGGCTTGGCCCAAACGGTGGATTAATATATTGCTTCGAATTCCTTTTGCAGAACCAGGATTTTCTCACGGAGTCACTCGATCCACTTAGCGAAGAATACCTAATTATCTTCGATATGCCCGGGCAAATCGAGCTCTACACGCACGTACCGCTGCTTCCGTCGCTCGTCCAGTTCCTGTCTCGTGCTGGCCCGCTAAATATCAATCTCTGCGCTGCGTATCTTCTTGAGAGTACATTTGTCGTTGACAAGGCCAAGTTCTTCGCGGGTACTTTGAGCGCCATGTCTGCCATGTTAATGCTGGAGATGCCGCACGTGAACATCCTCACAAAAATGGACCAGGTGCGCGAGATGGTGACACGTCGGGAATTGAAGCGTTTCGCTCGAGTGGATGTGCAGCTGTTGCTGGATAACAAAGAGGCAGAAGATAGTGCGAACTCGGATCCTATGTCGAAGGAATCTTTGATGAGCGGAGGTTCTTTCGACAGGCTGAACCGCGCCGTCGCTCAACTCATTGATGATTTTAGTATGGTATCTTTCTTACAGCTGGACGTTCAGGACGAGGATAGTGTTGCTGCTGTGCTGAGCCATATCGATGACGCCATCCAGTACCATGAGGCGCAAGAGCCGAGAGAGCCTAATGATGCGCAGGATGTTGATTACGAGGATTGAAATAATGACTTGGGAGTTTGAGCCGAACTACGTTAATGGCTCAATTTGTATAGACATCGGCCATCAGTCACTGCACCGGATTCGGATTCGCTACCGTTATCCAACACGCATACAAGCTACGCTCCCCTCCGGGCACTTCTACAGCCCATGACATTCTCCGCCTAGAGGAGAAAGGCACGCCGGCGATTTTAACGCTGTCGACCTACTGAGGTCTCGCTACGGACTGACTGGAGCGGGCACATTCTTTTCCAACCTTAGAGGGTACTGCGTTTAGAACCATCATCAATACATACAATACTCTATCTACGCATACGTCGTCCAGTCGTCCCAGATTTCAGTAGAAGATATCATATCCAATAAAGCCATCCCAACGCCAACAAAACACATAATGCTGAATTTTTGCACACCCCAACCCAAAAACCAACCGAAAAAAGACGGGACAATAATAGAACACCAAGGTCATAGTTCATTACTTCGCCACAGTCCTCCATTAGGACGGTGCCCGTCTCGCGCCGTCGACTCAAGGCCATGGCCATACTGCTCCAGCAAGCCCGAAATAAATTTAAATGCGTAGCCTAGATCGTGTACCACCTTTTCCCACCCCGAAAGATAGATGTATCCTGCAGCACCAAGGATAGTCGCCCACTTGGCCGCCCATATTGTTGTCCACACCCACCACATCACTGCGCGACGCGTATAGTCAAGAATTTTCAACGAGACGAAGAGTATGAAAAATATGGCCAGTACGGAGGCAAAATCTGGCATGGTGGCCAGAACGTGCGCGAGCGGCTGCACAACGTAGGGTTCTAGGTAGGCCAAGCGCAGGTGAGCGAGAGTCGGGTCAAGGTAGGATTCCTTCAGGTGGGCGAGAGAGGGATTAAGGTATGTCGCGTGAATATTGGCGAAACTAGATGCTAGTGGAGAGGAAGCGAGCTGTTGAACCGTTGGGTGGAGCAGCAGCGATTGTATGTATTCTGTAGTGTTTGTTCGTATCAAGGTCGCAGCTTGATGGGGGCTTTCTGGAGCTTACCAGGAAGGTTTTCCATGGCGACGAGAGTGCAGTCGAAGGCTTGATTGTCAGTAGGGGGATATGTGAAGATTTAAAAGGAGATTAGGCAGAGCAGGAAGTATTTAAGTTGAAAGGACTAACAGGCATAGTTAGCATGGGGTTCCACCAGTCGTGGATGTAGAATAGGTGGTGATTCAAAAAGTGAAGCAAACCAAGCAAACAGCAACCAACCCTGACCCATACTTGCGCTTTCCTCTTTGGACATCGTCCTACGCAGCGAAGCCCGGTGGCTCCTACACTACCTCATAATCATCGTTATGCGAATATAGACAAGAATCGTCAAGGAAAGCTCATCCTAGCATTGGAAGCTCTTCATCTTTCTTCCGAAGAGACAGGCAAACACCAGCCTTGGTCTATCATGGCCATTAATCGAAAAATGAACTTTGTTAGTATGCAGCTTCGCATGTGAAATTGCAGCTGCCTGGCCTCATGTACGTCAGGCGACCTGGAATAGGATGTGATGCGACTACATGCTCAGGGATGTGAGCATAGGCTGGAACAGGGGATAACATTGACACGCAGGAATCAATAATCCGACTTCTAGAAGCGATGGAGACGGCCGCCGCCGTTGTCATACTCGATGGGCAACACCCTAGCCTACCAGATTGTTAAACCTATGTCCTGAGCTGCAAGGATGTGCACAGCCGAGCTATTGCCTGCTTTCGCACTGGTATTTGGTACAACATGACAGCGGTTGTGGTTGCAAAGATACGTTCGAGTCACCCTTGTATTCCTATTGAGTTACTGGTTTGCATTGGAGGCGGAGTGCCTCACGCAGTTTGTCGCTTTGCTCGGGGGTGTGGTAGTGAGCAAGCCGACTAGGAATTCTGGACGGTGGTGCAGTGTCGTTTTGGCGAAACTTGCTGCCGGTCAATTTTGATCCACAAGATCGCTGAATAGCCCACTCATGCTGACGAGCGAAACATTAGATTGCACTTGAGCCACATCTCAATGAGTTTTGCTGGAATTGCAATGGAACTGCCAGTTGCAAACACTTAATCTTGATCTCGATGTCCGTCCGTTTAAGGGCAAACATGCGAGTATTATGACACTAAAATACCCGTTGCTCGCCCTTCAAAACTCACACACTCCGGATACTTACTGTGTTTTGATCGAGTCAGGAAGCTAGGTTATGAATCGTGGCGCTATTTGTGTTATACTGGCTTGTCTATCGAAATAGAAGCCGCGTGCTTTGGCCGTTTTTGATTACATTTTGTGTCTATGCTGCTTTACACAAGAAAGGGTCAGAGAGATGGGACAAGACAAGGAGAACCAATTTATCATTGACCTGATGGGTTCATCTGAAAACCAGGAAAGTGACAGATACATATCTACAACTCAGACAGTTCCTCGATGTCCCCTATTCCACACTGAGGGCTTAGCCTTAGTCATACCAGTAAAAAGTGATCTGCATGGAAGCAACATTGGTATAACCATCATGTTGTTTGATGATCTAGGTATCTTCGACGTCTGTGTTGCTTCTATGACACTAGGCCATGTGTCAATTGCCTATGGCAGATTTCAAGGTCCTTGACATGTTATCAAGCAACCCACGAAGGTATCACAGATTGAGCAGTCATACCAAGCAAGAGTCACGGTCTTGCCATTTTATCATTAGGTCAATGAAGTTAAATCGTTTAACCCTCTGTGTTTCCAGCCTGCGAATTCGCTTCAAGATAAGGTCGTATATGGACGATTCGTCTAGCGACTTAGCTCACGAGTAGGCTTTCCACGTGCTTCGAGTAACGTGAGTCAAGAGCCACGAGTAACTCAGTCCAAGGTACTCATGGAGCTATAAATCAAATGAAAGAGCATGGAATGCTCAATTACGTACCTCGGCCCTTAAGGGACAATCTGTGGTTAGATTAAACCTTTATAGAAATGCTCCTGGTACTATGGCTGCCAATGGGAACCCGCTAATCCGTATTAGTCCTACCAAATTAGACGACAATAGTTCGCGAGTCAGCACTCGAACAGTTATTCAGGAAAGGCATCATGCCCAGAAAAGAAAAAGCCAAGGAGTATGGCCCTATACTGGCCTGAATCGTCTGGTTTATTTATCAGCTTGTGTTGGGGGTGTTAGAAGGTCGAGAGATGCAAATAGAAAGATTGGAGATCACTCCGGAGCTGTGATGCCCCGACGCACAACATCATTGCTGAAATCATGTGATGATATGAGACTTAACAAAGGGCTGGCTCTACGGAGGTACTCAGTTACTTCATCCCGGAATGGATATGCACAACCTGAGAGACTATTCAGGCCTTTTTAAAAAAAAAAAAAAAAAATCTCGAACTGGGAAACCTTTCCATGACTCTGACAATCCTCCCCATGCAGTACTAGTTCACGAGCGTATTGCCCAGGGCCGGCTGAAGAGAGCATTTTAAGTTCGATGCAAACCTAAACAGATATTGATCATGGAAAGCGTGCTCATCTTTGATCCAGTGTGGTAAAAGAAAAAAAAGGAATTTGACAATATATATCTTTTAAACACATTTGCAGTATGGTGGCCAGCCTCCGCCTCATCCGAGAACAGAACCATTACAAGGAGCAACTATTTTTTTTTTTTATAACAACTGTGAAAGGATACTAAAGATCATATTACAAACCCAGGCCTTAGCAAAACATTTTAAACGTTCAGCAGAAACTTATGTCCTCAACTTATTCCTCCAGGTTGAATGAACAATTATGACTACGGGCAGACCCCACTGCCGTCCCGATTGGAGCTGAGGTTATATGGAGTATTCACTAGCTAAAACAAGCTAGCTCTCGCTTCTACCCGTGGCTAACACTGATAAAGACAAGCTAACTACCTGATCTCAGCTCAACCAATCATATACCACAACCATAACCGTTACCCTTCCCACCTGAGCCAAAATAGACATAGAGCGCTGAGTCATACAGCACGCGCCCTTATAGCTCAGTCGTAGAGCGCTCCACTCGTATCAAAGTGAAATGGAGAGGTCCGCAGTTCAATCCTGCGTGGGGGCATAGCAAGTTACTTGCTTTTTTTGTTCGTCTCTTGGCCCCTAAGAGAGCTCAAAACCAACTGGAGGCTGAGTTGTTGCGGCTTCCCCTCTGGCTTCTGCTGGTATCACTTTCAATAGGAGGTCGTTCTTTTTGACGGCAGCTTTACAATGGTTGGTATTATCCACAGGGCCTTTGGCTATAATGGTTAAATATCCTGTACCAATTCCCTACACCGTCTTCAGGAGAGTGAAGGGAGTCGCATTTCGGGCGCCCTGGGTAGGGAAGATCAATGGAATCCAGCTGCCGCGAAGCCGAACCAATGTATATGCGCTCGAATATCTCATAAACTCCCAGTATGGTCCTAATCTGTTGTGGAAGAGCCGTTTAATTCTACAGCGCAGGCTCCTTCACACTAGTGTGTATGGCAATGTGATGCGTGTGCGGTTTACATGAGTGCGTGTCCCTTAATAGGCTTTCGATCTTTACATGCCTGGCCAGATTTAGATCAATACTCCGATTCAGCCGGAATTATATTGCCATTTGCAAAAATACAAGAGACTGGATACGTATGGCTGTCGAACTTATATACGTAATCAAGCTTCAGACGAGCTTATCCAGATTGATGATAGAGGTGAAGGGACATTACAGCGTATAGAGGTAGAAAGTGGATATACTACGCGCTCCCGTAGTCTTCTAATTCCATCGCGTCCCGTCGTGTCAATGAAATCACCGCCTGCTTTCTTTCTCTCCAATGACAGCTACGCACAAATTTTTCAGCTAACTGCCAAAAGAAATCTAATTTGCAGACTGAAGCAACACTGATCTAGACAGGCAAACAAACCATCTCCAAGAGCCAAGAAAGTTAAAGAAGCAAAAGACACCCCGCGCTGTAATCCGACCCGCGACCACAACCACCACATAACAGCAGCGTACGATTAAGCGCCACTGATACCAACACAGCTTCTGATAAAGATATAGGGGACCAGGAGCAAACCGATAATATGTCTACCTCACCTCCTGCGGGCGCAGACGCAGACCAAGCTCGGCCGAACACCGTGCAGGTGCAAGCAACGGAGCAGCAACTCAAAGCCCGCGCTGAAGGCGTTTCGATTGAGGTATTGATCTCTGCCGAACACACTTTACCACATTTACTTTTATGGAGAAAAAGATAAGGAGCAGAATGCTAATCAATGCGTCAAGGACTACCTCCTCCCGCGTTCTATAACCCTGCGGCTAGCAAAATCCGTCCTCCCACCGAATACATCCGTGCAAAAAGATGCCGTGCTGGCTATCCAGAAGGCTGCGACGGTGTTTGTCTCTTATCTGTCTTCTCAGTGCGTGTCCTCATACCTAAGTCCACGTTTCCATTCCCCCCCTTGCCACTCGCAAGCACAGAACAACCCCGCTAATATATTGTGTTTTGTTGTGTACAGCGCCAACGAAGCAACGCTAAAACGAACAGTTTCGCCTGCGGACGTCCTCAATGCGCTCTCAGAGCTGGAATTCGAGGGGTTCAGACCGCGATTAGAGAAGGAGTTGGATAAGTTTACGGACCTTAAGGCTGCGAAGAGAAAGCCGAGGAAGAGTAGTGATGGGGATACAAAGGCCAATGCGGATGCTGGTGGCGAGAGTAAGAATGGGGCGCAGGCGGCGAAGGATGGTAGTGGTGATGCGGAGATGAAGGAGGTCGTTGTTCGAGGGGCAAAGGCGAAGAGGGTAAAGAGGGACGGTGATGATGGGGAAATTGAAATGGAAGATCAGGATCATGACCAGGATCTGGATGAGGAAGGGGAGGATGGTGGGGATGCAGAGGAAGTGGAGGAGGAGCATGAAGAGGATGCCGATGCTACGGAGGAAGAGGAAGAGGAAGATGAAGAGGAGAGAGGTGAGGATGAGGACCTTGATCGGGTGGAAGATTTAGACCGTGGTGCTCAGATACGGCGCTTGGTGGATCCTGATGCGGCTGGTGATAGTGATAGTGATGAAGAGGGGCCAGGAAGTCAATTACGGGGGGATCTAGGGCTGGGGTAAGGTAGTGAATAAGCTCAAAATGCGGAGCAGGAAATGCCATGCCGTGCTGAAAAAATAGCTTGATGTGATTGATGTACATAAATAATACGAGTAATCCTACCATTCGAACACTGATACTGTAATGCGCCGTTAAATATGCTCCCAACAGTAATATATCATCGCTTTGTGCAATGAGGAGCGCCTTCTAACGCCTTCTGAACTCCCGTATCCTGTATAATCATCCGACGAGGCCCGTCTTCAGCCACGAACGCGGGAAACGCCAAAGGCATATCTATCAGTGGTATCTCAAACAACAGTATCAAAACAGAGTGAATCCGCTAATTAAGCAACTTGCCCATTCCTTTGGGGATGCGATCTGGGGAGATGGTCTCGAGCTGGCCTGGTTGTTTGCCGCTCGGTGTTGATTTGGTGTCATCCTTTGCTAGCCCAGGAAGCATCGGGGCATTTGTACGCGCAGCCCCCGGTGGCAGCGGATGCATTGCCTTGTGCTCTTCCAATTTGACGGATTTCTCCTCGGGCGGAACCTTCTGAGCCTTGGTGACTTTGCTAAATGTGGTAATTTTGGCATTCTTGACTGGCTCCTTCTTTGTCCGCTTCCGAGGTGCAGGTTTCTTGACGCCAGCATTCTCAGTCTTGGGTGCATTCTTCTTGCTGGCCTTGAGAATCTCAGTGAGCTTCCGTCCTTTACTTGCAGGATTTGAGATGGTAGTGGAAGCATTCTCAACGTCGCCATCGTAGCTGGATGATGGTGTGAGCATTCCGGTCTGTGCCTGGACTCTCGCCTTCTTAGGAGTAGTAATAACGACGGAAAGCGGCCCTTGCTCGTTTTTGACCCGCTCCACATCCGCAGATTGGCACTCGTCGAAGATCGGTTTTGAATCGTCATCCCACCGCTTCAATTGTGCAAGCCGTGCCACTTCCTCGCAGTCGCCCTTGACCAACAGATCAAAGCAGCCTTCGAATTCTTTACCGGAGGGCGGTTCATTATTGATCCATATAGTGACTCCGTTACGGCGACTACGGATCACCGAACACAGGCTCTTGACAAGGCGACGTACTCCAGGGATCTTCAAGCTGGTTCCCACCACAATTAGCGCATCGGGGCGCGAGCGTATATCAGCATTCATAACGGAGGTAATCGCCTCCTCATCTGGGTTGTGTTCGTTGTATAGGACAATGCGTGGTCTCATTTTCCCGATCCCGTGGCTGCGCTGGCCAGTTTCCATACGGAATTGATTGGTCAACACACACTCCGGACATTCAGGGGCGTCGGGACGGTCGAACATGACTCGGTCAAAGGTGCTCATATGTCGACACTTCTGACAGACCATCTTCTCAAGGCTTCCGTGCAATTGGATTGTACGCGGCCATGGGGCCTTGACGTTCAATGGGATTTGAGTTGCCAGAGGAGGCATAGAGGTTTCGATTCCGTCGATGTTCTGGGTATACAAGCGAGTCAGGCGATTGTCACTGCCTAGCCGGGCGAGCATATGGTGGAAAGCTGTCGGAGAGGACTTTTCGGCTTCTTCTGACAATGACCGCACCATCTCTTGAAATGAGGCGGTCAACGCTTCATCCTGGTAAACGGCAGCGTCGAACATGAGTTTGCCGGACGCCTTGAGGTTGTGTTTCTTTTGCAACGTTTTGAAAAGGCCATCGTCAGAGCGGAAGTCAGGAACTATGAAGATGTCCATTAGTTTGAGAGTAGAGGGGGTGAAAAGAGTGGCAGAATGGATGCGTACTGCCTGCAGATGTGGAGATGCCAGCTCCAGCAATGACCACGATTTTCTTGTGGTTACGGATTGTGTTGACAAGAAGATTAAGCTGGGGCTCCTGGTCACTGTAATCTGAAAAGCCCAGGCGGGGGGTGAGATCGAGGTGTTGGGTTCGGCGTTCCTTGGGGCCGGCCACACGGCGCTTCTTTCTGGCGGGCGGCAGCTCGTCTTGGCTGCGGCCGCTACTAGACTCGTCTGGGGAGAGCAACGAGAAGCCTTCGGGTTCGATGAGTGACTGAGCATCGCTCAGCTCCGAGTCGGAAAAAGAGAAATCATCGATCTCCATTGGGATTGGAAGGCTCTTCGGAGACGGACAAGAAGAGGTAGTAGCAGTAGACGTAGGTGTGGTTTTGGTTGCCGGTTTGGTTTTGCGAGGAGCCATGATGACGCCGGTCGGGATGACGCGAGGATAGAGTACTAGAGAAAGCAAAAAGAAAGCGATAAAACAAAGCGTGACAAAGAGTCGCTTAAGACTAGAAAGCCCTTTGAATGGAAATCATGGAGGATCAATCACAAAATCGACATCAATTGACTGGGAGAGGGAATTTTCCAGGGGCTCAGAGCCGAAGATTCTTCGACCCGTTGGCGGGAAGACGGAGAGAGCAGATGGGGTCGGATAGAGAGCGACTCCAAGAGAGCGACTCAAAAGAGTCGAGCGACAGTCTCAAAAGCGGGAATCCCGTGACTGTGATGGGGTCCGACCTCCAGAGTGCACTGCAAAATTGATGGGTCGAGAAGGGGAGGGGGAGAGAGGGATACGAGAAAGGAGGACAGACCACGGGACCAGATGTTGGCTTTGACGGTTCTCGCTTGCAGCCGACACTGTGTTTATTTTGACCCACGGGATTCCTGGATATTCAGAAGACTAAAGACTGATGGAATGGAACTGGAGGGGACGCGGAGGAGCGGAGCAAAAGGTATAGTGAAATGTTCAAAGATAGACTATGCTGTCCTGATGTCAAAGCGTTGACGTGGTATTATGGTATATATACTCCTGACGTAACCAGGACCGGCAAGACTCCGCGACTCTCGTCTATATATATGGGGATGAACTGATGCTGGCCTCCAGCTCAGCACTGAGGAGGTTGTTTTCGGTCGCAGAGTTCTCGCGCTGTGATTGGCTTGACTGCTTTGCTAGCGATGGACCTGCAGTTAGAGCCCTAATCAGGTTTAGCCTCTGAGGGCCCGGGCCCAACCTCTTTGTTGCACCATAAACAGAGAGACCTCCTCCAGCTAGTTCCCATACTTGAGATATCAGTAATAATACTTCTTAAACCAAAAAAAAAGAGTTGGTGAAATGTTAGTGATGAATTACAGAGTTGGGTTTAGCTGGGTTGCATTACCCCTAATATCCGCCCGCAAAGTAAGGAGTATTAGAATAAATAGGCGAAAATCGAGATCTGGTTGACCCGGTGATAGCAGACAAATGACTCGGCAGATGCTTAGGTAATCAGAAGGCGGATCTGCGGCTCCACATGCTGTTAGCCTCAGTCGCCCTTATTTATGAAACCCAGGAAATGCCTTGATCTGCAAGACAGGTAGGTGTCAGCGCATTCATGCTGCTGTCCTGGGACTGATTGAATTTGTTATCGTGCAGCTTTGATGCTCCTAGACATCCAACCCCACGCTGACTTTCTATTCTCCCATTGGCGTCCGTGATCCATCCCGCTTTGTGGATCGCACCCACTATGATATCTGGGTGTTATAGCCTCACCCATCCATAGGCTCTATTACCATCACACAGGATTCCCCTATCCATTAACAAGCATCAGTATGCCCTTGATCATGGAGGAAGGGATCAACGTGGATGATTTGTTCGGTGAATCCACCTCACTCGAGCTGGGCTTGCCTACGAGCACTCCGACCGCCTCTACAAAAGGCCTAGCACAACGTCTAGATGAGATGAGATTGGTCGGATGCTGCCAGTATGATCCTAGGACTGTTACTTGTCTCCTGTCATACTGACTTTACCAGGAAAATTGCATGGTCGAGACTCGGATGCATTGCATCCATTTCACAGGACTCTACCAGAGTGAACGTTCGCCACCTTCAGTGCCAGCAATCTGATGGAAAATGGCTTTTGAGTGATGAGACACCATTGAATCAGGTCTCAGAGGTTCATGCCGGTCATGCCCTTGTTCATCTGTGCTGGAACGAATCAGGTACGGAACTTGCCGTGGCCGATTCGTCCGGTCGAGTGTCTATCTATTCTATCCCAATCGCCCTGAACAGCGTGAATGTGTCCCGTCAAGCGGCATTTGACCCTGATGATGATGCGGCTCAGATAGTTGGCATGATGTGGCTGAGCCAATACCGTTCGGTGAGTGTTCCTTTCTGAGTGTTGAGGATTTTCGCAGGCTAACGTATCCAGGTGCATTCATTCTACCAAGCGGCCAAGGTACAGGGCCGCTGGGCATACTCGCCTTTTAGACGGCGTCCGATTGGCATTTTCCATCCTGCCCATAAAGGAGCGTTACTCTGCATTACCAGGTCTGGAATTATGAAGCTGCTCTACCAGAACCCAGATGGTCGATGGGCCGAGATAACGGCGGAATTGAAGAACACAAGCTATTCCGACAGGCTTCTTACTCACGCAGCCCTAGTGACAACCCAAGCAGGAATTTTGGTTGCAACGCATTCAGCGTGTCGGAGAATATCTCTTTACCGAGTCAGCATTCAGTGGACCCCTTCCCAGTGGGATCCCACGCAGCAGAAACAAGGCTCCCAGCAATATCCTACCCCGAGCTTTCGCCATGTCCACTTGAAAGTTGAAGTGCCATATAATATTCCAAGCAGCAACCGTGATGCAGGCGAGAACCCAGATGAGCAGCTCCCCTTCACGAGCTCTCTTTACTGCCTTACCTCTTTACAAATAATACTTCCTGCGTCCGACAACTCAGCAGGATCGACGCCAAATCCTTGGATTGTAGCTGTCTTCTCGATTCCCCCCCACGCTATCCTTCCTCACACGCAGCCACAAGTTCCGGCCAGCGTGATTGTCCGGTGGCAATTGGAAACTGGCCTCATGACTCTTCACCCAAAATTCGATGATGTGCCCTCCAAGAAGGGTAATGGACAGGTCAAGGTATGCGTTACTTGTTTGGCCGTTAGCGTTAGCTAACATGTGGTCAGCCGAAAACAGTACTGCGTCGCCTTGACGATATTACTTCGGACCGTCATGTTATTTCTGTCGATCAGACGGAATATGGTAACGTCCTAGCGGTATCTTACGACGATAGTTCAATTGCCTTCTATGACCCGAAGACCATGGCTGCATTTGATGGCATCGACGATGCAAACACAGTTACGAGCCTTGCTCAGGCAGGGTTCCACTACCCGCTGGAACCTTCAGGTTCGTTGTTCTAACCCTCTATAATGCGCTTACCTAACTCTGAGTAGCATTACATATGAGCTTCTCACCCAGTGCCTGCCTCATTGTGGGGCTGGACAACGACGGGCAAACGCACCTTAGGATAATGGAGCACTCCTACGGAACAGAGAATGGCCATTACGACGAGAGTGTGTGATATATCTATCTATTGCGGTGACATGTCTAACCGAGGCTACAGACAAGTTCTCTGCAGCTATTGCTTCATTGACATTAGCTTTCTGCCGGGGATGCGGTGGAGAAGTCAACACAGACGATATCTTGTTGATCTTAATACGCCAATTATCTCCGGGTCAGTCTTTTCTGGAAAATTGTGTATTCTCTCTAACGGGTTTATAGATGCTCAAACGGCTTTTCTCAATGAGGTATATCGGGCACTATCCATTAATTGTAATTTCACAACCGAGCAGGATAAATTGATGAATCACCCATACATTCCTCGTGCTCTAAGCATACAGGCCGCGTTGGGCTTCAAGGGCAAGTTTAAGGCTCGCAATATTGCCTCTAATGTTCCTTGGGCCATCATTCAACTGCGCCAGGCTGCTATGATTTACCCTTCCTTTTTCCAATACAATAAGGGGGTCCAGGGACCTGAACCACACGATCCAGGTGATTCCGCCATCAAAGCTCTAATGGTTTTTACTAACCTCCCCCAGACGTCCTTCGCTTGGTTCTCGGAAACACCAAATGGGCTCTTGACTTCTCTTTATATGTCTTAAACGAGCTATTCGACCTTGCAGATGACTTTGAAAGCGTCTCTTCCGACCAAGAAGCATTCAACCAAAAACGTCCGTACCACCCCACCCTCATAGACCATATACTAATAAATCCTAAGTGAAAACCACTACTTCCCTCCCTCTCATCATCCTCCTTTCCAGCATGTCCCGCGCCTTCCTCCGCTTCATCTGCCGTGGCCTCCGCGGCATCCATGCCGGCTATGCAAACGCCCCCCTCACAGGCGACTCCCGCGTTTACTACACGGAAATTTGCCAAACGCTCGACTCCTCACCCGTACGCACAGATGTCTACGAGAAACTCCTAGCCGGCGTGGATTCCGCCGTCAAACACGCCTACACAGGCGCCGGCTTCGGCGACAACGAGCGGCCCGGCCCGGAAAAGGAACTCCTTGTCAGCAGCCGCATTCCGCCGGTCCTTGTTTCTGCCGTCTCAACGATCCTCCGCCAAACGGTTCCCGCTATGAGGGGGGAAATGGACCGCCTGGCCATTTATATGGGCGATTACGGTTGGCTGGGGTTTGGGAACGATGCGAGGAGTGAACTGTACAGGCGCGAGAGGGATGTGGATATAATCAAGAAGACGCCTATAGCTTCTAGATCTGGGAAGGGGAGCGGGTTAGGGAGTGTGGAGGCGGTCATGGGGTTGGGTGCGAGGAATGGCAGTGGTAGCCAGTTAAGCAGACGTTGCGTTCGGTGCTGTGAGGTTTCCGAGGCAATGTATCCGCCGCGTTCGGTCTTGTCGTTTAAGATGACACTGAAGCTGGGGCATCTGAGGTCTTGTATTTGTGGCGGTATGTGGAATCTTGAAGGGGGGTTGCCTGGCTGAACATATTTGGTGTATAAGGGAATGGGTTGTAATTAATGGTGACTAAGTATGTAACGGCTCGAATGAGTCGGTAGATATATATATGATATATGATATTTATAATATGAAGTGGTCCCCCATGAGAAAGTAGAGACGGCAAAAAGCATTATGTGCCAACAGCTGAAGACCTAGAAATGCTGTCGGAAGGCCCGGCGGCAGCACGTTATGTACGACCAAAGGGCCATGAAAACCAGTTCCGATTTTTTGGAAGGGGCCTCGGAAAGCGATGTATAAAGTAATGATACTTTTCTTGAACTCAAATAGTATTCAGATACGCTCTGTGGACTTGGATAGGTATAGATGGGGTAGCTGTTTTGCATATTACAGGCGGCCTACAGGAAGAATGATGGCCAAATGTGTTAATTGTCATTGCAAACAAAGGATTCATTCAAGATCGACCTGCATCTTATCTTCTAAGATACATTATCCATGTCTTTTATTTAAGACCTCCTGTTCTACAACAGGTGGGCCAGGTCAAAACGACGTCCCAGAACTCCATCATCAAGATCCAGACTCGATCCAGTATTTTCCTTTTTGGATTTACGCCTGTGCATGACACGTCAGTCCTGCCTTGATATTCATTGCCCCAAAAGAGCAGTTGTGTGGGGAGGCTGATTATGCTGGCGTTTTAGTTTCGTACCTTGATGGCGTACTTCCGCTGAGGGAAGTGGATCTCCTTCTTGCGCTGGCGCTCAGTCTTGAGGGTGGCCTCGTGCTTGGTGAGGCGGCGGCGGAGAGCGCGGGTGAGACGGGGGCGGAGGTCAAGAGGGAGGTACTTCTTGTTCTTGTAGAAGAGGCGGAGCTGGGATCGCTGGTTGGCGTTGATGACAGTCAGGACACGGGCGATCGACTTGCGGACGTCGTGGCTACGGACGAAATCATCAGTAATCCTTCTCTGAGGTATTTGAGTTTGATGTATTCAATTGGTGAGGAATGGAAGGTGCAATTGTGATCGGATCGAATGTTCGCGGTTGGTCGGTCGGTCGTCGTTTTTCTCAGTTTCCAGTTCTTCAAAACCCTCCTTTTGATTTGTTTCTTCGTCGTTTGCGTTCCCATTTTTTTTCGAGCTGATTTCTGGTATCGATGCGACGCGATCCGACTAACGCACATTCTTTCCAATCCCCAATTCGCATGCTTCCACTCCAGGGAGTTGACATCTGGTGTAATGTGTGATTGTGAACAGGGAAATTCAAACGCACATCCGCAGGCTCTTCGACGAAGCACCGCCAGTGATCTTCTGGACACGGAGCTGAGCCAGCTCGGTCTTCAGCTCATCCAGCTGCTTTGTGAGCTCATCCTTGCTCTTTCCCCAGAGTTGACCAGCCTTGACCTTGGAAGACTAAAAAAAGTCGGAATCAGCATGTCACCTTGACGCTTATCTCCTGAAAATCTGACAGTAACCCTGTACATACCATGGTGGGCGGTATCTTGTCGAATGGTTGATTGTCGACGTGAGGATTGAAGATGGACCGGGTCGATTTGGGGAAGTTTCTGTGGGACTAGGGCTTTTTTTTGCTCCTTGGCGTGGTGCGGCGGCTAAGCGGGCGTTGCGTTGCACGTGACTGTGGCTGGTGCGGAGGCTGATGCGATGACGCCGCCCATGGTCCGAATCGGGAGTGTAGGGGAGTGTTGGCAGGTAGCAATTTAAGAATTGATTTGATTGCAAGAACTACGTTCCGCTGGACGGATAATTCACAAGTCGATTGTCTAATTATATACCTTCTGGTCTTATACTCACCGAACTTCTTTACTCGCCATTCTCTTCCCATACATGGCGTCCTCTACTGGTGCTGGGTGGGCACAACTGCGGCAGCAGGCCAGATCTCTCGAGACTCAGGTACGGTTAGCATAACCAGAGCTTTCATCCTCCATGGATTACAGAGAACACTAACCCTTGACTCTGCCTGGATAGACCGAGAACCTCTTTCACACCTACTCCCAATATGCTTCCATGACCAAGCTGCCTCCGCAGCCCTCAGAAGCGGAGATCCGCAATGGACACCAGATCAGAGACCTCCTAGAAAAGGTACACACCTCCTATACGCCCAAGAATGCGGTATTAACTTTCCTAACTAGCGCGAATCCGTAATCGGCCAACTCGCTCGCCTCCTTGATTCCGAGGCAACACTCACTTCCTCAGCTCTCAAACAGAACAACCTAGCCCGGCACCGTGAAGTCCTCGCAGAACACAAAAGTGAACTATCCCGCCTCACTTCTGCAATCGCTGAGTCGCGGGACCGCGCAAACCTCCTCTCCAACGTCCGCTCCGACATTAACGCCTACCGCTCCTCGAACCCCGCCGCGGCGGAATCAGAGTACATGCTCGAGGAGCGGCGTCGCATCGATGAGAGCCATGGAGTAATAGACGGTGTGTTGAGCCAGGCGTATGCAATTAATGAGAACTTCGGAATGCAGCGCGAGACACTTTCGAGCATTAATCGGCGGATTGTGGGCGCTGCCAGCCAAATTCCCGGGGTGAATGCTTTGATCGGAAAGATTGGGAATAAGAGGAGGAGGGATGCGCTTATACTAGGAGCTTTTATTGGGGCTTGCTTTCTGATGCTGCTTTTCTTTCGATGACGAGAGTGTCCATTCGACTTCGTTTGCAGCTAGTAGCATTGGATGCTCTCCTGTATCTACCTGTTTCCTGCGGAAAGTTAATATTGGGTCGGAGTTTATGGATTTGGGCTACTTTATATTTTACATGCTCACACTAATATGTACATACAATGATTAACGGCTATGCTCGATAACCCTGGCTTTCTTTGTCTCTTTTCCCGATACCTGCGAATGCTGCACGGACAACTCGGACCCCAGACTGATTCTCCGCTCATTGATAAGCTTGCGGACGCCATTGTTCAAGCTCTCCAATTCAGCAGGCTCAGCAGGTCCACTGCCTGCCCATCGGATACGGCAGTTCTCATCCAAAAGATACACGTATCCAACTCTACTGTTCATCATAGCAATAGCTTCCTTGAGGCCATCGTCAAGACCCTTGCGCACCAAAAAGTATCTCGGGTGTTGTTCTTTGGGCAGCTTCCCCCTCATCCGCCACATGAACATCCGAACCAGCCACGCCTTGAGAATATTGTCCTCCACGTTGATGTCGACCTTTTGTACAAGGTGACTGCCTTCCTTAAATGCCTCATATAAACCGGGATTGAACTGGGGGCCGGTAAACGTGGCGACCTGACTTTCTGCCCAAACGCTGGAAAAGAGGTTCACGACAGACACTTTACCGCGGAGTATGGATGTGGTATTCTGCGGTTCTTGCGGCGAGGCGAGTGTAATTCCGTACAGGTTGGGGAAGTAGAGCGCTTTGTCACGCTTGAACAAGCGCGGGTTTGACACGAAGGTCTTACCCTCGTTGTATCGCATGTTTGACCATTCTCGAAAGTATGGCTTTGCGGCTTGTCTCGTCCTAACAAGTAAAGGTAGATAGTAAGCAACTGTAAGAGAAAGTAAATGGCGGCCGTTGACATACAGTTCTTCACGTCTCTTGATATGTTTTTCATAATTCACAAAATCGTCTCGCCGCTGTCCCAATGTCCGCTTGTCAATCCCAGTGTTCTGACCTTCTTGCGGAGGAATCGCCGAACCAATTGGGCGGTCTAAAGGTGGGATTGGTTCTTGTTCTCTGGGGTCGTGCGCCCTGGGAGGAGCGGATTGAGGAGTGGCATTCTGCTGGAATTGAACTCTTCTGCTTGTCGTTGCTTTAGTTGAGGCCGACGGTTTCTCCCCGTTGCTGTTTGGCGTTGTATAAGAACGCAGAGAAGCTCTAGGTCGGACTGCAGAGGCGCCGCGCAGCTGACATTTGAGGCAGAGGCTGCTTTGCAGAAGCGGAGGCTCCAGTAAGAACGAGAGGGGCCTCGAAGACTTCCACATTGTTGTAGCGGATGCGTTGATAGTCAAAGCTTCGGCTTGGTCGTTCCAAAAAGAGTGAAATGCTGGTAATCGATCCCGTGACTTGGAGACAATTTGGCGCAACAATGTCTGCCTACAACCTTTGACCGTGCCCAGACTTGAACTCAAAGTTCCTAGCCAGTTTATTTGAAGAAACTCAAATTCCGTCTCTGAGATCTTGTAATCGTCAGTGTCTGGCGGGAATCTTTCACCTATGGCTCGAGTATCTCTGAATATATGCCTGATTCATTACCAACTTGGACTTACCACAAATGACGACGGCTAAAGAGACTTTTTTCAGAGGCTTAGAGCAGCTGGATTCTCTTAGCGATGATTCAGAGTGTGAATTCGACCGTATTATAGCATCTTCCAGTGGAAATGATGGGGCTATCTCATCTTGCGGCGCTTGCCAAACTGGGAGTCTCTCTCATGTGCCTCAACCCAGCGTTGCTATAGACCTCCGGACCTCTTCAGATACTGCTCCTGCCGTTGTAAGCAGCATATCTTCTATTTCTTCGAGCACCTCGATTGTTGAGATTGCCAGCCTCGAGCAGACTGCGCAGGAGAAGACGGTGTCACCCAAACATCCAACAACGAAAGTCCCTGCAAAGCGCAAGAGAGGAGGCTTTGTTGCAAGGACAATTCCCGAGCAACTGCAGATATTCAAAGGTCTTGTGTTCTGTAGGTCATCTAGAGACAATTGGTGCGAATACTCTCATTAACCCCCTCTGCTACAGTCTTCTTTCCGAACAGCGATGTTTCTCCCCTTCGCAGATTGCGAATTCAGAGAGCACAAGAATATGGCGCTCTATGGGCCAAGACGTGGGGAAGCCATGTTACACACATCATAGTTGATAAAGGGTTGAACTTCGAAGAGATCCGAAAGCATTTGGAGCTAGAGACGATTCCGGTTCGTGAATGGTACATGCGTTGTTTGATCTCACTACTGACCTTTGCAGCCCAATGTTGCCGTAGTTGACGAAGCGTACCCTGCCGACTGCATCAAATTCCGATGTATATTGAGCGTCACGCAAGGACGTTTCCAAGTCAAAGGTGCGCCTTCGGCCGAGCCTCCAAGACTAGACAGTTTACAGCCGGAGGGGCCATCTATGTTCACTCAACGATCCCCACCGTTAAAGCCAGATAGGAAGCAGCTACGTCAAACTCAGAGGTCGTCCCAGCTTTCTGTACAAGAGGATCCTCTACTAGAGCAGGCTCCACAACCTGACATTTATTATGAGGCGGGTGAGAAGATAATTCGTGGTAGTTTCGCTGATCGCGAACATGATGCGCTGGATGATGTGGTAGAAGAAGCTAAAGCTACTAAACACCTGGTAAGAGTACTTGCAGAATATAAAAAAAATGATATGTCTCACACTGTGAATAGCCCCTCGACCCCTTAGATAGCTCAGACGATGAATCTGCCGCTGAGAATTCTGGTCACGAAACCTCCGACGAGTCACAATCCCCTCCAGCGAAAACGAAGAGTAGGGAACTGTCTCTTGGTGGAAATAGAGCAGCAGAATGCTGGCAGCAAAAGTTCGTTTGCATGCAGAAGCACAACTCGACTTCGAGCGCCCAGAATCCGAATGCAAGGACAAATTGAAGTACTACAGCAGATGCAGAAATACTATACCCAGACCGCAGACCACTGGTGTGCTTTGGCATACCGTAAAGCAATCAGTTCTCTTCGAAACCAGTCAATGAAGGTGCTCAGCCGCTCTGAGGCCATCCGAATTCCTGGAATTGGGGAGCGTCTAGCGGACAAGATTGAAGAGATTGTCCTTACAGACCGACTTCGCCGCTTGGATAACACAAGCAATACAGTTGAGGACCGTCTTCTTCAGACATACTTGGGTGTCTACGGGGCCGGAATTACAGTAGCTTCCAGGTGGATAGCTCAAGGTTATAGATCGTTGGAAGACCTACGCACAAAAGCTTCTCTCACACAGGCACAGCGCATTGGCCTCGACCACTACTTTGACTTTTCCCAGAGAATACCAAGAAGCGAAGTCCTAGCTCATGGAAATCTTGTCCGACGCGTCGTACAAATGGAGAACCCTGACATGCAAGTTATCATTGGGGGTTCCTACCGTCGCGGCGCGGCCACTTCCGGTGATATTGACTTGCTCATCACAGGGCCTAATGCCACGATCGAGGAGATTCGGACATTGATGCTAGATAACGTCGTGCCAAAGCTCTTTGAACAAGGATATCTTCAAGCAGGCTTGGCTGCTACATGTCGAGGGGAAGGGTCAAAATGGCATGGCGCATCCAAACTGCCAGATGGTCAATTGTGGCGGCGGATCGATCTGTTGTTCGTGCCTGGTGCAGAACTCGGTGTGGCCTTGATTTACTTTACCGGTAACGATATCTTTAACCGAAGTATAAGACTGCTTGCTAGCAAGAAGTTCATGCGCCTCAACCAAAGAGGGCTGTATGCAGACGCGCTGCGTGGTTCTCAATGGGCGAAGGCAAATCCCGGTCGACTGCTCGAGAGTCGAGATGAACGTCGAATTTTTGAACTCTTGGGAGTGCCCTGGCGACCACCAGAGCATCGAAATTGCTAGAGTGAATCATGTGCAGTTATGACCATTATTTCCTCTACCGCAGATGCCGCTCAGTGGGTAAATGTAATTTGCCAGCAACAGCTCTCCTGTGAGCTACACATTTTTCTAGCGCGTTCGTAATGAAGGTTATTTTTTTGGTTAGGCATATAGAAGGAGATACCAATGAGGATATTTATTTATCTATCTTAGTTTACTCAGATTCGTCCTTTCGCATCAATTGGATCGTTGCTAATAATTAGCGAGCGAAGGCGTAATAATCTAGCAAGAAGGAGCGGCCACTGGGTGGAAATCAAGGAAGGAACAATGTGCTGCGTTGTCTTGTGTATGAAATTTGTGTGCAGGACGGAAACTGCCATTCCAAACTGGAGGCGCATTGTTCCTTCTTAAGGCGTTCTCGGACTTGACTACATCTCTCCGTCTTTCAGCAGCTGGAGTATTTTCCTTTTCTCGTCACCGATCTCATCACCGCCATGCTGCGGTGAAGGTCACACAGACCGCTCTTGCGAGATTTAGTCATTAGAGGTCGAAAATCGGTCACATTCTGCCCACCACTTCCGATTCTGCCTGCCATCCAACGCTCCTTCAATCTTCATCCCCTTCGACTTCACAAGCTTTGTATCGCCTGCTCTCTATTATTGCCATCAGTTCTAGCTACTATTGTCTACTGAATTGCTGAGTCCTTTTATTCTAAGGCTTCGCCTATCCGGTGGCGGCCCTTGCCTCTTCAACACCGCACCGCCCGCACTTTTTTGCCATTCACCATCTGTCCTTGTGTGCGTCACTGCTTTACAAGAATCGATTTACTGGATTGAGTTCTGCAGAGCGATCAAATCTACGTCTATATAAATACTGTCCGAGTTCTACTTCAAAAGTTTCAGGCCGTGAGTGGTCTCGAATTCTTTCGCTCCGCCTTCATCTATTCTGCCACGCGATCTCGACATGGGTCGCAAACCCAACCAGCTCATCCTCGAGTTCTTCATTCGAGGCCAAAAGCTTGAGGATGCCAGTAATCGCTACCAGCATACGTGCAAGGCATGCGGCGAGAAATTTCCCAAAGGTCGCATCGACAGCCTCACCAATCATTTGGTAAAGAAATGCACCGCGATCCCGTTGCGGGATCGACAACGCGTCTTGTTGCGACTTCACGAACTTCCCGATCTTGCGGATGGTGATCAGAATAAGGACTCAAATTCTGCAGGACAGAATAAGGGGAAACCTGGCGAGGTTTCATTCACGACGCGCCAGAATTTTGACGGACTGAATGTGTTGGCTGAAGCGTCGCGACAGGTGGGTGCTTCTGACCAGACAAAACGGGGGGCTCCTGCATTTCCCCAGTCCGTCACTGTTGGTGGAAAGACTGTGGTTGTTGACCCTGCGCTCGAAGCGGAGGGTTTTCAGGGTCATCCTGCTCAGTCTGACCAAATGGATGAGGATGTTAAGATTCCGGGTAAGAGTCGGTTCTAGCTAGTGTTATTTTCCACCCTCAACCCACTAATGGATGGCATAATCTACTCGCAGTTTCCCCCAAATCGCCTACAGACGCGACCACAATTCCTTCGCTCCCCCCTACCGGTTCGCTTGATCCTTCGTCGGCCTCGCCGCCTTTACCAGAGACTTCATTGACTCCCGACCCAACCGCCACTTCTCGGCAGTCGCAGCTGTCCATGATCGCCGCATCTGCTAGTGAAATGGTACCTCACGGCCTCCCGTTGGATCATGATCCTAGCTCTGGACTTTCTGACGGTTTGTCTAAGATGAGTTCTGCATGGAACCAACAGCTTTCGACTCAGGAACAATTGCTGTTCGACAGCCTCCAGGAGCATGATCCGACGCTGACCGCAGCGACCCAACGCGCTGCCTCCTTTCCTCGTCCCATCGCGATGAACCCGAACACTCAGACTAAGGGCTTTGTTAACGAGTTCGGTAATTCAACCAAACCGGCTAAGCCCAAAGTTCGCGGCCGATTCTCCGCAGCCAGACGCCGAGAGGTTCAGGAAGTGAGGAAAAGAGGCGCGTGTATACGCTGCCGTATGCTCAAGAAACCTGTATGTATCCATAGCCGGAGCTGACTTCCGTTTTCAAGACTACTGACATCAATAGTGTTCCGGCGACAGCCCATGTACTACCTGCGCTAGCGTTGAGAGCGCGCGTCTGTGGAAGCACCCGTGTATTCGCACCCGAATAGCGGACGAGTTCGAGTTGTATCATGCTAGTATGTATGCTGGGTTAGCCGAATTGTGAACAAACTGACCCATTTTTAGACCTGCATGCGACGCTAGCTTTCCACGATGTTAGCAGTATCCGAAACCAGGTCAAATTCGACATCTTTGCCGGCCGTATTGAGGTCACACATTTTGAGGAGAGTATGGTTTTTGTTACCCTTGCCGGACAGCAGGGCCATAAGGCGTCGGCGTCCACACTTGATCCCCAGCTCCAGGGGCTTGGGGACGAGACGCAATTTCAGGGGCCACTCCAGGAGATTTATCTCCTGGACAATGACATGGATGACATTCCGGGGAAGATCGAGATGTATATTAAGAAGGCTGGTCCGTTCTTCTACGAGCGCGAGGCCTCCGACGTCATGCGGCCTACCTTGATGCTAGCGGCGGAGTTGGCACAGCAAAAGAAGGTATGATGGCCACGTAATACGTAGATTCCAGCTGATCTTTTCAGGACCTGTTATTAGAGCGAGTGTTGGAGTTGTGGGTTGCCACACATATTCTGGTTGACGCCGATCTGCACTGGAAGACTTTCAGCAACCCAACCTTACCGCCCGCCTCATATAACTCCTTTGCGCAGCCTACAGACGACGGGCGTATCCCGATAGATGAAATTACGAACGCCGAGTCGTACGCGCTGTTGTGCGGCCAGTTGCGCTCTGCGACAGAGAAGCGTGCAGCGGCGCTGAGCAAGTCGGTGATGAATGACCTGGAAAGGAGGCTCCTTCAGCGCCAGCAAAGCGGCTGGTTTGAGACTTTCCTAGTTTCTCTGATCCTCTTGAACTGCGTCGAGAGAACATGCTGGCTGTTCCGATCCTGGGATGACGAGAACTTTTCTCAGCGGTGGCCGCTTGACAAGCGGCCGCAGTACTATGCGGCGCAAGGCGACCGTTTCTCGGATATCCTGCATATGTTGTTGAAGATGCGGAGTCTGCCACCCAAGGCGAACCCACTGCCGGACAGCGGGATTCTCAAAGCTGTGGAAGGCAGTGATGAGAACGCCATCCGTTGGTTTGACATGATCAAGATTACCCGTAAGCCCCTCTACGTCCTTGTCGTGACCGGCTTGATACTAATCGACTTTCAGCACTCTACCTAGAGCAGCGCCAGGCCGCAGGGTTCGACCCTACTGATTCTCGATCGTTCGACCTCCGTTACGGAGCAAAATTGCTGCCGCCTGCGAATGTCTATGCTTGAATGACGACAATAGTGAAGAGTATGCTCAGCGGGCGTTCTGTCTGCAACACTCGGACTGTACCTTTTTATCTCTTTTCTATCTTCTAACTTCCTAATAACTTGTACGTTTATTAATGGTGGGAATGGGATACATGGAAAGAAAGGCGAAAAGAAAAGGAAAGAAAGGAAAAAAAAGAAAAGTCAGCTTTGTAGGGGTTCTAGTAGCCAGACGGGGTAAATTGAGCCTCACCGTCTGTAGATGACAATGTCACTATTAGCAGCTATGACTTTGGTAATATAAACGCATTTCACGTGTCTTGCCTTTATAGAGTAATCATAGTAGTGCGTACTGCACCGGCTGGGGATAACTTGGCGGAGCAACGGCGAGTCTGCGACTCCACGGCATGCGTTATAACGATCAGCAGCGCGAGGCCAGAAGCAGGCAAGAGCTCCCCTATTAGAGGGCCCCGGCCTTTGCCTCTTTGAGGCCCCGTCGCGGCCATCAGGAGTATAACCAGCACTTGAGGAAAATCTTTAATCTTGCGGTCTGCTCACAATGCTAATATTGCAATAATCTGGCCGCGGCAGCTACAGAGGCTTTACATTATCACATATATTATTATTGTCGCAATTTCCGTCCCGTAGTAGTGGGCACCGTCGTGCTCTTATTGTCTTTTCTTTTATTATCATCTTGTCTCAGTCTTTCAGACCCTCGTTTCTTCAAGTGCAATCCTTGCAGCTCATCCCCTGCAGGCCCAGTTTCTTTCCCTCTCTCAACGAACTAAACGAACAAATAGACCACATTCTAGGCGCAGCACTTGCAGATGGCCGACGCCTAGAGCAGCAAAAAGGGGGAGCGATCGTGGACTCTGTTTACGTCAAATCACAAGCAGATGAGCTGTCCCTCGTGCTGCTTCAAGTGCTGCTTCAAGGACAATTCTCGACCTGGACAGAATCGACAGGTCAACCACCATGTTTTCGGCACACCAACACCCTCCACCGGCCATTCCCCCGTCGCCGACGCTGTCCAATCCGGACATGATCCTTCCCTTCGACGACAACGAGCGCGAAAATTCCACTCCGTCGCCGCCGTTCAATCTGCCCTCGTTATCCCACCTGCAGTCGTTCTACGAAAGTCGAACAAACCACACGAACGGATACAACAACCTGAACCCAACGAGGACTAGCGCGCCACGGACCCATAAACTGGCCTTTCCGCGGCACACGTGGATGAACGAAGGCCTTCACGATGCTTCCAGTCGCCGTTTATCAGCCATAGGGGAGGAGGACACCACGTCGCCCTATCGGTCTGGGAGGAACTCACAAGGCTCGGCGGTGGAACGACAAAGTCGCGTTTTGGACTCGCCAGTATCGATGCGCGAGAAGGGCGAGTCCGAAGGCGCAGAATCCCGAGCGCACAGCAGCTCGTCAAGCTCGACGATCAGCGGTGCGAGTGAGACTTCGTCTTGGGATGAGACAAAGGCGCGCGCAGACTACGTGTCTGCAGAGGAGCTTCGTGGATCGAGAGAGGACCGCCGCGCAGCCCCTGCGCCGTCAAACAGTGCTCAGTCGAGTTCAAACGCGCCAGTAGCCAATGAAAAAGATGTTCCGGACGAAGACTTGTCTGCGGTTATTTTGGAGAGTGAAGCAGAGCGGATTTTAGAGAACGCAAAGAGACGATTGTCGGTATGTTGCTTGCCACCTGGATTCGTCTCCGTGTGCGAAAGCTAACTTAACTTTTGCAGCTCATGGAGGGAAACTTGACACGGGCTCGCTCCACAATGCGCTCAACTACTCCATCGCTTTCATCCTCACCGGTGCCTTCCGCTCCCTCACCTGGTCTAGGACAGCCCGTCGGTGGCTTGTACCAGTCGATTCACCGCGCAGCTGACCGCAGATCCTCCAATCTTCGGCCACGACAGACATATAAGTCGCAGGATATAAGTAGCAATAGACACTCGCGAGTTTACAGTGAGATCAACCTGCCGTCCAACCCACGGGATGTTGGGAAGAATATGTCCCGCTCCGTGAGCGCCATGGGCTCTAGCACGAGCTCCGACTTCCATAATGATGAGCGCTCTTTCCATTACGCGCCCACTCGGGCCTATCTGACTCACCGCGCGTCGGTCTCATCTATCCAACAGAATAAATCCGTTCCATCTGTGAAGGAACGCGCAACCTCTGATTCGCCCTCGACGTTCGAAGGAGTAGAAGAAGAGGAGGCGAAGATTTCAAATATGGAAGAATTCAACTCTGCTTATCCAGTACATGACCCGCCTTCTCGATCCCAGTCCCAGCTCCAGGTGCGCGACCTGCAAGATCAGATGAAAGGGCTTCACATCAAGATCTCGACTTTGAAGGTGAAGGCACAGGAGGATGGTCTGCGGCGGCGCAGTCTACAGAGTTTGCGCACGCCCAGCCCTTTGACAGCCGCAACCCATTGGTACGCCAATCCTCTTGAGCACACTGCACGCCGTAGTCCTCTACATTTGAGCTCCGAATACGACCAATACATGAATTCCCCCATCAACAGCCAATCCAGCGGCAGCGGGCAGACGTCAAGTAGCAATACCGATTCGACTGTCCTTGTCCCGGAGACTAGGCCTTCCGAGGCGCTGCAGTCGTCGGACGGTGCTATCGTTGCCGCCTTTGAACTAACCGACCATGAGAGCGATCACTCGACCGCGGAAAGCCTCTATGAAGATGCAGAGGAAGACATCGACCGCGAAGCGTTAGAGGAGATTCTACGGGAGCCTCTGGATGATGAGCTCGCTGACAGCGAGCTGGGATCGCTTCCAGCGGTCGACGATACTCCGCACGAAGAACGTGAGGACGCCTTTGATTACGAGCACTTTATTCTGCATAGCGCATTGGGCAATTATACACAGACGCGACTCCGCCGACAAAGCAATGCATCAGAAACGTCAGTCGAGACCACCCGGCCAATCAACAAGCGACGCTCTATGCGTTCTATAAAGCATGCCCGGTCCAACAGCAACAACTCGATATCCACAATCGCAACCTTCGCAACAGCCGCTGAAGGCAGGGACGATATCGAGAGTGTTCTGTACTGGGACCGGAAGTTCAATGATGGTATGTCTTTTTGCTCACTTGAATCTAACCACAAATAACTGATAACCGTAGAACTCAACCACCGCTACGTAGAACCCGAGGATGATCAAACAGACATCGACTCTGAACCAGAACGTACTCCTCGCAAATCGCTCGCGGTCGAATCTGTCGCCTCACAGCGTCCCGACTCTGCAGCAACCGGCTCCGCAACACCAACATCGCTTGCGTCGTCGCTTGTCTCGACAGTGCGTGCGGCAACAAGCCCGCATCCAAACTCCACGAACAGCCACCTAGGCATTAATGAAGACGACACTCGGCTGCTCGAGCAGCTGTTCAAAAGTCTAGGCGACGTTTGCATGAATTTGCAGGAACTTACGACGTCACCGGATTATGATGAGAAGCAAGCGAAGCTGCTGAGACGACGGCTAGAGGCCGCGAGGCGCGTGCTTGATGGCGAGCTTGACTGATCGAGGGGACTTTCCTTATCTATAATTAATGGTGGTGATTTTTGTGATACCCATATATATAGTCCATTTATTACTGAAGAGATATATGAGAGTATTTATTGAATTTTTACAGTAACTGAATGAGAATTAGGGGTCAGCATAGCACGTGTCGCCGCGTGGTACGCGATTTGTCTTTTCGAGGGAACCCAATCATATCATCCCCTCGATCTACAGTGTGTTTGTCACTCAACCCACCACTTAAATAACTACCTTTATCACACACCTCACTTCCCCACGGACAAGAATTTGCATTTACCCAATAGAGAGAGAGATCACAGAAGCAGGCAGAAATAATGACCAACCGCCGCCTCCTCATCTTCCAAGAAACCCCCATCCAACACCCGCAATCCCCCACCAACCCCCTCACTCCGAGCCCACAAGGCCTCTCCTACCAAGTCCAGCAAAGCGCGCAACAGTTTCAATACATCCCTGTCAATAAGCTTGGGCTGCCTGTTCAAGGTCCGGGCTCGTTACCTGAGGGTTTGGGGGTCGGGTCCTTGCTCAATTTGCCGCTTAGGGTCATCAGCGCTTTTACGGAGATATTCAATGGACCCAAGTATAAGGGGTGGTATGCACTCATATCCTTCTTTTTTCTCAGTTTTTCCTGGCTACTGTTTTCTGGGGCTGGTGGCTGATGCCATTATATAGGGCGATTGTAGCGGCAGGACCGTACAATGATCCGACGCTGGGCGTGACGGGCAAGTTCTATGCTGTTGTCTTGGAGCAGATTTCTCCGCCTGATGGAGGGTCGAGTTCAGGTTCGGGAGGACCCTGATTCTGATTGGGGCACATTTTCTTTGTATTTCTTCCCTCCTTCTTTTCATCGAGCTTCCATAAGTGTGGATGAGTGTATGTTATGATGCTTACTGTATGGCATGGCATGACATGGACCAGAACGATTGTGGTATGACGGGAACTGGAAACTTAACTGGATGGCTTCTGATGTTTTGTATAAATTACCTCTTTCTGGGACTGGCTGGATTCGAAATGGGATGGTTGTGGATAGGTTCGTTGACTAATATACCCTGGTTAGTCTGTTGTGTCTAAAGATTTCCTAGATAGTTGTGATATAAAATAGTTCTCATTTCTATAGGAGCAAAATGTCAGCATGTATAGCTAGGCCGTAAACACCATTTGGCAGTATGGTTGGTCCATATATTCAAACATAGGATATTCCGTATCAAGACAGTATGGATAAAAGGTATGCTTTTCTGTACTACAACGGGGGGAAATAGATGATCGAAAATAAATGATATCCCCATCCTACGCAATTTTCTCCAACAATAACTTGGCCCCACTGGCAGTAGGCCCCTTCTCCCCCTTCGCTGCGATCTCAAGGTCCTTCTTCCCCTTCTTCAGTGCCTTGATCAACTCATTCTTCTTCTCAAAGTCCTCGCTCTCCACCAACGCAACAATAACGTATACATTCGACCCTGTCGCCCACGCCATAATCTCATCACTGATCTGCTCATAAAACAACGCATCAAAGCCCAGTGGAGGGCTGACCTTCTCGACCTTCTTCTCCGTCACATTGAACCGTCCACCCTGAACAAGCGATTTCAGCATCCGCCCGACAAACGGAGAGTCTTTCGTGTCAGAGCGGGATTTCGCGGCTGTTGCGACAGCAGATATAGCCGTATGTTTCTTTCCATTGCTGTCATCGGCGTCGAAGAGCACTTCCGAGAGGAATTGGCACCCGAAACTCGTGGTGAGGAGAGACTCTGCACGGGCGGTGATGAGGTCGAGGAGGGTTGGGGAGGCGGCTTTGATGAGCTCCATGCGGCGGACGGCAGGGTCCTTTTTTGAGGTCTCTTTGCGGATGGAGCGAATCTCGTCGAGGATGGCAAAGTCTTGTTCTGGGAGGAGCCATTTTAATCTCTTGGTGTTGGTGTTGTTAGGGTCACTGGCGAAGGGGTATAAGATGGGAATGCGGGCAGTCAGGTCTGTGGACTGGTAGAGGAGTTCCTCGTTGCGGGCTTCCTCATCAGCGATGTTCTGGTTTAGGAGTTCGGGGAAGATGAGTTTCGCCGTGAGTTTTGTGTCGTCGATGACTTCGTAGGCGGCGAGAAGGACAAGGTGCCCATGCAAATCACCGGCCATCATCTTAATGGTGTCCTTGTAAAAGCGGGTGAGGTGTTTACGATCCTTTGCGGTGGAATAAGCGAGAGCAAGGCACATGAGGCGAGCGCCGGATTTGGTGAAAGCTAGATTTTTAACCAGGTCGCCTTCCTCGTCACCCTTAATCAGCTCGATGAATTCCGTGGCCTCTGAGGTGCCCGGTTTCAGATTTAGAAAGTATTGCAGCATGGCGTCGTGGAGCATTGTGAATCCTGTTGTCCTCTTTTGGATAAGCTGGTTGATGAGCTCGAGGAGGAAGTGCATGATAGGCGAGCGCTTGGCTGGGTCTTCTTCTAGAATCTTGGAAAGGTCCGCAGTAGGTTTCTTGTCTTTTGTGTTGCTGTCTCTGAAGATGGCGAACTCGGCGCCGTACCACTCCCTAAGCAGGTTCGCCTGTTGTTCTTGCGTCGCTACGGTCCGGTAAATATCGTCGAGAATCCATGACCCCTCTGGGTGCCGTATCAATCGTTTGACTTTGCCGTAAAACTCGGCAATTATCAAATCCCGGATCTCGGAGTCACCATGCACAATCAGCTTGCCAATCAGGAATTTGGCGTATTTGCTCTGTGCCAGCTCAACATAGCTACCCTTTAACTCGTGCGCAATCTGCTTCCGCTGTTCAACGTTGGCGTATTTCAGCGCGGTCTGAATGACACGGACAGAGTCGTGCTTGAAGACAAAGTCCTTCACTCGGCCCGTGATGATTTCGAACAACTCTGCAATGAGCTTCTTTCTCTCTTCTAGGGGGACGTGCGACTTTCGGCGCAGGCGCTCCCATAATTTCTTTGATCGGGCAATCTGGTCGGCGTTGGGTTTTGCGGCTTTGCGCTCTTGCAGGAGGGCTTTCTGTTTGATGTGCGAGTCGCGGGAAGATGTTTCTAAACATATTATATTAGTCGGGCTCCGAACGGTGCTGGTGGGATAGAACATACTTTTCACCTCCTCATTCTCCTGAGCCTTCGGGCTCACCTTCTTCTTATCCTTAAATACTTCCTTAATCTGCTCGTTCTCGTCCTCATTGTCCTCCGCATCGACATCATCCATATCGATATCGTCTTCCACATCCTCGATCTCGGAGTCTTCGATATCGTCGACATCAAAGTCATCTTCAGAAATTTCGTCGTCCTCTTCTTCCTCCACAGCCTTCTTCTTCTTCAAAGCCTTCTTGTCCTTCTTGCTACCATTCACATCTTTACCATTCGTATCACCATTGGAGCCCTTTTGCGCTTTCACCGGCGCGGACTTGCCCTTGGTCGAGACGGCGGTCTTCGTCTTCGTCCGTTTCCCTTTGCGATCGTCGCCGGTGTCGACGCGACGTTTGACTCCGACCATAGCGAAGTATAATTCCGGGGTCTGTTTAAGCTGGGAAGAAAGTTCTTCAGGGGGAAAAGAGATCGCGCCGCTGATAATACTCGTTCTGGTGCTTGGCTAAACTATCCGACTTTTTTTTTACTGCCGGTCTCTACCGTGGGCGGTCAAATTTGCACGTGTTGTTGTTTGCACTGTTTGTGCTGCGATAAGATTATGGTTTATGCACGGTAGCCAAGATTTATGAACAGCTCAAATGATGCAATAATTCGATATGTTCAGGAGTATTCTGGTTGAAAACCATGAAGTGAATGGTCGTGAGTAATTGTCCAACAAACATTAAGATTAGAGTGGACCATCCAAGATGAAGCAATCCCAATACATAAATTGGGGAGATGAGACATGCATAAGAACTCCAGAACTCCACATTCAAAGCCAGGTTCATTGAATCATAGAAAAGTGTTCAGATAGCGCCCACAATAAACCGTGCGGCATAGCAGCGTTCACTCACTCACGCACCTCTGTTACCTCGGGAGCATATGGCGATTTCATCGCGCGCATCTCTGAGCTGGGCGGCGCCTGGGTAGACTTCTTCCGGCCCGGAATGTGAAAGCTGAGATGTGACGATGGCTTAGACCCCCCTGTCTGTGCGTCACTCGACAAGTCGCCAAAGCGTGAAAAGATGCCTTTCTTCCTGGGTTTGGACTCGGTGTCGTCGTCGTTGAGTCCGACATCTTCGAACTGATCTTCCTCCATGGTTGGCGTGGGCCGTTGTCCGCAGTATCCAGATTGCGAGGTTATGCGGGAAAAGCGCGAGTCGAGGGATGTCCGGGAGGGCATGTTATCTGGGTAAATTATAGGCGAACGTGCGGAGATGTCCTGCATTCGATGAGTTTTCGGACGTAATCTGGAAGATGGGCGGGCAATGGACTTACAAAAGAGCGGCGATAAGAATCGAAAGACTCACGGGAAATTGAGAACGGCTCATTCTCATCGACTAGGTTGCGGTGATTTGACGATGATCTCTTTCCTGGATATCTGCGCCAGAAGCTCTCTCTCTCCGGTGGCGATGGCTGCATAGTGTTAGTTCGTGCATTCTTTGATCGAGCCCAGACGATCGGAGTAAACGTACGGGAAGATAATCGCCATTGCAATCGACGACTAATCCATACTTGTTAGAAATGGTTTTTGCTGTTGGATCTAGAGGACATACCACTCAATTTATATTCAGGAGTCTCGGTTTCCTGACTCTTTCTGAAGCTCAATGGAGTTGAGCGATGGCTGTCGTCAGAAGGCCTAGTATCAGATTGAGTCTCGGCTTCCACGCTACTAGGGCCGGCGGACCTCTTCACGAGGAAGTTGAGAAACGGAGCCATTAAGACCAACCTGAGGACACCAGAATTTGGTAAGATGATATGGACCGATAATGGAGGTTCAGGGGGAGTGGTAAGACGATGAACGGGGAATATTCTTGTATAGAGAACCATGTTATGTACCTCTCACATGATCGGTTGTCTTGGGCCGGCGGGACAATTTATGAAGATCACGCTGGAATTTGTAGTGCCCGACGGCAACGTCATAATTTCTTGGAGATTGTGGAGGTCGCAATGCGCTTAAAATCCAACATCAACTGGTCCAGGATTGAAGACTACGTTATTCTTTCGACAGGCTTTGTCAAATAATTTACTATGCAGATATTACCTAGGTTTATCACTGTTCAGACTTTTCCAGGCTTTCCGGATTGCCCAACCCCGAATACCCACCCCCCAGTCTTATGCAGGGCTTAATAAATCGACCATCGGACCTCCCCACGCAGTTCACCAGCCTTATGGAAATACTATCTTGAGCACCTCCAAGAACGCTCAATGCGATTCTTGCGTCCGACCTCAGAGTGCTGTTCCATCGCCACAGGCGGCTGAGCGCCCAGAGCGTCCATAGCCATAAGCGTGTCAGCATATGTTTAAGCCACCCTATGCTTGCCAGTCAAGTTGTCAGTGCTTAAAGCTAACTTGCGATTCAACGCCCGTTAAACACCCATCGTCACAGATTTTCTCGCTGTAGCTCATGGCTAGCGTTCTGGTGACTTCTTATCTCTGTGTTGAATTTATAATGTTCCCGGGCCCAGGGTTCCAGAACTGTCTCGTCAGGGGCGTTCCAATTGTAGCCCTCAGTAACTGCAGCCCTGCGCTACATTTGGCTTAGATAGCCCTGATCCACAAGCACGCCTTTTTGGCCCATGGTAAGCATGAAGGAAGATATGAAGTTAGGACTAGTCTTAACTGCGTGCGCTGCAACTAAAATACCCTTAGAAATGACGGTGAAAGCATCTGGAAAGCCGTCCGCTATTCTACGCTTTCGGTATGTGCCTGTCTACTAAATCCATGACTGACATGTGTCTTCCGCGTCGATTCTTCTATAGCCTGACAACATTGTTTCTCCAAAATACCTCTACTGTTCTCACCTTCAATATTGCCGGGACGGTAACTGCAGCTCAGTTCTTCATAGACCCGGGCAAAACTAGCAATATGCGACCATGTTTAGCCTCTCAGCTGCTATTAGCTGCTTCTATGGCATTCCGAGTACTTTCCGAAATATTATTTCCGCCATCAACGCTGTTTCCGGCCATTGTAATGTGTGACTATGAACTGATCCATAGTCACAATTGATTAAACCGGTTCTTCATCAGCTCACCGGCCAAGAAGCTCCCGTGAAAGTTAAACAGGTAAAATAGATCGCTCGACATGTTTTTCAGTTATGGACAAACGAAACTTGGGTTATATTTTAAATTGAAACAAAATCACATCATCTGTCATGGATAGTCGAGTGGGAGATCAGCCGCTAGTTGGTGACCTTGCTAAGGTCTTGGCCAGCGCCGACTGGTGCCCGGTACGAATCCTGGGGTTGTCGATGTACTCGTGTGAGTAATCCACGACCGCTACACGGCACTAAGCAATGGAAGTGACCCTTGAGGGAAGTAATTCTGCAGAGACATTTCCACCCTGGGGTGGCGTCATCGGATTACACCGTCGCGTTACAGGGAATCTGGCTGTATGGTTGGGCGACCACTTTTTTTGGTTTCCGTCATTAGTTTTTACAACCGAATTGCTATATATAGGTAAACTATGACCATCAACTTTACAAGTTCCAAGGGGTGCGATACTCCTTCGGTCTGATGGCACTTGAGCGCAGCCGCAGCAGTCTAGCGTCTGTCCCTTCCGCGATGTGTGTATCAGGATCGCTCCTGCTACAAATGTCAATATTGGCTACTACCACAAACTCAGAAATTCTCTTAGGCGTCTGCATCATGGACCGCCTTCACAGCTACATTCGCTTTGATACCTGCATGATATATCTATCGCTGTTTCATTATCACCCTGCCTCATAGTACGATCAAATTGGTAATGAGAGATACTAGTCCGGCCGTCCATACCTGTCGCGCTCTCTCAGTCTGTCAACTTGCCTTTGGCTACATTTGCGAATTGCGTGCTTAGTGCCATTGGGTAGTAGGAGCCTCGTCAGAGGAAATGGGGTTCTGGAAAGGCTGGGCGCTCTGGCAGAAGCTGAGCATTGTAGGTTACACCCTTAGTATCGGTGCGTGCTGACTGGAATGGCAGGCTCTTGCATTCCTCCTTGTAAGAAGACATCCATATGCAAATGCCACTACTGACACACCAAGCTCCTTGTCCTCGTCTATTCCTTCAGCGTTCTCACTTACAATAGGCGAAAGATCCGAAAGCAGGCTGCTGAAGAAGCAAATCAGCGAGCAGAAGACACTGAGATGGGCGACGCAGGGTCTGAGTCAAATGAGATACCATTTGGCGCCAGAGCGCTGGAGAAAGGAATTGAAGTTGAAGGTATATGGACGATGAAGCGACATTCTCTTACTAAACCAGCGAGCATATCGGAGAAAAGGAAGTCATCCATACTGGGTTCACTACTCCGGCATAAATCAACGGCAAGCAGTGTGCAGACGCCTCA
The DNA here is from genome assembly GCA_003574815.1 of Aspergillus spinulosporus. Taxonomy (NCBI): domain Eukaryota; kingdom Fungi; phylum Ascomycota; class Eurotiomycetes; order Eurotiales; family Aspergillaceae; genus Aspergillus; species Aspergillus spinulosporus. The sequence goes on along the minus strand of QPHH01000027.1, from coordinate 252,902 downwards.
CATCAGTGAGCCTGAATCGACCTCCTCGTCCGAACCCCAATGCAAATCAGGAAGCGCAGAAAGTCAGGCTGAGAGTGTGCTTGAGAGCATTCACATTGACACCTTCCGGTCTAGCCGGCCCCCGAAGCTCGACATTGGCGGCCGCTACGGACAAAGATCATCCGAGAATGAGAGGCCGCTTAGTCGATGGTGGTTTACCTCACGCAGCTCATGGATGAAACCCATCGTGGGTTATAAGCGGTCTTCAGTGCGCGACGGTAAGTCCGGCATTTTGCATGTTCTCTGGCCGACAAAAGATACACCGCTGATATTCACCAGGGCGCCGTCCAGGTTCATCCGAGGATCTCAGGCGCAGGTTCAGCAAGCTCTTTGACGACACTATTGCGCCAGTGCCACATCAACCAGAGATGTTCCAGCTTACACCAATTTACCAAGCGTCATCCGAGAGCAGCATTGGACATAGATCGGCAGATAGAATTATTACCCCGGTTGCCGCGAACGAAAAGGAGGGAATTCAGCCATACAGACGTTGATCGAACGGGTGAATGTTGCACTATGCATGTATATCTAGGATATTGTTATCCTCTGATATGAGTTGTGACAGTAACATCCAGCCTGGATTCCTGTAATTAGACCGTTGATGTTGCCTGGCTAGTGTATCTTTTATCCCAGCAGATTATGGAGTATAAACCATGGCGAAATTGTGAGTTCGGTCTTTTGTGTTTATCAAGCGCCAGGCAGCCGCCAGAGCATACATGCACGTGACTTCGCGATGGCCAAGACGCGTCCATCTCAATTCCGTATGCACAAGAGAGAATAACCAGAGATCAACATAGCAGCAGTCCAGCTCTCCATCTCATAATCAAGTGAAAAATTGCAAGGGTCATCAGAATAACAATTTAAAGAACTCCGAAAAGAAATTTTCTCTGGCTAGGTCCAGAAAGCAACGCGCTGGAGAAAAAGACGCGTCCCTCTTGCAGTGGCAAACCAATTTGAACACTCGAAGCTTCAGAAGTCTTGAGACCTTTTTGCCCCGGTACCTGATTGAAAATGACAGCAGACATGGAAAGTCAGAATGAGTTCGATGACAGCGGGCTACCAGGACCAGGAGCACCAACCCCGCTCTCGTCACTGGAGGTAAGACCTCTGCCACCACTTTTGGTAGGGGTCAATCAGCTAAAACTATCCAGGGTATGGCAGGGCTGACTAGTCGTGACATCAAACTGTTTGTCGATGCGGGCTATCACACTGTCGAGTCGATCGCGTATACGTACGTTCCTCGCGCGACTAAGGACTCTTGTGAGAGGATGAAGGCTGACAATATACAGACCGAAACGGTTACTTGAACAAATCAAGGGGATCTCGGAACAGAAGGCTACTAAAATTCTGGTGGAGGGTGAGTTTGTTCAAAAAAAAAAAAAAAAAAAACTACTTTTTCTGTAATTTTCTCTAACATATACTGGCCGATAGCGGCGAAATTAGTCCCTATGGGATTCACAACAGCCACGGAAATGCATGCTCGACGAAGCGAACTTATCTCAATTACAACGGGCTCCAAGCAGCTGGATACGCTTCTGGGAGGTGGAATAGAGACAGGATCAATTACGGAGATATTCGGCGAGTTCAGAACGGGAAAGAGTCAGATTTGCCATACCTTAGCTGTCACTTGCCAGCTACCATTCGATATGGGTGGCGGCGAAGGAAAATGTCTTTATATCGATACTGAAGGAACATTTCGGCCGGTACGTCTGCTGGCTGTTGCGCAGCGTTACGGCCTGGTAGGCGAGGAGGTCCTTGACAATGTGGCTTATGCTCGAGCATACAACTCCGATCACCAACTGCAGCTGCTCAACCAAGCTTCTCAGATGATGTGTGAGACCCGGTTCTCTCTCTTGGTTGTCGACTCGGCTACCTCCCTATATAGAACTGACTTCAACGGCCGCGGTGAACTATCGACTCGACAAACGCATCTGGCTAAATTTATGCGTACTCTGCAACGTCTAGCCGATGAGTTCGGCATTGCGGTCGTTATAACGAATCAGGTTGTTGCCCAGGTTGACGGAGGGCCGAGTGCTATGTTCAATCCCGACCCCAAGAAGCCGATTGGTGGTAATATTATTGCGCATGCTAGTACAACGAGATTGAGCTTGAAGAAGGGAAGAGGCGAGACCAGAGTTTGCAAGATCTACGACAGCCCTTGTCTTCCGGAAAGTGACTGTCTCTTTGCCATTAATGAGGATGGAATAGGGGACCCGAGTCCGAAGGATTTGGAGAATGATTGAGATGAGCAACAATGCTGTTTCTGACCATGATTATTGATTATGATGCGACGAGTCACTTATTCATTGATTCATACTACTTGATGTACTTGACGCAGTTTCCAGCACATATCCTTAGCTATTCTGTAATATAAGGGTCACATCTCATGCCACGTCAACAAATTATAGATGAATACATCCAAGTACTCTGGGAAAAGGCGCGTTGTACGGAGTACTCATAGAATTGTTGCATGTAAGTAGGCGGTGGATGCTTGGATGCCAAGATTTTGTTTTTTGAGTTGCGGAAGAGCTTCAACTTAGCTTTCTGCCCTTCAACTCTGTCGGGCTGTCAAACTCTCCCCTTTCTTCATCTTGGGCTATGGGGAACTAAACTGAACATTGATTACTGTGCAAGGTGGTCTGCTGCCATTCGACATGGCGAGGATTTACAAAGATACCCAGGTCGACCTCCGGCCGTACTCGCCGAGCACCATCGTCAACATCCCAATCCCAACACAAACAGGCTCGCAGAACCGGGCGCGATTAACAATCTCCTCCCTCACAGATTTCGTCGAATCGACAGCGAAAGATGAGGATGAGTTCGCAAGACGATACATCGCGACGCAGGGATCTGTGTATTTCCGCAAACGCAACGTTTACCCGCGAGCATTTCTTTGGAGGGTTGTCAATGAAAGCAAGGTTTTAGAAATACAATGTGTGGATCTGACAAAGGGTGGCATCGAGAACCATGAGTATAATATTACGCTGCGATTGGACTTCCAGGAAAGGATTCTGCCATCGGGCGTAGCTCTGGCCGACTTGGAAGACCACGATGTGTTGAATCTGTTCGTGATCACGGCCTCCAAGGAGTTGCACACGTTGGCTTTGCGGCCAGAATTCTTCCGGAAACAAGCGTCAATTGACCAAAATATTTCGGACTGGTGCAAATCTTATATACCGGCACCGTTGGCTTTTTCGTATCCACATAGATTGTATGCGAGCAGCCCGCTGGAGCTGTTCATCTCCCTCGACAGCGGTGCGCTCTTGCGATTAACCCGGAGGGCCGCTGACGATGGTATGTTTTGAGTTGGTGTCAAATTCACGGCAGCAGGTAGCTAACGCGTTGCATTTTCAGGTTCTAATTGGTCTCCGCTTACCCTGGACGAGAGAACTTGGGGTGCTTCACTTCGAGGGCTGGTCAGGTGGAATGCCCAAACTTCTGTCAAATACGACGGGCGGACTCTCGACGCAAACGTAGCAAATGCGGTCGCCGCGACATCCGACCAGACGTACGTTTTCGCGGTCTGCCTGAATCACACACTGAAGATCTGGAATCTCGCTACGAATAAATTGGTGGCGACGAAGGATCTACTCGGTCGCGAGATACAGCAGAACTCCCTAACGTACTCCTTGAACCCTGCCGAATCGTCGTTTATCCGCGTATTTAATGTTGAGAGGGCCTTGGACGGCGGGTACCGCTACTACGCTGTGACATATTCGCCGTTTGAAGATGGATGTTTCAAGTTCTGGGCCATCAAAGGGGGTCTTACCACGCCTTTAGAGATTGAGGACCTTTTTCCCGCCGCGACTTTGAGGCCTTTGGATCCTGATTCAACAGGTAATATGTTTTGGAGTATTGCCGACTTCCAGGTCAAGCCGGCGGAAGAAGGAAAGCGCATGGAGCTCTGGGTGTTATGGAGGAATAGCGGTCTCTATCAGCTATACACTCTTCACTTCAACTTTGAGTCACTAGTTTCGGATTGGGCGAACAACTGGACCACTGCCGTCTCCGATACCCGACGACAAGAGCTTCCGCCACCTTCAACAACCTCCGATGTCGTCGATCCGACCGAGAAGTGGCTGAAATACCTTCTACAGCCAAACAGATTTCCTACAGAAGTGCTTGAGACTTCCTTAACGATTTACCAGGAAGCCCTCAAGCCACTGTCTTCCTCGAGCACATCAAAAAAAAGCGCCCCTCTTGTAGAACGTTTATGCTCTACATTCGCAGCTACAGTGTCTCTGCGGAAATTCGAAGATGACGACATGGATTTCTCACGGTATCGTTCAGATACGGATTCTAAGTGGCGGCAATTCTGGCAGATTGCGGATGACCTGAATAAGAAGAGATTTGAGCCTCTCACCCTATCATATGATGCGTATTGCGAGACTCCCTGGGTGCTTCTTTCAGATAGCTGTGCAGTTGTACGAGAATGCAGCTCAACAGAACTCCTTTTACACAATCCAGGACCTGTGCTTCGGAGCGAAGGACCCAAAATCGCGGATCGATGGAGGCATCGAAACCTGGAATCAGAGCTGGGTGACTTGTTTGAGGAAACTTCACACCTCATGACGGTTGCTTCTAGTTTCAGGAAAAGATTCTCGGCTGATCTCGATGCAGCTTGCCAGAGCGCCATCGAGGCGGAGATCTTCGCGGAGCCCTCATCTTCTGTTCAAGATAGGATGGAGGCTTTCCGTGACCGGTGCGATTTCTCAGAGCAGATCTCTAACCAGATATATAACGATTTAATTTCCGAGATGAATGAGAAGCTCAACATTTATATGCTATCTAGCGACATTTTCTTCAAGATACTTGGGACCATCCCCCTTGGATTCCCTGGGAAAGACTCTGACCTTCTCCCTACGCATTTTGGGGTAAAGGTTACCGTGAACGGCGTCCAGGAAACGATTCAGTTTACGCGCCAGATTCTAATCGATCTCTTGGTTCTTGTTGTGTTCATTGACGCCGAGGTGGAGCAGGATAAGAGGTCTACTTTCGATGCAGTCGAACTGTTTGTTGAGCTGGTCACTCTGCTCCGAGAGTACGAGATGATGTTGTGGCTAAGCTCAAATATGCGGAAAGAGACCGACAAATTTTCAAAAGCAGTGGACTCCCCGAATTCATCCTTTTCTTTAACACAGCTACCATCAAGCGACAAGGGCGCAAGGATCACAACCATCTTAGAGGATTTATTCGCGACGGACATCAAACCTCGCCAAGCTATTGGCCTTCCCCAGAGTTATATTTTGACACTCGGCATCCAAGATGTCCTATCATGGGTGAGTCGTCCAGGTGAAGTGGCGTACCCCAATGCCCTGGTATACATACAGTGCGACTTGATAGCCAAGGGCAACATCGAACTCGCTTGGGACTTCCTACGCTTTCAACCAAGTACATCTTGGTCGACTTATGTCAAAGGTCGCCTCTACGTGGCGATGTCTGAGCTTGACACAGCCGCTTTGTATTTTAGGAAAGCTGCCTACCTTCTCTGTAAGTAACTTCGACTCCAATTGACGCTCTGGTGCTGACCGTGCTGAGCTTGTGGAAAACCGCTGGGCAATCTGCACGAGATGTCCTCGACACTCCTCGATATTGTCTCTGTGGACTGTTTCCATAATGGACTTCCAAAGTATTTCCAGCATGTGCTATCAATATTTGAGCAGGTGCGGGCGTTTTCTCATGTTTCAGAGTTTGCTAGCCTAGCATTACAAGCTCTCGCTAGTGAACACGGCAGCGAGCAGGACGCAGAGGTCTCCCGGCTGAGGAATGACCTTCTCTCGCGGTTGTTTTATGCTTCGTTGCAGACCTGTCAATTTGACCAGGCATATTCCGCTCTCTCCCGGTACAAGGACCCCGCACTACAGAAGTCCGCTTTAAATTCCCTAATTACCAGTATCCTTGCTGCTTCGGGTCCAGGTAGTGCTGGGCTCGAGCAGATCCTCGCTTTCCCAACCACTCTTATCCCTAACCTCGCCTCTCACGTGGACGAGATTCTGGTCTCTCTTGCCCAGAAACAGCCCTCAAGTACTCCTTTTGATGCCAAAACCAAATGGACCGAAGGCACTGTGGATTACCAAAGAATCCTCCAAGCCTACCGTATCAAGCGCGGAGACTACCGCGGAGCTGCCGAGGTCGCCTATCAAAACGTGGAACGCCTCCGCCAGGCCAGAGACACATCCACGCACCATCTCCTCTCCAAAGCCAAAGCAGGGGATCCCCTCCACCACATTCTCGAAGAAGATGACCCTGAGAGCAACGAAATCAGACACGAGCTTTTATCACTCATCAACCTCCTCGCTTGCGTCGACAAAAGCGAGGCTTACATCCTTGTTGACAAAAAAGAGGCTCGCTCACTCACCTCTCAAAGCGGCGCCAGCTTGAAAACAGGCACTGGAGCCGAAAACGACGACGAAAACGTCTTCATGGACGATGCAGATGAACCCACCGCACGCCACGGCTCGATCTCCAATCTAAGATTCTTATCCGGTAAACCATCCGTATTACTTCCGCCGCCCACTTCACCCGCGCAAGGGCCGCGACGACGAGTCATAGTCACGCTCGATCACTTGCGCCGCGAATACCAATCGGAGTTAGATCGAGTGAGCAGAATTGAACGCGGTGATTGGGAGTTTGGTCTCGATGATGGGGTTAGTTTCGACCTTGAAAGGAATGTGGCGGATAATGTTGATACGATGCCGCTTGCTTGAGCCGGGCTGAGTTTGATTGAGCCCGAAAGCGAGCTCAAGTCGCGTTGTGTGCCAATGATTTATTTGGTTTATTTCCATTTCATGTTTCCAGGGGTCCGTCGGTCTGGCTAGGGCTGTCTATGTTTGCTTTTCCCTTTTTTTTTTCTCTGCATCTTGTATGGTATTGTTCTCCATTATCTACTATCCAAGGTCATTCAACTTCCAGCATCGTGTGTAGGATGGGCAAAATTAAATCTAGATGAAGAAGTTCGCATTCCTTGCAAGGAAACTTAAAAGCTTCTTTTCAATATACATGGCGAGTGCGACTTTGCATTTGAGCGCCTCTGAATAACGAACGTCGTGGGCACGTTACATAGATCATATTGACAGACGACTATGAAGTAACCACCATATAGATTCCGCAACCCCTTGTCTCCAACAAAGACTGAGGAAATGCAATGACAACTTCGGCTGGGTTTCGTTGGCTGTGATGCGATACCTCAGCGAGGAGAAGCTGGGCAAAAAAAAAAAAAAATAAAAATAAAAATAAATTAAAAATGGACACTTGGGGAATCGAACCCCAGACCTCTCCAATGCAAATGGAGCGTTATACCACTAAACCAAGCGCCCAATTATGAATTAACTAGCTTGATTCTAGGCTTCATATTGGGTAAAAATACGGCTAGTAGGCGTTTCTCGACTTCCGGCCTCCCCAACCGCGCACCTGACGATGTGCAGAAAGCGAAGCCAATGACATGAATCTGTCTCTTATACACATCTAGATGTGTATAAGAGACAGAAACTGAACATTGATTACTGTGCAAGGTGGTCTGCTGCCATTCGACATGGCGAGGATTTACAAAGATACCCAGGTCG
>QPHH01000027.1:0-245294 GCA_003574815.1 Aspergillus spinulosporus | reverse complement strand
TGGGAAATAAGATGGACGACCGGGACTTACAATCCGCTGACTTTGGCCTCCACCTGTCTCTTATACACATCTAGATGTGTATAAGAGACAGGCCGTGAGCGATTTGTTCAGTGGCGCCTATAGATCCTGGCTTTACTCCGTGCTGTCAGTTCTACAAGGACATATTCGGAGCCACGCAGAGTGAATTCGCAGAGACATGCAAAAAAAAAAAAAAAAAAAAAAAAATTGCCGTAAAAAACTTGTGGACACGCCGGGAATCGAACCCGGGACCTCTCCAATGCGAATGGAGCGTTATACCCCTAAACCACACGCCCTTTATTTGGAATAACATGAATAAATTCTAGTATACAGCCCAGTTTGCAATGCCAGATAGACAGCATATCACTTTGGAAAAGCGTATGGTTCCAGTGCTCGTGGGTTAACACTTAACGGTAAGAACGAAATAAGTGTCCAGGCGTATCCGAAACGGTAGGGCGGTGTTGATTTGGGCTCCTTCGCCCTTCCTCCGCAATGCGAAATGGTGCTTCCTGGGCCACTACATAATTAGTCGCGTGTCCCACTGTCCTGTCGCGACCTTGACAGAGCCTTAAATCACTCTTTTTTGTACTGGCAACAATCCTCTCGCAAAGCCATTGTTGCATTGCCTCCTCTGGCACGGATATCATATTGCTCGCGATTTAACTGTGTTTGAACAAAGCTATGTTCGCCGTCAGCCCCGAGGCAGTTGCCGATATAAATTTGCTGGCAGGGTATCTAGGTAACCCACAGCTCCAGCTTGAAGATCTATCATCAATCCTTCCAGTCGACTGCATCGTTATCTGTGCCTCCATGATCCTTCACCAGGCAGAGGCTCTCTTCCAAGCCCTTGAAGAGAACCCATCTCTCACAAAAGTTTTGGTTCTATGTGGCGGCATCGGCCATTCGACTCAATATATATATGAAGCAGTGGCCCAACACAGCCGTTTCTCCCCCATTGGCAAAGACATCCAACGACTGCCCGAGGCCTGGGTCCTAGAGCGTATTCTAGAAACCTTCTTTGATCGAGCTGCAATTACAAGCCAAGGGTGTCGCATCCTGATCGAGGACCGGTCCACCAACTGTGGGGAAAATGCCCTGTTTAGTCGCAGAGTGCTGGATGATGCGGGATTGCAGAATCTCCGTAGGTGCGTTCTTATTCAGGACCCGACAATGATGCGGCGGACTGTGGCGTCGTTTCAGAAGGCCTACGAGGAGCGGACAGAAATACCTTTATTCTTAAGTTGTCCCCTCCTTGTTCCGCGGGTGGAAAGGTCGGAGGAGTCCGAGGGAAACCTGCGCTATGCGGTGTCGGAAGCGGGGTTATGGCCGCTCGAACGGTTCATCTCCTTGATTATGGGAGAAATCCCGAGACTGAGAGATGATGAGGATGGGTATGGACCGAGGGGACGGAATTTTATCTCTCATGTAGAGGTTCCAGTGGATATTGAGGCAGCCTGGATGCGACTGCGTGCTTCCTTCGATACACGTAGGTGAGCAATTGGATTGCGGTGTAGTAGATGACTTCCTACAAGGATGATGCCACGCTGGAAGAAGCAAGACCGGGGAAATCCTCCACGGAGGATAGATAGCCTATCACGACCGATCACACGCAGAAAGATCAAAAGAAGATGTTGATGCGTACCACCGATCACCTGATTGGACAGGTGCAATCACGTACGCAACCCTTCAACCTGATATATGACCGTCTTACTGCGGACATGTTTGACAAGTTCGTGTCTAGGTAACTGAAGGTAGGAAGAGTTGCAGCAAATAGGATTATATACAATGATAGTGTATGACTACGAGGAAATCATCACGTGTCTTTATACCTAATACAACGGGGTCTAACAGGATCAGAAGATTAAGTAGCCAATGGTAATATAACACACAGAGCCAGGATGAAGAGAAACGTGCAACTAAAAAAGTTAAACAGGCGAATAATAAGCCCTATCGCCACGATAGATCATGACATTGGACTGGCAATTTTATCATAGGGATTCAACAATCTCACCCTCACGCCCATCCGAATTCAATCCCGCATGATACAGCCTACTAAAATGCGAGCTCTCCTGAGCAAGAAGGTCATACGGGACCCCGGCCTCGATAATCCGTCCATCCTCAAGCACAATGACTTTATCATAGTCGAGAATAGACTCGAGCTTGTGAGCAACAGTCAAGACGGTATGGGAGCTGAAATTTTCGCGGATGACGCGCTGCATGATTTCGTCTGTTTTGGAATCAATGCTGGGGAGACGTATTTTTTAGTATAATAGCTAAGGAAGCAAAGAAATAAAAGCAGAACGTACTTGCTGGTGGCCTCGTCCAAAACAAGGATATTCCCCGGCCGGAGAATTGCCCTAGCCAAGCAGAAGAGCTGCTTCTGACCTTGCGAAAGGTGCAGGTCGTCGATGTCGGTGTCTAGTCCGCCATTCTCAATGACTTTAGTATGAAGGTTGACAGACTTTAGGGCACTGAGAATTGCTTTGTCAGATGCTGTGCTTGTCCCAATATTTGTGCTAGTTGTTGGGTTGGCGTTTAGTCGCACGCTTCCTTTAATAAGGAGCGGGCTCTGGGAGACGCCGTTGAGGCGGGCGCGAATCTCTTCACGGGGAAGTCTAGTGAGATCAAGACCATCAATGGTGATTGTCCCGCTGTGAATGTCGATCATTCGAAAGAGAGTCATTATGAGGGAGGTTTTCCCGCTTCATGGAGTGAATGGTTAACAGCGTGTCAATTGATTAGGTTGTTGATGGCTGACTCACCTTCCTGTCCTGCCGCAGATACCTATCTTTTCACCTGCTTCTATGGATACGGTTATATCCTTGAGAATAGGTTCGGAATCTCTGTGGCTTGGTCAGTGATGTGGTAGACTTCAATGCTTATACCGTCCATAAAACGCACCTGTATCCTGCAGCCAGAGACTTGAACTCGATAGTTCCTTCGGCCGGCCAGTCTGGTGGCACTGGATCGCGCTCTGCAGGTAGCTCCTCCGAGTGGACAGTCTCGGTGAACGACCTGACGCGCTGTATTGAACCTATGTGTGTCTCAAGATTAGTCCAGAAAGTCACGAGCAGTTTGATGCTCTGGCTGAACATGATGACATTCAGCAGTGCAACTCCGACATAGCCGGCACTTATCTGTCCCCGTAGCGTGACCACCAGGATAACGAGTAATACTGCGATCCCAGCGACCACGAGATCTAATGTGAGTGTAAGCCAGCGTTGTACGGCATAGAGAAGGTAGAACGGCCGTTGAGAGCGATCAAGAAGCTGATACTGCTTTTCCTGTAGTGCCTGCTGCCACCCAAATGCTCGCAGGCTAGCCAAGCCGCCGAGGGAGTCTGTAAAATGGGAATAGAGTGGTGCTTTTGCCTCGAGGTCTAGGAATCGTAACTGTCTCGAGGTTCTAAGGTATACTTTCTGAATGGCGTAGATGATTAAGAGAACGATGGGGAAGGAGATTGCGGCGTATTTCGAGGCGATGCCCATAAAAATCATTGAGAAGATACAAAGAACGAGAACTATATGAGCATGTAAGCTTGAATAATGAGATCTGCTGAACAGCAGCTTACTGGCAAATGTGTTTATCACCGCAACTGGGAGTTCCATGTCGATGAGCTGCAAGTCTTGGCTGAATCTGTTCAGGATTGAGCCACTGTCTGTCACGGAAAAGTATTGCATAGGGGCACTGTCTGGGTTAGCACACTGCTTGTGACTTGTAAAGAGTAAGTCACCTTAAGACCGTGCTCAAAAGCTTTTTGTGAAACACCTCTCCAGATTTTGGTACCATTCTGAGAATCATTTGCCTGTTTCATTATTCTATCAGCCATCGCATTATTGGGCGTCAAGTTAGGGTTACGGGTACAAACCAGGTACCTGCAACAATGCAGAGCATCCCAACTCCTCCAAGCATCGCGTACACCCCTAAATAGTATCCTGTGTGCTTTCCTGGATTGGTTTCGTTGGAGCTCGCCCACCATTTCACCCAGATACCTGACCCAATAAAGTTAGTACAGGAGCTTGTCTAGGTAACAACCAACTTACTGGGAAATGATATGCAGAATACGAAGCCAGTAATTGCCACTGCAAAAGCTACTGTTGGAAGCCACCCAACAGATTGTATATAGTATAAATAGATGGACATGTCGCCATCTCCCCTGTAGCTCTTCAACTCTACATCAGAGACCCTGTGAGCTGGGTATGCCGTGACGTTAGATGCCTCAGATTTGTGCATTGTGCCCATTTGGCTGTCCATGCTAGCTTGTTTCAACGCAAAACTCGAGATATACCCTCCGGCTGCATTGAGAGAAGAGAAGCTACCCTGTTCGGCGACATATCCATGCCTGTCAAGGACAATGATATGGTCTGCAAAAGGGACTCGCTTGACTGTCGATCTTATTGTCAGAACGTGGTGCATAATTATGAAGAGGAGGCTTACTTGAGGAAGAGGCAAATAATACTGTCGCATTCAACGAATGCAGGAGACCGTGCTCTCCTAGCAAGTGATGGAATATATGGTTTTCCGTCTCGGAATCGAGACTGCTGAAAACGTCGTCGAAGATCACCAGCTCCCTCCTGGCGTATACTGCTCTTGCAATTGCCTGGACAAGTCAGAATTCTTCGAGCCTGGGAAATAAGATGGACGACCGGGACTTACAATCCGCTGACTTTGGCCTCCACTCAGGGAAATGCCTTTGCTCCCAATAATGGTCTCGTCGCCACAAGGTAGTTGCTCAAAGTCCTGAGCTAACGCACAGGCATTTATGACGGACGTGTACCATGCTTTGTCGAAGGCAGACATGGCAACGATACATTCTCGGATTGACGTATTCATATGCCAGGGCGACTGATCACAGTACGCGACGCTCTTTGTCGCTAGGTGAATAGTCCCATCCTGACAGGGAACTTCTCCGAGGATGGCTTTAAGCAGCGTTGATTTCCCACAGCCAGATGGCCCAACTAGGATTGTCAAAGTCCCTGGTGGTACAGCTATAGATACGTTCTTCACAGAAGGTTCTTCTTCGGTTTTCCACCCAAACGAGCCGTCTTGAATTGTAATTATATGATGCAAAAGAGAGGATGCTGAGCCTTTGGAGAACTGTGAAGAGCCTGACTCGCTGACCGCTACCTCAGACTGCGCAACAAAGGCGAGCTGTTTGGATACTTTCAGAGGATTGAAAGGGTGCGTAAGGACTCTGCCCCTTGGGTCGAGATGACTTTCCTTCTCGAGGAAGGCTTGTATCCTTGAAAATGAGCCAACAGATCCAGCGAAAGCCATCATGGCCATAACAAGTGACATGAGTGGATCTGCTAGAAGAGAGAAAAGCGATAATGCGGTGTAGACAGTTGATGTATCCAGCGCTGCGTCTTGACCTCGATTATGCGCAATCCCGACAAAGGCTCCAAATGCGGCCATTGGTCCGAAGAGTCGAGTTATCCAGGCTATGTTAGAACTGGTCAGTGTCGAACAAAAGTATATAATGTAGTGACTGACCGAAAGCCATATTCCAAACCAAAAGCTTCCTGAATCTCTTTGAGATTTTCAGTTCATCTATCCGCATATTGTGAACGAATCTCATGAGAAAAGACTGAAGTCCAAGCATCTTGATTCCTTTCATGGAGCCTAGCATTGATGAGGTTGCGGAAATACGTCTTTCAATAGCTTCAAGCCACATGCCCTGCCTTGCTGCTACCAAAGGCATACAAACTGAGCATCCCATCAAAGCCACTATCATCGTGGAGGCATAGAGTTAGCAAGGTGTTGAAAAATTTTGTAACGTGGACTAAGGGCCACAACCTACCAATTGTTACTCCTACAGGAACCACGCACGCAACGCCTAGTTCCCTTTCTAAAAGGAAAACCGCCAATGCTATTTCTGCAACGTTCGCCCACATCTCGTGCATCGTTTGCCAGCCCTGAACAATCCGTTCAATATCTGCGCTCATGAGAGTAACTGATTCAGCGGGATCAGCGTCTTTGAGATTTAATGTACACGCCTTTCTGTAAACCATTGATACGATGGCCCCTCTGACCATTGTTATTGCGCGGTAGGTCAGATGTTGTTGCTGTCCCATTGTAATCTGGAGTCACACTGTCAGTATCGTTCCCAGATACAGTAAAGTTCGGACACCTACTCCTAATCCAATATATACGAGAATGTATGCCCCAATCAATCCATAACCGACATTATTCGTTGTACTGTTGACTGGCTCCACTGTAAACGACAGGGATTTATGTAACAGTAAAGGTTGACAAAAATTCAGAGCGACAAGGAAAGCCCGATAGGGAATAGCTGCGCAAATCTGCCACATAAATGTCCTCATCGTACAGACAAAGAGGGTATTTGGCTCCTTTAAGGAAACTAGAACTCGTTAGCACAATAACAGTAAGCTATTCATCAGGGGCTGTCGGTACCCTTATTCCAAGCAGTTTCCAGAGCCAAGTGTAGGTGCTTCGAGGATAGTTGCTTGTCGAGAACGAAAAGATCGTCAACGGTGAGAGACTGCGACAGACCCTGCCGAAATAAAGGATTCAACCACCAGAAAAACATTCTGTTGAATATCCCCCCTGTTGCTTCCGGTGGATAAGCCTTGTATTCATCGCGCAGTATCGACCTTTTGTCAGAGGATTCGAGACAGAGTAGGAAGAGTTTGAGGGCAACAGTAACAGACGTCAAGATCGCAATTATCTGACTAGGCCCTCCAATCTGCCAGAGCCAAAGCGTCCTCGTTTTTGCTATGTCGAAAAGAAGAGTGATAAAAAGGTAGACATTGAGGAGGAAGGACGGTGGGGTGGAGAAGTTGTGTTCGGCGTACGAGAGGAGGCTAAGGAGGAAGAAGGCGGAGGTCAAGACGGCGTTGACAGCAATAGAGGCATCGGTCCGCAAGGCTAAGACTGACGGGCGTGCCCATTGTGTCGTTAAGCCCAACTGCACAATCCCTAAGCCGATCCAGGTAGACTGCTCGGGTTACGACCTGGTGAGTGAATGTATTTCAGAAGTTTCGATGTTGTAATAATCTCAAACTGACCAGTTTCGCGTACTCCAAGGCAGAAGGCACTACTCTGCGAGTCTTCTGGAAAAGATGTCGTATTCGCCATGGCAGGATTATTGCAATTGTTGCTAGAGGCAAAATGCCTAGAATCACTTCTTCGAAGAGAAGGGAGAAATCGAATCCCCCTCGACATGAGGAGTGAACTGGACGTAGTGAATTGTCCGCCTGCTGGCACAAAGGGTTGGACTGGAGCGCCATCACTGCCTTCTACAGCAGCCTCCCATGAGAACCTTGAAAGGTATGTATGTTACTGAAGGCATAGGATGTCACCTTATAGCGGCAGAACTTTCTTGGACTTCTGGAGGTCTCGCCTTGTTCTTGCCAAGTTAGATCTGTATTTGCTGCTTCATTTTTCTTTTTTGGCGTCCCAATGGGGCACTTCTCAAGATGCTTAGAGGATATCCTGCGAATGGACCCACGTTTTCGCTCAGCATACTTCCTAGAGAGAAAGCATTTGGACGAACTATAATACACGCCCGTGTACCTGATAGGGCGCTGCCCACCTAGGGAAGTATCAGAAGTTACCCAATTTAGCCCATCTGTGGATGTGTGATCGCGAACGTAACCAATCGAAAAGACGTTGGTTACTTCGTATATTTGACCTAGCCCTAAGGAGAGAAAAAAACGCGATCGTTTTGGCAGTTGAGTAGCCGACTCCAAGTCACTCTACTTTGGCCGTGACTGAGGCATCAGCTTTCGGCTTCTGTCGCCTGAGACTGCCTGATTGGTTTTGTTCTAGAGCCTTACAGTCGAGACCTGATCTAGCGCTTCGCGGAATACAATCCTTGGCCCTACGCAGTGGCAATAACTCCTGATCCCTCGCATAGCCTTGGGTGACCCTTGAGTGACGGGAGCAAATCGCCGACCAACACGAGGAGACATGTTGTGTAACCCTAAAGCTGTCACCGAGTCAGTCAAATCGGAGGTTATTGAGGCGCGCTTGCAGATTCCCAATATATGTGAGGAGGTTATGGATGGATGGAGTCAGAGTTGGGTAGTACCTATACAACGTGGAAAACGATTGCGGAGGAGGGGAAGGGGGATTCTGTTCCTTCACCAGCTCTTGTCTTCCGCCTTTGGTTGTTGATGGTAGCACTGAGTCTGGCTTGATGTCAGGGGCAAGGTGGAGTTGTTCTTCATTTCGAATAGTGCACGACCATTGGCAAGCAATCGATTATTCTTGCCTTGACGCTCCAGAGACGCGCATGATCATCCCGAATTGCAATCCCGACGGCCACCGGCTGGATACGGCAATGATCGTTTCTGCAGCTGTTAGGTAGTCTAGGCGATGGTTACCCCAAGAGCTCAGGCACTCTGACAGTTTCTAAACATGACTGGGATCAAATCATGATCATTTCTTTGAAAAAAGTTTTACGTCAACTTTTTCCGTCAGCGCTCTTGCGTTGGTAGCCCGTCGATGAACTCGCGTCGTGACCGACAAGAGGCCGAGACTCGTTCGCCAACAACACCCTTGTTCCTCGCTGCAGAAAGCCCGGCAGAATCCTTCTCGATGAGGCGAACGAGAAATGAATTGTTCGCCGACGGCGATGTTCGCCAACCGGATTTCAAACAGGCCAGGAATATAATCCTAGTCGAGCGGGGCGTCCGGCACGGCCGAGACGTGCTGAGGATACGTCGGCCCGCAGTATTGACCAGGCTGGAGTCGTGCTCCACCTCGAGTCTTCTAGGAGCAGGAAGCGAGTTCGAGAACCTGATCCTTGATTTTGACAAATGTACGTACCTCGAAAAAGTATCGTCATCGAGCGCCCAGACTCGAGGTGTCAACGAGGCGAGTTTAGCGGCGGCAGTTCGCGAGCTCGGCAGGGCAGGTTCAACTTGGCTCCAACACCGTCAACGTTGGCTTAATAGTTCCCTTCCGATTATCGTCCCGCGGCTTCCGTCACGGCAGCCTTTCCTGAACGAGAATAAGCGATATTCATTGCGGGAGCTAAAAAAGCAAATCTCACGTCCTCTGTCTGATCTCCCGCAGAAGTACTATAGCAAGCAGGTAACACGCGGCATACCCATAGGCACGGACAGTTTCCGAGCAAACACGGCTCTAATCCATGTCTCCTTTACGAATCAATATTAGAATTCCAAAATGCACCGTTCCTACCGTCAAGATGAATAGTCTCAATGGTTTAAAGGACCTCACCACCCTCGAGTTTAATCTCCGGCTTCCATCTATCGTTTCTACCTCTGCAAGCATCTTCTTTCCAAATGAGCTGTAAGAAGAGCAAATGCAGGTCGCCACTGGCAACACAACCCTGACATTCCCTCCATAAGATGACCAACTATGTATCTCAAGGTGACCCGTCATCACTATTGTAGCGTCGGGACGGTCCGTTTACGTGTCAATTGGCCCTTTCTGCGCAAGTGTGGAGATCGTCAATGGAGTGGCGTCAGACTATGTCTAGATAGATGTTAGCTGTTGAAGTTCAATTTCGGTAAATCGAGGTTAGAGTGATTGCAAGCCAGAATCGGAAAGACAAAACGAACTCCAGAGCTAGCGTGCAACATGGTGTGTTTCTCTTGGTGGAATCAAAGCCCGGTTCCCTTGACCGTATCGCAGAAACTAGCATCGCTGAGAAGGATGCCAATGCTCGTAATTTGGTTTCTCAGCTAGAAGAACCTGCAGATTTTTTTAGTGCTCATTTGGATCCATCGATAATGACAACGTCAACTCATTCTAGAAGAAGTCGAGGCGCACAGGGGCTGAACGAGGAGCTCCTCTCCTACCAGTTGGCTCAGGGTCTGGTCCTCGTTGGGCTGAACATCGAGATTCAATCTCACGACCACCTATGATTCAATTATGCTGAGCAACACAAAACTGTCATCGTCTGCCCTGGCAGCTCCCAGAATTGCGGGACCCCCCGGGAAGTGAGTCGGCCTTGCGTTGGCGACGGCCTATCCTGGAGATCCAAGAAAATAAAAAAGGCCTATTCAGTAATAGTCAGTCTTAGGACCCCGAGACATGCGTATGCTTACAATGGTAGACTGCAAGCGGTTGGTGACAGCGAGCCGGGGCCGAGTCCCATGAAACATGGGGCCCAGTCCGCCAGAGAAGTTTTTCGCGTAGCTCCAGTCTAGAATGAGAGAATCGACCCGCACGAGCGTGGATCTAGCTCTCCTCTTTGCGCCAACACTCTTGGTCATCCACGGCCAAGTCTTCGATTTCAGCATCTTGCGTCTGGACCTTTCCGTCAGAAAGCACGAGAGTGGTCTTCTAGAGCTTTAACCTGTCTTACCCGACATTGACTGACATCTGGCAGAGCAGACAGATCTCACCTGGCTTGAACTTCCAGAACCCTGCCGGGGTCATCTCAGCCTCCCCATGGGTACACCAATGGCACATACAGGCTGCCCCCCTTGTCTGCACTCGGAAGCATTGCCCTCAAATCACTGATGGCAAGAAGTGAACAATCCTGGGTAACATGTCTCCGTGCGAACTAAACCCTGGCCTCCCCCTACCTGAACCGGCGTTCCTCTCACTGACGCCACGCTGCTACGCCCGCTAGACTCCACCTTGTTGCTTGTTGGCGCACGGGGGCTGAAGCCATTCGAAATTACGCCAGGTAGATGCAGAGCTCGGATACCACCGAGTCTACGGAAGACTTTGTTGTTCTCCACCCAGCTCGGACGAGCAATGACATCTCGAATTCACTCGCTAGTTTGGAACCATTGCTCGAGACCATCCCTAAATTACCTCCTAGCCGATGCCCTACCATTGGCCCCTGACAAGTCTGCTTGAACCATTGACTACCGGCGGAGGCGCTTGGGACATTCTGTGAGCTGTCGTGGGTTGCATTGGTAGCTGAGCCCAGGCTATTTTTGTACCCCGGGAGCGGAGGCCGCATGATTATCTTAAACTGCCTTTAAAGGCAACATGGTGTGCCTCGCAGAAAGTTGTAAGCATTCTTTCTCGTCCTCTACTTTCACTAATACTTGTATATTGGTTGATACTAATACCTAATTGACGTGAAGATGGCTCAGCAGGCGCAGTGTCTTCTCCCTAGCTTCGGTGCCACTTCTGGCGGCCCTAAACGACCAGTTTCGATCAGAACAAAAACGACTCCTTCGCAAAGTGCCAAGCTGATCTCTGCATTCAAGAACGGCTCGCTGGACCCGTTGCTGAAAACCGCGTGGGGGTTACTGCTCTATCGGTATACTGGCTTGCAGGAGGTTTGCTTTGGATACAAACATGATGATGCTGGAGCTCTTGTTCCTCAGACGTCAGACGCTGGAAGGCTCTTGACGTTCAAGCTCACGATCAATGAGAACGACACGATCAAGACCCTCTTGGAGAAATCCGGGGGTGGAAACGGCTGTCAGACTGACATTAGCGTGGGTGGAAGCCCCAATGCGAACGACGATAACTACTCGTCGTTCAATACGGTGGTCATGGTACGAGTCTGCGGTGACCGTGCAAAGGAAGGGACCTTTGTACGACCAGTAGTTCCGAGTATGCTTCCAGATCAGGTACGCGTGTATGATGATCATAGACCATGGTATGACCGTCTGACCGTTTTCTAGTGCCGCGCCAGACTTCATGTGAAGATACTGCAGGAAGATATTTGCATATTCGTGGAATGGTGGAATACGGATATTTCTACGGCACAGATGGAAAGTATCGTTCGGTACTTTGAGCATATTCTGAACCTAGTTCTTTACAGCGATGACACCGTTGCTGCGGATCCAGACTGCTTCCTGGAACATGACTGGTCCCGAATTTGCAAGTTCAATTCAGTAATGCCAGAGATCAGTGACCGTTGTATCCACGATGTTATTAGTGAACAAGCACGGCTTCATCCGCAGCGAGAAGCTGTATGCGCCTGGGATGGAAGCCTTACGTATGGGGAACTGGATGTGCTCGCCTCTGAACTCTCGTATCGTCTAAAAGGCTATGGTGTTCGACCGGAAACTTTTGTTGCCCTTTGCTTCGATAAATCGGTGCGTTTCCCCTTCAAGATCAGTTCGATCGCTCCTTTCAACCTGGGTCAACTTCATAATAAAGAACTGGGTCAATGTCATGACATAGTTAACAATATTTAGAAATGGAATATTGTAGCCATGCTCGGCGTACTGAAAGCTGGCGGCGCGTTTGTCCCTCTCGACCCAACCCATCCGACACCTCGCTTGCGGGCCTTAGTGGATTCCGTGAAGGTAAACATCATGCTCTGTTCCAGAAAAAGGGCGGAGCATCTGAGTACAGTCGTAAATAATCTGATACCGCTGGATGAACAATCATTCGGCAAGATTTCTCTTCCGCCAGGAGGATATCTTCAGCAAGAAGTGAAAAGCAACAACGCAGCATATCTCATTTTCACTTCTGGCTCAACAGGAACACCAAAAGTAAGCCGCGAGTGTCCGAGATATGTTTTCCGTGTCTAACTCTTTCTAGGGCACGCTGCTGGAGCACAGGGCTTTCGTTTCCTGCGCTTTCGCCTACGGTGCGCCGATGGGGTTGAATGCTGATACTCGGAAACTCCAATTTGCAGCCCATACATTCGATGCCAGTCTTTGCGAATCTTTAGCACCGCTAATACACGGAGGTTGTGTATGCGTGCCGAGCGAGGAGGAGCGTTTGAACGACATAGTCCAGGCAATTAACAGGATGAATGTCAATTTTATCTCTTTGACGCCATCCTTTGCCCGATTCATCAATCCGTCGAGTATTCCCCAGGTAAATACTGCTCTCTTGGTTGGAGAAGCAATGTCTCGAACAGACTTAGAAGCATGGTCGCATATAAAGCTTCTGAATGGGTATGGTCCTACAGAGGCCGCGGTTTGCGCTGCGATCAATAATAACATGGACATTAATTCCGATTGTCGTGATATTGGGTTAGCCACGGGGACAAATTTCTGGGTTGTAAACCCAAACAATCATGACAAACTTGTTCCTGTTGGGTGCCCAGGAGAGCTGTTGCTTGAGGGTCCCACCCTTGCTCGGTGCTACATAAACAACCCGGAGAAGACGAGTGAAGTTTTCATATATAATCCTGCCTGGGCACGGCACGATCCAAAGCGCGGTGATCGCAGGTTCTACAAGACTGGGGATTTGGTAAGGTACAACTCCGACCTTGGTTCGCTGACTTTCTTAGGAAGAAAAGACTCCCAGATCAAGCTTCATGGACAAAGAATCGAACTGGGTGAGATTGAACATAACATCAGTACACTTTCCTTAGTCAAGCACGGCGTGGCGTTTTTGTGCGAATCGGGACCCGCGAAAGGGAAGTTGATGGCTGTGGTATCCCTAAATGGAGAACTATCCTCAAATGCCGTGTCATTTAAGCTTCTTCCGCCGTCAGAAGGAACATATGCCGTAACGGAGCTTCGGCAGCAGCTCTCGAAGCGTCTTCCTACCTACATGATTCCTGCAGTATGGCTAATTGTCGAAGCCTTGCCATTGCTGCCATCCGGGAAACTAAATAGGAGAGAAATTATAAGCTGGGCTACGAACAAAACGGATGATTTCCAGGGCGAAGCTTCTGAGTCTAGTGTTGCCGAGACCCCGAAAGCCACGCACTCAGAGGTCACAGTAGAGGATCGGTTAATGTCAATATGGAGTCGCGTTCTTGCCATTCCACGTGATCGAATCAGTCTTGAAGAAAGCTTTTTAGCTTTGGGCGGCGATTCGATAGCTGCGATAACCTGCATGGGCTATTGCAAGAAACAGGGAATGGGTGTTACGGTGCAGGACGTTCTCCAAAGCAAGTCAATCCGAGATCTGGTTACTCGCGTTCAAGAGATCAAGCAACTTGTGAAATACCAAGAGGAAACCGAAGAGCCTTTTGGCCTCTCTCCTATCCAGAAACTTCATTTCATGATCCGAAAGGAGGGCCAGGGTTACTTTAACCAGGGCGTTCGTACCCGGCTGAGCCGACGGCTTAGCGCAGATGATTTAGGGCGTGCGATACAAGTGATCATTGAGCGACACTCCATGCTCCGAGTCCGTCTCGTTGAAGATACTCCTATGGGAACCCTTCGACAGCGTATCACCAGAGATATTGATTCGTCCTACCGGTTGCGAGTTCACAATATCAATCAGCAGGTTCAGATGGAGAGTGCCATCTCGGCCAGTCAATCGTGTATCAACGCATTTGAGGGCCCAATCATGGCTGTCGATATTTTTTACACAGAGGATGATTGTTTCCTATCAATGGTTGCTCATCACCTAGCCATTGACATTGTGTCTTGGAGGATTATCCTAGAAGACCTTGAAGACATCCTACTCCGCTTAGAAGACAAAACAGTCCATACTAGCTCTCTTCCGTTCTCAAGATGGTGCCAATTGCAAGATGAGAGGACACAAACCTTTGGCTCATACCTCGAAGATCTGCCCATATCCGATTCTGCTTATTGGGGAATGGAGAATCGAGTTGCCACGTACGGAGATGCCATTTGCGAAACATTTGAATTTGGATTAGATGATTCTAATTCAATCCTGATGGAATGCCACAAGAGTCTTGCGACGGAGCCTGTTGACATTCTAGTAGCATCGCTTCTGCACGCCTTTGGCCAGACCTTCAAGGACCGGTCTTTGCCAGCGATTTATAATGAAGGGCATGGAAGAGAAGCCTGGGATTCATCAATCGATATATCCCGTACGGTCGGTTGGTTTACTACCGTTTTTCCGATTTTCATACGGGAACAAGTACCGGATGATCCCGTTGAGACAGTCGTGCTCGTCAAGGACATCCGCAGAAGTGTCTCGGATAATGGAAGGCAACGATTTGCAAGTCTCATGTCAGCCTCAACAAAAGACGAGAAAAGAGGATCCCTATGTCCAATGGAAATCTCATTCAACTATGTCGGCCAGCATCGTGATCTGCAAAGACAAGACGCTTTGTTCCAGCTCATGAACCAAATGGCTGGCGAGACTGGTCAAGGTGGAGGCGCATCAGATTTCGGGAAAGAGACCCCTCGATTCGGACTGTTCGAAATATCAGCCCTTGCTGTGAATGGAAGGTTGCGCTTCATATTCTCTTTCAGCAAATATATGAGACACCAAGAGAGAATCCGGGCTTGGATCGCCAGTTGTGGTGACGTGCTCAGATCTCTTGGGAAGCGTCTCCAAACGCATTCTAAGAGGCTAACACTGAGTGATTTCCCGATGCTATCCTTAACGTACCCTGATCTTGAGAGAATGCTAGGAAAGACGTTGCCGCGTCTTGGTGTGAGTTCCCCAGAGCTTATTGAGGACATTTATCCCTGCTCTCGCATGCAACAGGGCATCCTGCTTGCCCGTTCCAGAGATAGCTCTCTGTATGCGGTCCATGATACTTATGAAGTAAGAGGGTTAAACGGAAAGCCTGATCTTGCGAGACTCGCGGAAGCGTGGCGTATGGTGGTTTCCCGCCACGCGATGCTACGCACCCTATTCGTGGAGAACCTAACCACCCGGGATCTATTTTCTCAACTGGTGCTGAGGAATTGCGAGCCATCTATACTCTATTTAAGTTGCTCGACTGATGGCGAGGTGATATCGACCTTCAATAATCAGCGTCCAGAAATCTACAATGAATATCAACCGCATCATCGCCTGACATTCTGCGAAACAGCAAGTGGCAGGATATTCTTCCGGTTAGAGCTCAGCCACGCAGCCATGGATGGTGTGTCTATCTCAGTCATCTTAAGAGACCTCCAGCTCGCTTATGATGGAAAGATCGACCAAAACAAGCCACTGTTCAAGCACTACATTCAATATCTGCGAAACACTCCACAAGACGCCAGCATTGCATACTGGAACAATTACCTGGCAGATGCCAAACCTTGCCTTTTCCCTACACTTACTGATGGCAAGATCTTTGCTCAAAAGCAGCTCAAAGTTCTGCGCCCCAACTTTAATTACTTCAATGATCTGCAGACTGTCTGCGAGGAAAGACGCTTGACTTTGTCCACTGCATTCACTGCCGCTTGGGGACTCACGCTCAGCCTGTTCTGTGGCTCAAATGACGTCTGCTTTAGCTATATGACATCTCTAAGGGATGCCCAGGTTGATGATATCGAGTCAGTTGTCGGACCTGTTATCAATCTGCTAGCATTCCGGGTGAAAATTTCCAAGGGTGACACTCTCAGAGATATCATGCAGATGGTACAGAATGACTGTGTGGAGCAGCTTACCTATAATACCTTGTCACTCATTGATATTGTACACGAACTCAGACTCTCGGAACAAGCATTGATCAATACCGGAATATCTTACCAGAAAGTAACAAGGACGCAGATGCAGCCTACCACAGGCATAAGCCTATCTCGAGTCTGTGCAATTCAGGATCCTGCCGAGTATCCTTTGTTTGTCAACGTCGTAGCCTCAGACAAGGCTGCAGAGATCGAGGTTAACTACTGGACGGATACACTTTCTGATGAGCAGGCAGAGAATGTTTCTAGTACATTTCTCAAGTGCTTGGAAAACATTGTTCGCTATCCAAAAGAGCAAGTTGGCCGGCTGGAGCTACTGAGCGACTGGAATAAGCAGCGTATACGGAAATGGAATAAACAGCCACCTGAGGAAGTTGATATGCTTGTGCAAAACATCATCGAAGAAAAGATGGCTTCTCAGCCCGATACACCTGCAATCATAGCATGGGATGGAACTGTCACCTACGCCGAGCTTGAGCATTTATCGTCATGTTTCGCTGCGTATCTTCAACAAATTGGGGTACGCCCAGGAACCCTGATGCCAATATACTTAGGCAAGTCCGTTTGGCAAATTGTGGTCATGTTGGCTGTTTTTAAGGCCGGAGGCATATGCGTTCCCAGGGACGAGTCACAGCTAGGGGACAGCTTCGATAGATGGCTCGTTGATCATGGTGCACAAACTGTTGTGACGCTTCCTTCTCTTGCTGGGTCACTTGAACGGCAATTCCCAGTGGTTGTCCCCGTCAATAAATCTCTTTTTGAATTCCTGCCGAGTAGCAGCGAAGCGAATCTTCCTCAGGTACACCCTTACGACGATAGCTTCATTGCATTCGATTCCAGTGAACCACACGAATCCTCGGCGGTTGTTTTAGATCAACGCGCAATCATCGCCCGAGCAGCAGCTTTTGCATCAATGATCAATTCCGATTCAAGCACAAAGACATTCCAATATGCCCCTTGTACGAGTGATATGTTCCTTCAGGAAGCCATGGGCACTTTTATATCCGGAGGTTGCCTTTGTATTCCAAGAAGTGATTCACTAAGCGAGCTGTCAAAGTCGATCAATGAGACAAACGCGAACCTCATCTGTCTCACACCACTGGTAGCCTCTTTCATTCGCCCGTCAGATGTCCCAAGCATCAAAGTGCTGGTTCTGTTCGGTGAGCAGTCCAGTAGAAACATTACAAAGATTTGGTCAGAAAAAGCTCAGCTTTACGCCTTCTATGGACGAACTGAGTGCTCCTCCACTTGTATCCAAGTCTCAAGGCCAGACGATTTGGGCACACTATCATCCATTGGCACAAGTGTGGGATGCTGCTCGTGGGTAGTTGACCCGCAGGACTCCGCTCGCTTGGTTCCCATAGGATGCATTGGTGAACTGGTAGTAGAAGGCCCTGGCGTATCTCGTGGGTATTTGTGCCCCGAGAAACAAACGAATAAGAGGTTTATTGAACAAGACCATGGGTTTCTGGAGTCAGCAAAACGACCATACAAGCTCTTTCAAGGGTCGCGCCAACAAATGTTCAGAACAGGGTACTTGGTTCGATACAACGCGGACGGGACTCTGGTCTACTTGGGGGAAAAGAATGATTCAGTCAATCAGACGCTACAGATGCTTACTCCTAAGATTGAACAGCTTTTAGATGCTCAGGGATCGGCAGGCTATCGATGTGTCGTGGAAACACTTGACCTAGGAATTGAGGAATACCCAGAGCCTTGCAGCGCTGTTTTCATTCTTCTGGCGGAAGACAAACAACCCAATGCTATAGAACAGTCGACAGTGATTGCACGGAAGACCAACAACTCACATATCATTATGGCAAAGTTGCATGCTTCCCTGGCAGCTTCCTTGCCGGCAAGCCAAGTTCCTAACCTGTACTTCCCTGTTTCTGGATTACCATTGACCTCGCTGGGAAAGGTGAACCGCACGCTACTGAGAAACGCCGTGCAAAATCTCCCAGCAAGCTCTTTAAGTGAGTACGATCTGAGGAAGTTTGGGGAATTCTGGCGCCGTCAATTAGAGAAACCCTCAGTTTCGGGGCAGCTTCTTTTACAGCCATTTTCTGTCCAAGAGCCACCGACTCTGAAGACGGTTGACAAAGGTATGAGGATAACTTGGGGAGGTGGTTTGCAAAGGCCCAAAGCAAGAGCCGTGCTACTTTGTGCCTGGGCATTAGCAATCCACAGCTATACACAACGTGACGATATCATCCTAGGCGAGCTGTTAGTGAACGCCAAAGAGAATAGCAACTTAGCAGAGCATCTTTTACCACAGGCAACAATGATCCCTCGCCGAATTCAAGTCGACAACTCAATCAGCATTTCTGGGCTATTGGACCAAACTGTCTCTTGTTTGGTAAAAGCTAGGCCCTACGAAAGGACACCACTCTCATCAATCAGGGGCCTCAACGCAGACACTTCTCGAGCCTCAGACTTTGAATCTGCACTTTCAATCTCATCTATGACTTTACAACAGCAAAGCCAATACTTGGAAAGCATAGAAACAGAGGAGCGTCTACACTCCAGGCTCTCCGTGTGCCCAATTGTGGTATTTTGTGCGCTGGAGGAGACAGGAGTGAATCTGAAAGTTCGTTACGATGATAGGGCTGTGTATCGCTCTCAGGCCGACCGGCTGCTAGCCCTATTTGGCGAATGCTTGGACATTTTCAGATCGACAGCTGGCCTGGAAGAGAAGGTTGCTGATCTTTCCAAAAGGGGTGGAAACCTACAGATCTTTAATGACACTGTCGACTATTGGAAGATGCAATTGACTAATATTGAATCATGCCTGTTCCCAGATTTGAGCCCGAAGAAAGGGGAAGGCAAGCTAAGCACGGAAAGACTAAGACTATCAAATGCATCAAAAATACAAAGTGCATGTAAGACTTTATCCATTAACCCAAACATTCTGCTTCAGATTGTCTGGGCGTTGGTTCTTCGATGCTACACAGGCCTGGAAGATGTTTGCTTCGGATACCATGTCTCCAACAAGAAAGACTCGGTTGGCATATTGCCTTGTCGGTTCAACCTGAACGATGACTTGAGGCTGTGGGATGTCATGCAGAAGAGGAAGAAGGATATGGAGTCTTTGTCAAAGTACCAGATGCCACTGTTTGAGATTCTTCGCGCTATCGGGTCTGAGAACTCCCCGGTATTCAACACTGCCTTCAGATATAGAAAGTCCTCACCGGATGTGGCCGTTTTCAGCAACGCTATTCTCAACCCAATCAATGAGGAGCTCAACGAGTACCTCATTGTTGTCAATGCCAGCGTCTCTGGTTCTTCAGCAGAAATCAGCTTCGACTACCAGTCAACGAGCCTCTCAGAAATAGACATTGGCCATATCATCGACTGTTTTGAATGCATTCTTAACTCCATCCTCACTTTACCTGGACCAAGCCGAGTGATCAGGGATGTTGAATTTTGTGGCCGACAATCTTGCCAGAAAGTGAGCGCCTGGAACGCATCTCTACTTGAACGACCAAAGCGGTGCGCTCACGCGATCATTCGAGATCAGGTAATTGCGCAGCCTTCAGCACCGGCCATATGTTCATGGGATGAGAACTTTACATATTCAGAACTTGACTCCTTGACAACTAAGCTTGCATACCATCTCACGAATTGGGGCGTCGGACCAGAAGTCTTCGTTGGGCTATGTTTTGAGAAGTCAGCTTGGGCTGTCATCGCACAAGTTGCTGTCCTAAAGGCTGGTGGAGCCTTTGCATCCTTAGACCCTGCCCACCCCGAAAGCCGCCTACGAGGCCTTGTTGATGACATTGCCGCCCCAATCGTGCTATGCTCGACTAGATATCTAGACAAATCGTCGAAAATTTGCAAGGCTGCACTAGCTGTGAGCCACTATACACTTGAGCAAATTCCAGATATACCAGCCACGAGAAGTCTGCCCGCCTTAAGCGTTGAGAATGCCGCCTATGCAATTTTCACCTCAGGAACTACCGGAAGACCAAAGATCACTGTTCTTGAACATGCTGCACTTGATGTTGCGTCTTCATGCTTCGCGAGAAGACTGGGTATTGATTCGACCACTCGGGCACTACAGTTTTCAAGCTACACGTTTGATGTTAGCATCCTTGAGACAATTATCACTTTGATGACAGGAGGTTGTGTATGCACCCCTAGTGATGACGAGCGCATGAATGACCTCGCAAGCGCGATAAGGAGGATGGAAGCAAACTCTATAAGCTGCACTCCGTCCGTCATCAGTACGTTAGATCCGAGTAGCGTTCCGACGTTGAAAACAATCTTCACCGGAGGCGAGAAGCTTACAGAGGCCCAAATTATGCGCTGGGCGGATAGGCGGTTCTACAACGCATATGGGCCGTCCGAAGCTACGATTATCGCCACGGCGAGTTTGAAGGTCAACTGGGACGGAATAAGATTGGACGATGACAGCAACTCTATCGGTACAGCCGTGTGTGGAAGAGCTTGGATTGTCGATCCGTACAACCATCATCGACTTCTCCCTGTCGGTGCTGTGGGCGAACTCGTGCTGGAGGGAAACAATATTGCCCGCGGCTACCTCAATAATGACAAGAAAACGAAGGAGGTGTTCATCACCCAGCCTCGGTGGTTCCGACATCCAGGGCTTCGAGATGTGCCTAGACCCACTGGCCGAATGTACCGAACAGGAGACCTAGTGCGCTACAAATCTGATAAAAATATATGTTTCATTTCTCGCATGGACACGCAGATCAAACTTAACGGGCAACGGATTGAGTTGGAGGAGATTGAGCAACAATGCGCATTCATTTCACCAGCAAACACACAAGTGGCTGTCGATATCGTGGTACCGGAGACAAAAGCCGTTGCAAAAGCTTTGGCTGCTTTCATTTCCGTTGCTGGACACGAAGCACAGAATGCAAAGCCGGAACTGGGTGTGTACCCGAGCTTGCTGCTTCCTCTGTCTGACTCTATCCAGAGAACAATCAGACAGCTTCACAACTCTTTGGGTCAAGTTTTGCCACAAGTCATGATCCCAAGGCTATATTTCCCGGTTCGATACCTACCCTTAGGTACATCTGGAAAACTCGACCGCAAAGGCCTGCGGGCAATGGTTCAAGCCCTTCCGAAGGAGCAGCTGATATCCTATATGATTTCGAACGCCGGTTCAGGGCGCGCGGTGGAGCGGGCTGCAGAGTCGACCATTCGAGACCTATGGGCAAAGGCTCTCGAGATTGAACCGGGATCAATCAGCGCTGAGGACAGCTTCTTTGGGCTCGGCGGCGATTCATTCGCTGCGATGAAGTTGGTGGGCGCTGCAAGATCTCAAAATATTTCTCTATCATTTGCCACAATCTATGAACATCCTGTTCTGGTAGATATGGCTAAGTGTTGTGACGATGCTGAAAAGTCCACCGACAGACAGAGAGCTGATCTTCGACCGTTCACTCTCGTCCCTGACTCGATTCCGTTGCATGATATCATCGAAGAGGTTTCCGAACAGTGTAGTGTTACTAAGGACTCGATAGCCGACATTTATCCTTGCACTGCAGTCCAGGAAGGTTTGCTTACTCTTTCAATCAAGAGTCCAGGTTCCTACATTGCCCGGATACCCTATCGCCTCGCAGCGAGTGTTGATCTCCAGAGGTTTAAAGCGGCATGGCAGCAAGTCACAGATGAGTTTGATATACTTCGGACTCGAATTGTTCACATCGAGAATGTTGGTTTCCTTCAAGTTGTTCTTGGAAAGGAGAGGATCTCTTGGACCCTTGAGACTTCCCTTAATAATGTGACTGATGATACCGCCGAGGGTAGCGGAGCACTGTTGGCGAAGTACGCGATTGTTCAATTGAGGCCTGATGTGCGTTACTTCGTGTGGACGGTAAATCACGCTCTCTACGACGGGTGGAATGTCCCTCAGATTTTGAAAAGGGTTGAAGATGTCTATACCGGGCTCTCAGTCGAGACCCCGGCAGTGCCTTACAAGTTCTTCATCAATCACTTACTCCAGCGTGATATGCAACAGTCGGACGAGTTCTGGAAATCGTACCTTGATGGTCTATCTTGCGAGCCCTTCCCTCCAAAGAAGAACAAGGAGTCAAGTTGCTCTGGAGCAGGAAGCATCCACCGCTTCAGCGTTGATATTTCTAGGAAACTCGGAGCGACTGATACTACGGTCCCCGAATTAGTTCGTTCCGCATGGGCAATTGTGCTTTCTGTGCATACTGGCTCTGGAGACGTCTGCTTTGGTGAAACTCTAATGGGCCGAAATATTGATATGCCTGGTATAACGGATGTTGTAGGACCAGTGCTGACAACTGTGCCTATGCGCATACGGGTGGACAACAAACTCCCAATAAACCAGTATCTTCGAGATGTGCGCCAGATAATAACGACGATGATACCTCATCAGCATTCAGGTCTCCAGAGAATTCAGAAGCTCAGCGGTGACGCAGCACTTGCGTGCAATTTCCAGAATTTGCTGGTGATACAGTCGGATGATTCTCAGCTCAACAATGATATTTGGAGCCCAGTGGAGCAGGACACACGGGGAGACTTTTTCACACACCCACTTGTTGTTCAATGCCAGATCTCTGGCCCCAGGCTACTTATTCATGCCAACTATGATGAACTAGTGCTCAACAGCTGGCAAACGGAGAGGCTCATAGGGCAGTTTAGCTTTGTGCTTGAACAACTTCTTAGTGTTCCTCGAGACAGCTTGATGACGGTAGGAGACATTGATATAACGGGTCCTTTGGATAAGAGAGATATCGCCAGCTGGAACCAGAGACAGGTGACCTGCGTCAACAAGTGCGTCCACGAAATTATCCGTGAGAATGCTATCATGCGCCCGCAGGCCCCCGCCATCTGCTCGTGGGACGGTGAGATCACTTACCAAGAAATGTTTCAACTTGCCTCTTCCTTTGCCGCCTACCTTGTGACCTGCGGAGTTGGCCCAGAAACACTTGTCCCAGTCTGTCTCGGCAAGTCTCTCTGGACAATGGTCACTGTGCTCAGTGTCCTGCTCGCGGGCGGCGCTTTTGTGCCCCTCGACCCTTCGCACCCTACTTCGAGGCACAAAGAGATTTTGGAAGAGACAGAAGCAGATATGATACTTTGCTCGCCACAGCTTCGCAGCCGCTACCTGGGGTCTGTTAGCACGATCATTCCCGTGAGCGAAGACACCATCAAAGCATACAGCACGGTCACGACAAACGAAAAAACAAATGCTAGCCCTACTCCCGAGAACATTGCATATGCAATTTTTACTTCTGGGAGTACAGGCCGCCCCAAAGGCATCATTATAGAGCACCGCGCAGTATGCAGCAGCGTCATTGGCTTCGCTCCAGTTGTAGAGCTGAACAAGGACTCCAGGGTTTTCCAGTTTGCTTCCCTCACCTTTGACGCCGCCATATTGGAGGTTCTCGGTACTCTAATGCTGGGAGGCTGTATCTGTGTGCCGAGTGATGACGAACGTTTGAATGACATACCAGGTGCTATGCAACGGATGAATGTCTCATGGAGTTTCTTAACGCCATCTGTTGCTTATATCCTTGAGCCCTCAACTGTACCTTCTCTCCAGGTACTCACCTGCGGAGGCGAAGCACTGTCTAGCGAGGTGGTAAAGAAATGGACAGGCCACGTGAAGTTTTTCGGTGGGTACGGTCCTACAGAAACTGTCGTGTTCGCGCTTGTGGCTCGTGACTTTTTGGACCATAGCTTCACATGCATTGGCTACGGAGTCCCGAGTACCTTAACCTGGATCGTCCAGCCCGATGACCATGACAGGCTCGCTCCTTTGGGAGCCGTTGGGGAGCTTGTACTGGAGGGTCCGGCTCTAGCAAGGGAATATCTGAAGAACCCCACGAAGACAACGGATGTTTTTATTACCGAACCCTCGTGGATTAAGAACTTTCCCAGTTCCCTACCTTCTCCTAGAAGGCTATACAAGACTGGTGATCTTGTTAGGTATAACTCTGACGGGTCGATAGAGTACCTAGGGCGCAAGGATCATCAGGTTAAGCTGCATGGGCAACGCATGGAGCTTGGCGAGATCGAACATCGCTTGCTTGCAAGCGGAAATATTCGAAACGCTGTTGTGATACTCCCTCAGAAAGGCCCACTACGTCAGAAGTTGGTTGCTGTTTTGTCTTTGAAATCGCTTACGGCTGACTCAAGCACGATCATGACGGGCACTTGCGAGCTCGTCAGCCAAAAGGACATGTTGAAAACTGGATATCAACAAACTAGGGCAAGCCAAAAGAGTATAGAAGAGCAGCTGCCCGTTTACATGGTCCCGCAAGCTTGGGCAGTGGTCAAAAACATCCCAATGCTTGTCTCTGGGAAGCTGGACAGGAAGCGGATTTCCACCTGGCTTGAGCAGCTTGATAACTCTGCCTATGAACTAATTATGCAGGACTACGATAGCGTTGGCCCGGTTATCGTAGAAGAAGAAAATAAGGGTGAGCGCAAGGGAGACACGATTCCTGAGATCATTCGGGATATCTTTGCCCAGGTCCTCAATCTACCACTGCACAAGGTCAATCCAAGCCGATCGTTCATTTATCTTGGCGGGGATAGTATTTCCGGAATGGCGGTAGTGTCGAAAGCTCGCAAACGTGGGCTGAACTTGCCTCTCAACCGCATCCTCCAAGCTAAGTCGATTGAAGAGCTTGCTATGTCCTGTGGGACCAAGCGCTTACCAACAAAGAACGTGAAGGAGTCAGACAGTCTATTCCCGCTGTCCCCAATCCAGGAATTATTTTTCCGCTCATCGTCTGCTTTGCCGAAGGCGTCGAGGCGATTCAACCAGAGCATCACTGTTCGTCTTGCGAGAAGGATAGAGCCGAGTGTTTTGGAGGATGCTGTTAGGGCTATTGTTCAGAAGCATGCCATGTTTAGAGCACGCTTCAGTAAGTCTTCAGACGGGACATGGCAGCAAAGAATCATAGATGTGCGTATCTCCCTTTTCCATTCCTTTTACCTTATCGTACGAAGCTAATCTATTGCAGGAGCTTGACTCATCTTACGAGTTCTGCACTCATCCAGTCAAGAATGCTAGCGATATGTCAAGCATAATTGCGGATGTTCAAAGCTCTCTTGATATTCAAAGAGGTCCTGTGGTTGCAGCAAACTTGTTTGACAAAACGGGAGAGCAGATTCTGTTCCTAGTAGCCAGTCATGTATGCGTGGATGTGGTTTCTTGGCGCGTTGTCCTTCAGGAACTTGAGGACTTCGTTGACACCGGCTCAATACCTTCCGATATACCGCTATCGTTCCAGTCCTGGTGCGATGTGCAATATGAGGAAAGCAAGAGATTCAACAAGATTATCAAAATCCCCTGTCAGCAAACAGACCTCAACTACTGGGGCATGAGCCGAGCGCCCAACAATTACGGCCATGTCAAAATTGATAGCTTTGCATTAGACAAGCTAGCCACTGCATTTGTCTGTGGACACTTTCATGAGATTCTTCGAACAGAAACAATGGAAGTTTTGCTTGCTGCTGTTATATGCTCCTTCAATCGCGTCTTCCCGGACAGGGACGCTCCAACGATCTATAATGAAGGTCACGGGCGTGAGCCTTTGAGTTCCTCTGATCCTTCAGGGACGATTGGCTGGTTCACGACGTTAAATCCACTGTATGTTGGAGCAAGCTCAGGTAAGATAAGATAATAATCGATTGTACCGTCCCACCCAAGATGCTAATATTTATAGATCTATTTGAACTTTTGAAGCAAGTCAAGGACACACGCCGCCGAATCAGCGAACACAGTCGCGCTTACTTCGCACACAATGTCCTCCACTCTGACAGCAGAGACAAGACTAACATGTTCTCTATACCATTTGAGATCCTATTCAACTACCTTGGTCAACTCCAACAACTAGAGCGGGACGGGTCAACCTTCCAGCACTACGGAGATGTATTTAGTGCTGAAACAATGGACTCAGCCAGCGACATGGGCCCAGACACTCCAAGATTCTCTCTCTTCGAAATCACTGCGGTGATAGTCAAAGAGAAACTACATATGTCGTTCACTTACAACCGCAACATGCGACACCAGGCTCGAATCCAAGCTTGGATGGCCGAGTGCAAACGCGTGCTCGAGGTCGAATTGCCCAAGTTCAGAAACGTTGCGCCACAGCCTACTCTGACTGATTACCCACTACTTCCTATAACGTACGATGAGTTACAGGAGTTGACGGCGAGTGTGCTTCCGCGCCTTGGATTAGAAAGTTGGCTTCAGGTAGAAGATATATATCCGTGCTCGCCAATTCAGGAAGGTATTCTTTTCAGTCAGCTTCGAGACCCGCACGAGTATATCTTCAATGCTATTTTTGAGCTCCGTCAATCTGGGAACGAGGGTAGCATTGACCTTGCGAGGCTCAAGAAAGCATGGTCCACGGTTGTCGCTCGTCATCCGGTTCTAAGGACAGTTTTCATCGACAGTTGCTGCAAAGGAGGGTCTTTTGACCAAATAGTACTCAAAGAGGCTAGAGATGCGACAGTCGTGATTGAGTGCGACGATTTAGATGCTCTGAATAAGCTCGAGGCCGTCAGTCTTCAGAACAACAGGTCTTCGAATATTTATCATCAGCTGGTTCTCTGCAAAACATCCACTGGGCGGGTTTTGATGAAGCTTGAAATGAATCACGTTATTATTGATGGAGGATCAACTTCCATCCTGCTAAAAGAACTGGCATTAGCTTACAGCAACCAAAGTCCACCCGGACCCGGTCCGCTGTTCAGCGAATACATTAAATACCTAAGAGAAGAGTCAACGGCTGAAGCTCTCGAATACTGGAAACGGCGCCTTTCTGATGTGCGTCCATGTCACTTGCCAGTTAATGCGAGTGAAAATGGAGCTCGTCAACTTGGAACTCATTTGGTTGCGTTCAATCGTTTTGCTGCGCTTCAGAACTTCTGCGAGGCCAATTCGATCACATTTGCCAATTTGATCCTTGCAGCATGGGCAATAGTTCTTCGAAGCTACACAAAGTCTGATGACGTCTGCTTTGGCTACCCATCTACTGGCCGCGACTTGCCTGTCCCTGGGATCCAGGATGCGGTGGGAATATTCATAAATACCTTGTGTTGCAGGGTCAAATTTGATACTAACCAGACTTTGGAGGATACTGTCAAGTCTGTACACGAAGATCATATTACGAGCCTTGCGTTTCAGCGATCTTCGCTTGCGGAAATTCAGCATGCTCTTGGTAGGAAAGGAGAGCCGTTATTCAACACGTGCATATCTATACAAAACCATTCAGTGGATAAGGGCGAGATTGCTGGGATCTCATATGAGTTCCAGAAGGCGCACGATCCTTGCGAGGTAGGGTTGAAGATCTTATATTGGGAGGCTTCAGACTAACAAGATTTTAGTATCCATTGACATTGAACGTCGAAAGTGCGAGAGGATACGAGGGCATTCTGCTGAGGTATTGGGCCGACGCTATCTCAGAGACAGAAGCGGCTGCCTTTGCCCGTAGTATTGCTAAAGTCTTGACATGTTTCTTAGAAAACTCAAGCATGGCAGTTTCAAACGTCGAGATCCGAGACCAAGAAAACTCTGCTATAACAGCCCAGCTTATGGATAGGGGCATAATTGAGAAAATTGTCGATGAACGCATCAAAACTGTCATAAGTCAGATGCTCGGAAAGGGAAAGCCTGTCACTTCATGGGTCAAGAGTCACGGTGCAGAGTCGCCAAGTGATTTCCCAGATATCGGAAATGGCGTTGAAGAGTCCCTTCAAGATTTAGTGGTGATGATGGAGAGAACACCTGCATCCTCCACGCAGACTCTCAACACCGACTATAGAGCACCGAATGATTCCGAAAAACAACTCTGGAGACTCTGGAGCATAACACTGGGGCTGCCACCGCATCCTGTCAAGTACCATGACAGCTTCTTCAAATTAGGCGGCGACAGCATCACAGCGATGCGACTTGTCCGCGCGGCACGTGATGAAGGACTGAAGTTGAGCGTGGCTGATGTGCTTAAAAGCCCTGTATTTGAGAATATGATGGCTCTGATCAATGACAGGAAGACGCCTCTTCCCTCGACGGTGACTGAGAAGCGCGCAGACAGCATTGAGAAACGGGTTGAAGACAAGCACATTCTACAAAGGTGCGAATCGTCCCAAGAAATCTCTATCTTGAGACCAATGTCGCTCGAGTTCGATGATACGTCCCTGCGAGCAGCAATCTCACCGAAGGTTGGTGTATTCAAGGGGGGGATTGTCGATGTTCTGCCAGTGACAGACTTCCAAGCTCTTTCACTCACAGCAACTATGTTTGAGTCGAGGTGGATGTTGAATTACTTCTATCTGGACGGGAAGGGTTCTTTGGATATTCGGCGATTGAGGGAGAGCTTTTTGCGTGTTGTTGACGCCTTCGACATTCTCCGAACGGTTTTCGTGTGTTTCCACGGGCAGTTCTACCAGGTGGTTCTTCGCAAAATCAAGCCGGATATTTTCGTCCACGAGACAGAGAAGAGTCTGGATGAGTACACCAACTCCCTGCAGCAGCGAGACAGAGAGCACTCTCCAGGACAAGGTCAACAATGCGTGCAATTTTACGTCGTGCGGAAGATCAATAGCGATGAACACCGCATACTCGTTCGGATGTCGCACGCACAATTCGATGGTGTCTGTCTGTCAAAGATTATGACTGCCATCAAGATGGCCTACGAAGGCAGCCCCGTCTCGCCCTCATCTTTCTTGAACTATATACGACTTCTTCCTGGTAACATCACTCCTGAGCACTACCAGCATTGGGGAAACCTGCTTAAAGGGTCAAAGATGACACAGATTGTTCAGCGGGACAGGCCGAACACATTCCAGCATATAGGAGGTTTCACGCAGCAGTCGAAGGTCATCGAGATACCTTCCACTGCAACAGAGAATGTCACAATTGCCACCGTCATGCAATCAGCATGGGCAGTTACTCTTGCAAAACTCTGTGCTCAGGACGACGTCGTTTTTGGTCTCACCGTCAACGGACGGAATGCGGTTCCCGGAGCTGAAAACACAATCGGACCATGCCTCAACTTTATCCCAATCAGGGTTACATTCAAGGATCGCTGGACAGGGCTGGATCTGTTCCGCTTTCTCCAGGACCAGCAAGTGGCTAACATGACCTACGAGTCGTTAGGGTTTAGGGAGATCGTCCGCCGTTGTACGGACTGGCCGGAGTCGACCTTCTTCACCACATCCGTATTGCACCAGAACGTCGACTATGAGGGACACATGCAGCTTGACAATAATACCTACAAAATGGGTGGTGTTGGTGTCATTGACAACCTCACAGATCTCACACTCTTCTCTAAACCAGTTGCCAGCCAACCCACCCAGATCAACGTTGCTCTAGGGTACTCAACAAAGGGCCCTATCCATCCCAGCTTCGTCTCCACAGTCCTAGACATGGTTTGCGACACAGCACAGAGCCTAGTCGCGAATCCTAATGTCGCATTGCCTTCCCCATCCACCATCCGTTCTTTACCGCCCCAACTCGTCGAAGACACACCCACAACCGGAAGCACTGACAGCCTCCTCTCATCCCTAAACAACCACAGCCTCTCTGAGATCCTCGCACACTCCGATCTCATCACCCGCATCTGGCAGCAAGTCCTCCCGCCTAGATCGAGCACAGGCAAACCGCCGACTTCATACCAGCTCGATTCGTCTTTTTTCGGACTGGGCGGGGACATCGTCAACGTGGCGCAGGTCGTCTGGATTCTGGAACAGGAAACAGGTCTGCATATCCGTCTTGAGGATCTTCTGGCGCATTCTACGTTCCTTGGCCATATGGCTGTATTGGCTCTGAATATGACGAAGCGTGAATCTGCTGGTGTTGACTCTGATGCTGCGCCCGCGCCGGCTTATGCGCCTGTCGACGCGAGGGCGTCAAGGAATGGTTCTGCTTCCCGGCGACGACAGGAAGTGTTGCCGTTGCCGACTGCTAATGTCAGGAACGAGTGGAGTGCTCTTGATAGAGCGAGAGTTTTGGCGAAAAAAATCACC
Organism: Aspergillus spinulosporus; assembly: GCA_003574815.1. Classification (NCBI taxonomy): domain Eukaryota; kingdom Fungi; phylum Ascomycota; class Eurotiomycetes; order Eurotiales; family Aspergillaceae; genus Aspergillus; species Aspergillus spinulosporus. The sequence goes on along the minus strand of QPHH01000027.1, from coordinate 215,100 downwards.
AGGCTTGGGGGCCTAGGTACACGGGTTTGATTTCTTATGTATTAATTGTTTTGATAAACATTCTTTTGTCGTTATCCCATTTGTTTGACTATTTACTTGCTTGAATATTTACGTCTACAACGCAAATATGTGTGGAACTCTCCTAGGTATTTGCAAACTCGCATAGACTGTCGCTGATGCAATCATAATCACTCCGTCATTTGTCTTCATTTCTTCAGTTCAAAGTCAATACCATGCCCTCCACCAACTCTAATTAGATATATGAACAAGACGAAACGAAGTTAGAAAAACAAAGTCACTCAATAGACCGATGTACGCGACCACTTCCCCCTCGCCCTAATCTTGGGACCAAAAACATAAAACAAATACGGGATCGGAATGAGCGCAATCGCCACAAACCCAAGCACACTAGACGCCCAAGGCACGCCCAAATTTCGAAACATGGCTGTCGCGAACAGTGGAAAACACCCTGCAAAAACACTCCGGAGAAATGTGTTCGCTGCTACCGCGCTCGCAGCAACAGTCTGGAATGTATCAATGAGGTAGTTGAGCGCCGCCTGAAAAATAGTAAAAAACCCTAACCCCATGCATGCTCCACCCACTATAGACGGAAACCAGTAAACATCTACCTGGGACGTCCAACCAAAAATGAACAATCCCGCGGCGAAAACCACAGAACCTAGCATCATCGGCGGCAGGCGAGCTTCCGGAACTGGGCGATTATTATTCGCCTTGAAACGCGAGATATAAAACTTCTGATTCGCAAGGTTAATTCCCGCACCGAAGAGTATGCCCACCAGGTACGCAAGGAACGGCAAAGCACCAATAACCTGATTCCAGCCACGCAGTTCCTGGAATACGACCGGGAACGAAGCGAGAGAGAGGTAGAGGATGCCGTAGACGAATGACGCGTACAGGGCGACGAGGAAGCAGATGGGTGTTGCGAGGAGAGCGAAGGGCCGGATGAGGTACTTGTTTCCGAGTTCTCTGAGGGTCACGTCCCATTCCTCGTGGCGGGCATGGAGGGCCCAATTGCCTGTTTCGAAGCGGAGACGACGAGCTTTATAGACTAACAGCGTGTTTGGGTAGGACTCGTCAATGAAGAGGACGTCGAGGGCTAGGAAGAACATCATCATTATGCCGGTTATCTTAAACATCGTCAGTCAGCCTGCACTAGTAAGAAGGTAATGATAGGTACCGGTACGTACGTATTGCGTCCACCGCCACCCCAAATAGCTCTGGCTAATCGCGCCCCCAACAATAGGACCTAGAACGGGACCGCCAACAACAGCCATGGCATAGCCGACGATCGCGGCGCCGCGCTCCTCCGCTGTCCAGATGTCACCCAGGACGCCGCCCGTATTTGTGACTGGCGCAGCGCCGAAGAAACCCGTGAAGAAACGGGTCAGCATGAGCGTTTGCACGTCTTTGGCGGTTGCACTGCCGAAGGAGAAGATCGCGGCTATGAAGTAAGGGCCTAACACGGCTGGTTTGCGGCCGTAGACTTCGGAGAGGGGGGCCCAAACGAGGGGCCCGAGACCTGGTAAAGTCTGTTAATTTTGGGTCTGGGGCAGTAGTGGGTTGATTTGGTGATGTCGGCATACCAAATCCGAAGAGCAGTAACGTCGTTCCTAGTGTACTGACTTCTTCACCTATACCGAATTCCGTACTAACTTGGTCTACGCCCGTCGAGTAGCTATATCGAGGGTTAGTGCACCGACCAGCTAAAAGAAGAATAGTCTTTTAATTCTCACATGGCACTTGCCCACGTCGCGCCTACATATCGCAGAGTCAGCCCTAAGTTCAATGGTACATTTACTGCCTATACGGAGTACCGTAAGAACCAACGTGACAGAGGCAAACGCACCCATCGTCGTTAACCCATACAAGACCGTTGTAATTGCCTTCTTTCGAAAACCCCAATTCAACGGCTGGTACGGATCGTCGGGCCCATCAAAGTCGACGATCACATCGTCGCTCGTCTTCGTATGTGATAGCGGATGCGTAAAACGTGCGACCTGACCGGGCTCTCGACTCCGGATTCTGGATATGACAGACTGCGCGCGCTGTTCCAGAGACGTACCCGATACGGCGGTTGCTTGCATTTGTAATGCATTGTAATCTTGGTCATGGTCGTCGAGCGATTCAGAGTCTGTATCGTCGGATGAAGTAGAGGAGCGGTTTTGATGAAGGTCACTGCCCTCTCTTTCAGTTTTTGGGGTATCCATGCTGGGGATTTATGTCGTGACTCTTATAGAAAAACCCTCCAAGGTGAAGAATTATTGTGTAAGTATAAAAATGGGCGAGGAGAAGCACTCCCGCATCCTCCTTGGAACTTGGAGAAAAAAGGATCAGACGTCATTTCGCACTGGACGACTGGGCGAACCAGCGGCTATTATTCACTTAGAACGAGAAACCGCTGTCTAAAAAAAGTCTTCCTAGCGTAGGATTCGACTCAGTGATCGAAGCCGTCTTAACCGATTCAACACCATGTCCATCGGACCTCCGATAACGCTGCTCGTTTGACTCGTTTGGATACGGTGGAGCCTCAGTCTGGAGACGATCGTCGATCCTATATTGTAGCCTGATCAATTGAGTATTTCCCTTGATTTATATCGGGAGGTTATGTTGGGTATGTCGTGGGTCATTGTGACTCTCGAGCTGCCAATACCGCACCTTAACACCTTGCAGTAGACCATCTCTCCGACTCTCCGTCCCTTTATTTTCAAAAGCATCGAGGAATGGGAGTAAATAGCGGATGATGTTTTAGCCAAGCGGCAATTGGACGAGGAAGAAAGCGTCGGAAATTTTTCCGGCTACATGTGGGACATTGATCGCCACTGTCAGAATGGAACTGCCTGCCTTACGGGAGATAGGACCACCTAGCGTGGCGAGACCATTCCTCTGCAGAATGAAGACTCTGTAGTTGAGGTAACCGTTGGATCAGTACTATCATTGCAATTGTTGCTGGATTATCAAATGGATTGCTTGAACCGAGGCAAGGTCTGCTCTTGAGGATCATCTATCATTGCTATTATTGCTACTGGACAAATGTACCGCGCAATCGCCTATATATACAACTCTCACTCTAGCTTGGTCGAGTGCTGGCTCTCCCACTTGGCAACAGCCTCCAGAGCGGCCGTCACCTTCAACCCAAAGCGAGCTTCCTGCTCGTAGCTCTCCCAGCGAGCGGCCTTCTGCAGGTTGTCCTTGCACTCCCGCACTCGTTCTCTTTCAAACTGCTCTGGATCCTCTCCGGCATCCCTCGGCGTTGGCCCACCATGTTGTGCAATATATGTCGGACGCTCCATCCAAAGATTTGCCGCCATCTCAAAATGTGCGACTGGATGCACCCAGTCGTCCTTGTGGCGGCCCTTGAACACCGAGCGGTCCAGGGTAAAGATCGAGTTCTGGAGAATTTCCTTTGCTTCGTCATGTCGCCGCATCGAGCGCAGCACGGCTGCACGAAGGAGTTGGTAGATTCCCTTCTCTTCTGGCCCCTCACGAGACCATGTTTTGTTCGCATCGCTCTCGGACCATGATAGTCTTTTGAGGGACTCCTCGAGCTGCGCCTGTGTCATCCGGCTATGTCCGTTCCATAGGAAAATCATCTCCTCCACGGGGTCAACCCCCACGGCGTCTATCAACGACACGTTCCACTCTTTGGCGCGAGCCTCCCATTTGGCAATCTTGCGGACGACGAATACATCGAACGGCAACTGTCGCGCCATAAATTTTTTCGACCCTGCATATTGGGGGGCTTTATGCAGCAGTTGGACGGCAGTCTCTGCATGCTCTTTCGCTTTCTTCGGGTCGGTTGTGGCAAACTCTCTATACAAACTAATATGGCATGTCCCTGCAATGTAGTAATATAACGCGCGGGACCATGAATTGATGTCGGCACACTATATAACCGTCAGCGCATGATAATTCGGCACACCTGCTAGAGACAAACCTCTACGAATGCTTCAGAGCACAATTCGTATTTGTGGATATATAATGCGTTCAGACTCTTCTCGAAGATTTTTAGTGCTTCAACCTGTTTCAGAGGGCTGTGCTCCTCAGTGCACAAAAGCTCAAGGGCTACGTCAAGCCTGCGATTGGCGCCATTCATGCGGGATTCCTCAAGAAGCCAGAGTTGGCTCTTAGGGAATCGTTCCCTCATTCGTGACAGAAGGGCCTCGAGCCTCTCCTGAGGGTAGCCCTGAATATTTCCATCGCGTCCGGATACGGCATCAGGCATGATATCGCAGTAGCGAACAAAGGCATTGTAATATCCCAAAAGCGTTAGCGCCGCAATCGCACCAGGCAGGTTGTGGAATTTGCTAGCCTGCCAGAGCAGCCTTAGGGCGCGTTCCTTATCACCGTGAAAACCAACGATACTGAGAAGTCTGCTGAATGCTGGTGGAATCATGGAGATAAGCAAGAGGAGAACGCCGTAGCAAAAATTGGCTCCGGAGTGCACAAAAACATCTATCTGGTTTTTGAAAATGTCGGAGTCTGGATCGTGGTTGATCACCTCCGATGTGTTCGTACTGCTCGATTCCGGGCTACGGCCAGCGTCGTTTACGTTCAGATCAGATAGATCTTTGGTGAGATCCACGGATTTGACAGAAGAGTCTGCCTCTTTTAATGAAGGGGTCGGAGATGGGGTGTTTGCAGTTCCAAGCTGCTTAGATTGCACGAACTTCTCTTCCATCTTCAGAATTGCGTCCAGCGCAAAGTAAGCTTTTCTTAGCTTGTAGAATCCCTTTATGCTTTCTGTAAGACTCTCGTTGAGTACACAGACAACAGCACCCATGAGCTGCGCCATTGCCTGAATGAGAACGAACTCGGTACCAGGTGCATAGATCTCTGAGTGATAAATGCCTGGTGACTGCGCATGGTTTTTGGTGCGCTGTTGGTCATGGTATGCTTTGTTTTCGGCTTCGTTAAGTCGATCCGCCGCTGCAAGATATGAGTTGCTGCAGTAAAAACTGGACCAAGTGTTGCAAACCTTGGCGCATAACATCTTGTTCAAAACCCAGTGTCGCCCTGATGAACATCACTACAGCCCTCCCTAGCTAAATGTCGCTCTGTTAGTTACGCCCGGGATAATCCACTGTAGTTGAGGTTAAAACAAACAGAGCCTTACCAGATGGAAAGCTGAATTTCGCCCTGCGAGACCCTCTTCAGCACCGTCAACATCATCGTTGAGGATCAACTCAGCAGCTGCACGCAAAGGCCGAAAGAGGAAAGATTAGCGCACATCAGCCTTGGGAGTATACCCCATCGACGATCTAGGAATCGAGAACACTGATAGGCTTTCGCGTACCTTTGATCGCATCTTCTACTGCCTCAGACGATGAGGGTCAGCATGCAAAGTTCAAAAATAGATAAGCGCACACTCACAGTCTTGCAATTCTGTCGAAGCACTCAGCGAATGAGTAGAGCCATTCGGACTAGGCTTTTTACCTCCGAACCAACCGCCGAACATGTCTCAGAAAGCCGGCAGAGTCAGAGAAAAAAAAAAAAATCTGGCCAACGGACAGAACGTAGCGTTAAGAAGTGTGTATTCAACTGACAAAATCAGGACACCGGGCCGGACGGTCCGAAAGCGCGAGACGAACGGACAAATGGCTGTAACTCCAATGAAAGACTGTCCGAGAATGTGCGCGTGAACATCCACGAGAATCAATCCTGGATCAACAAGTTGATAGAATAGGAGGCGAGAAAGGCGACGAAGGGGAGGCTGACAATATGGTACACTTAAAGACGGTAGTATTGCTCAGAGCGAGAGTCGGCTCGCGCTAATCAGCAGTGAAAGCGATCAAATAAGACGAGTCTGGCCGTGGTCCACCGGGGGGGCGGAGCATTGTCAGCTTGTAATCGCAAGCTGAAACACATCAAGGATTCCCAGATAACAAGGTTCGACTCAGGGATCTGTATATCAAGATGTGGGGATGCAACGAATTCTCCGGCAAATTTGAGACAACTGTTGTCCAGCGACTCAGAGCCTCCAGATCAACTAGAATTATTGAAAGCCTCGTGCTGCCTAGCTGTATGAAGATTCTGCCGCTACTGACCGCTTCGCCATCTTCCTTCTGAGGGCACAAGCGTGACATCATACAAAGGTGCGCTTTTGCCCCAGTTGTTTACGCAGACTACAGGGTTTAACAACAATGAGTCTTGATTCAGGAGCTTGTTTGCTTTGGTTACAGGGTTACCGTGTAGCACTTAGAAAAGGAAGTACAGTAGACATGCCAGCATATCATGGATATGACAATGGTAAGATTTGTTCTGGAATGCACAGAAAATGCGCATTCAGCAGAGACTCTATATATCCTAGCACCGTCTACAGAGTTTTTATTTTTGATGGCCTGATATTATCTCGTGTTGCTCTACAATCGAGTATCTCTGGAGTATGCGAAGTACTCTGTGAGGAAAGGCGATTTCAAAGAGTCTTGGCAAACCATGTGACGCCTCAGTTCTCGAAAAGGTAACTCCAGAGCGGGACCTCACCGGGATGTGTGGCTCAACAGAGCACCTCAGCTTCTTCTCCACACAGTACGCCTCTCTCTCGAACTTCAGCTCTTGACCTATCAACCGCCTAGTATCGACCTCCATATAAAATCCTATTACAAGGAACTTGCACCCGAACGCCAATTACTCCTTATCTCGACAGCTGCCGCTCATCACCGCCATAATGTCAAACACTCAATCTCAGGATACAAAGCAACAGGAAGCTTCACAACAACCGCAGCAAAAGCCTACCGTGCTTGAGGAAGACGATGAGTTTGAGGACTTTCCTGTTGATGGTGAGTTCCTAAAGGCGCTCTGCCGAGGCTCTTCGTTCCCTTTCTCCAGCCTCGAAACTGTGGCAGCGCCATGTACTACCCAAGTACTTCATATCAACAATTTTCTAATCATTCTATAATGACGCAGACTGGCCCGAGAACGAAACTGAGCAGGCTACTGCAAATGGGAATAACGTTCACCTGTGGGAGGAGAGCTGGGATGATGATGACGCCGCGGAGGACTTTTCCAAGCAGTTGAAGTACGTCACCCATTCTATTCCCTGAGCCTTCATATCTGCTTCTTCAACGCTTCCTTATGCTTCTGTCTGCTTTTGCCTACTCCGTATATGTTCCGACATGGACATATTTCACTCTGATGCTTGCCGCAAGTCCATTGCTAACCCGACTGTCCCGTAACAGGGAAGAACTCAAGAAAGTCGACGCCTCCTCGTCCTGATACCGTGCACAATAGATATGGATTTGACAATGAGAATGAGCATGATAATATGAACACTACATGATAACATTTCCTCTTCTACCTACGTACGCCCTATCCCAGCGCACAAGTCCGTCCTATTCAGCCATAACATCTGAAGCGAGACTCCATGGTAGCAGTCAAGTTAAGGAGCAAATCTCTTACCCTAGACCACTTCCAGGGTGGGATGCAAGTGGAACTAGTGCAAACAATCGGCCTATTGTGCCTCGTGTGATACATGGTAGTACTCTGTAATTGCACGAGGAATGGGGCGGGCTTTGTGCTTTTCCATTCTGAGGGATGCCATACACTTTATTACTGAAGCGAATGTTTATCTGAGTCGATATTCACAATTATCACAGCGACGTCTGCGATGTAGCTAACTGTAAAGTAACCATTGTCACAGTCTAGGGCCTGCAGCTGCAGTAACAGTTCAAAATTAGATTCTTGCATATATATGTATAGAAGATGGGCAGGCAAAATCTTGATTTATTATATTGAAGTCATGGTACATTACATTCATCTCAGTTTTCACCTTTCCTCAAGGGAACAAGTGTAGATCGTCTCGTTTTCAGAAGATTAATTCTTCATTCATTTACTTACTTTTCTCAGAGAGAGCAGCAACACCAGGCAGTTCCTTGCCCTCCAGGAGCTCCAGAGAGGCACCACCGCCGGTAGAAACGTGGCTGATCTTGTCCTCAGCGCCGTACTTGGCAGCAACGGTAGCAGTGTCACCACCACCAATAATGACGGTAGCACCGTTCTGAACAGCCGCCACAGCAGCGTCAAGAGTAGCCTTGGTAGCCTTAGCGAAGGGCTCCATCTCAAAGACACCAGGGGGTCCGTTCCACAGAATAGTCTTGGACTCGGCAATGGTCTGCTTGTAGGACTCGACACTCTTCTCGCCAACGTCCAAGCCCATGTATCCATCAGGGATACCCTGCTCATCGGTGGCGTAGCCAGTCTTCGCATCGGCGGCAAATTTGTCGGCAGTAACGTAGTCAACGGGAAGAACAACCTTGACGTTGTGCTTCTTGGCCTTTTCGATGATGTTGCCGACGATCTTGCTGCCGGCCTCATCGAAGAGACTGCTTCCGATCTTGACGTTCTCGAGAGTCTTCTTAAAGGTGAAAGCCATGCCACCGGTGATGATGAGGCTGTTGACCTTGGGAAGGAGGTTGTCAATCAGCTGGATCTTGTCGGAAACCTTGGAGCCACCGAGGATGGCGAGGAAGGGCCGCTGGGGCTCCTCGAGGGCCTTCGCGAAGTATTCAAGCTCCTTCTTGACGAGGAATCCGGAGGCCTTCTGGGGGAGGTCGACGCCGACCATGGAGCTGTGAGCGCGGTGAGCGGTACCAAAGGCATCGTCTATCGAGCAGTCAATAACGGGCTCAGGTGCATGAAAATGCTTAGAGTTTACTCACTGATGTAGACGTCGCCCAAAGCAGTCAATCCCTTACGGAACTGCGCAACCGCTTCCTTGTCGGCCTTGACCTTGTTGCCGTCCGCGTCCTTAGAGCTTCCTTCCTCCTCGGCGTGGAAGCGCAGGTTCTCAAGAAGGATGACCTGGCCACCGGAGGCCTTGTTGACGGTCTCCTCAACCTCTGGGCCGACGCAGTCCTCGGTAAAGATGACGTCGCGGCCAAGCAGTTCCTTGAGCTTTGGCACAACGGGCTTCAAGCTGTACTTGGGGTTCCTCTTGCCATCTGGACGGCCAAGGTGGGACATGAGGATGACGGCCTTGGCGCCGTTATCGATAGCATACTTGATGGTGGGCAGAGCACCGACGATACGCTGAGGGTTGGTGATTGTGGTGTTGTCATTCTTGTCGAGGGGGACATTGAAGTCAACCTGGTCACAGCTCGGTGTTAGAGGGGTCATTAAGGGGGGTTTATCGGCTCAACGTACTCGGATCAGGACACGCTTGTCCTTGAGATCCACATCTGTGATGGAAAGCTTGCTGGTGAGAGACATTGTTGCTATAGCTATACGGGGAGAGATGGACGAGCAGGAACAGCGAGTGGGGAGAGACCAGGGATAAATAGAGCGCGTCAGGAGACCAGACCACCTTGCAAATGCTGAAATTGTATCACGGTGAGTGGCGGGGTATCCAGAATCGCAGAGCTACCATTTGCTTTGGCGACATGGTGGGGCTGCCGGTGAAGGAGGAGGGTTCGGCGGGAGTCGGACCACTGATGTCATGTCCACAACGGGATACTTCGGGCCTCGCTGCTTCAGGACATTAATCGGGGGAATATTGAGCCTCCGCTATTCTCTTTAGCCTCGGATCAAACAGTACAAAATCACGCTCCGTTCCTCCATAGAGTTATACATCGCCGTCCCGTTTTCGTCCTCAAAGTCCTGGAGCTCCCCCGCTATACATGGCGCCGAGCCGGCCTACGTGCTCTATCGGAAATTATAAGTGGTAACGTTCCGCTGCATGATAAAACTCAAGATTTATCTGCATCTCTCTTCTGCCTCAATTGAAGCTTGAGAAAAGTTTGACCCAGGTTTTGCATCTCAAAATAGCATGATCCAATCCAGATTCACAACGCCTAGTAAGCATTCAACGACACAAAAGGTAGTAAGACAACGAAAAACATCAATAACATCAATAGCGGATGGAGACAGTAATGCGAAGGGCCGATAGGATCAACCAGTGATGTTTCGTACCCGTGTTTCAAGTCATTTGGGACAATACCTACAGCTACTTTTCACGAAAGAAGCCAGGTAGTCGCCATAGTGCACCAATCTAGTGTTGATTGGCCTTGAGCATCTTGCCTCAGGGACCGCAGTACAATGAGCGGCGATGGTGTCATTTGTGTCTATACCGACCGATTCACTCTTCTTCAGCGGAGTTTGTCAGGGACAGGTATGCAGTCCAAGCAATACCGACCGAGGAAACGAATGGCTAGAAGACGATATTAATAGATGCAAAACACCAAAGAAGGGGCCAAGACTCACAATTTGGAATTGAATGGGAACGACTCGGAAGTTTAGAACTTGGACCGCAGGCCAGAGGACAAAGTTGGCCTTAAGAGTCGGCAAGTACACATCCTGGAGCTTGCGGGTTAAGGCTCGTTTACCGCCGCCTTCAGCAATGGTCATGTAGGAGAAGAAGCAGACCAATCCTATAATCTATTAGTCACCTTTGAGCTTTGTTGGATTCATTCACATACCGAAAGGCGCAAATAGAAGCTGGTCGCAGGCCACCCGCTTCAAAGCAGAGAATGTCGGGTTCTTCTTGGCCAGTGGAAACGTCCTCGAGAGAAAGCCGAACCACTGAAACTGAATGGGAGCCATGAAGAAGCCGTAGGACATGAACCGAACCAATCGTTCAAAGTCAAAAGGAGGAGGTGTGTGCTTCGCATGACCCAATTCTCCTACGGCAGGCGGCTTTTCCTTCTCCAGATCATGAATTTCAATCGCAATAAAATCATCACCACGTCGTACTCCTGTTCGTGCTCTGAATGCTGTGATCAACTGGGCCACTGTGTCCGCAACCCCACCAAGGATCTGGTATGTTGTTAGCCATTCATTGTCTAATTGCAATGCTAAGAGTTGACACAATTGCAACCATCGCCTCAGACACATCACTTGCGCTTCTGCTTCCGTGGGATCTAACCAGGAGCCATAATAATCCCATTCGAAAACTTGATAACGGCGTTCTCTCCGCCTCATTCCGAGGCATAGGTCAACTCAAGCCTCTTGAAAGTCTTTCTCGAGCCAGATTTTTATATCACTCGTGCAAGCCGCAAGTGATGTGTCCTAAGCGAAGGCGCCCCAACTCCGCATAAGCCCAGGAAAGCTTACCGCATTGGTGACCATAGTTGTAAGAACCGGCTTCTCTGCATAATAGGAGTTGAACTTTGCTGCCAACCGGGCAGTCGCCGCCATCTCGATCATAAAAATAATGGTATGAAGTAGAGGCTATAAAGAGGAGAAAAAAGTGTATTAGTCCAGTTACTCAGAGACAGATCCGCGCTGGCCCGTAACGCAAGGGAGAGAGGAAAGAAAGAGCGGCGATCGGGAAGCGAAGGGGCTAGCGAAACCTAGAAATGACTTACCAAGCGACCGTAGATATATCTCCTATTCAACCCATCCAAGACTCTGCGGCGAGTTGTAGAGAACATCGTGAGGACGTTTGGAAGAAAGAGCTAATAATATAAATGTGGAGGAAATGAGCGAAGGCGAGGTCTGAGGTCTGGTCTTGAACCGGTCAGCGACAGTATGACGCAAAGGGAGTTCTCGACGAGAAGGCGACGGGATGCTGGAGCAATAAAAGTGGATGCCTTGAGGGACCCAGTTGGCCGGGGCCCAGATGACGAACCGGCAATGGAAGGACGGCAGATTTGGGTTAAGAGGGGTCGATCTGAGAGCCCCTTTCGATGATATTCTTGTCAAAGTAGATGAGAGAAGATGGTGAGTTTGTTCTGGAAGACTGAGACTGGTCGAGGCTTTTTTGAAAGAGCCCCTCCCACCTGAGCCACCTCAAAACCTTAGTGTAGCCCATGATCGCCCCCGAGACGCCTCTGGCGCTTAGCTATGCAATGTCAACTGCCACCGTTTTAGCGCTAGGGTCTGGACACGGATGTCGCCCCGGAATCTGCGATTTATTGGTTTACTAGCTATTTTCATTTGTTTACCTTGTTTCATGTTTCAGAGTGACTGGCAAGACAAGTAAACTTCATACGAGTGAATTTACACAATGCACAGATCTTCGATTGTGTACTTAAGGCCTCTTGGATGTATGCCTATGGTAGTATGCATAGTAGATGCATGTGAATTAGTCCATTTAGGCGTTTATTCTATCCCGAATTATCTTTAACCTACAGTCTAATTCAACTGAGGAATCACATTTCCAGTGGGTCATAAGCTATACATTTTGTCCCAAAGACAAGATATCCGGAAGATCCCTGATATCGGTTGTTTCATTGGTATTTACATCGATAAGACGTACTGATTCCAGCCGTAAGGAACCAACCGCAAGGGGAAGAAACTTCAACTCAGTTGCGAAACAAGTGCCTGGTAATAATGGGCTAGGAGGAACGAATTAGCTCTGTCCTTCAAGATAAACAGAGGAGAAAAACACTTACCCAACACGAACGTCAGTACTCAGACTGACGAGGTCCGCTTCCTGTCCGGCCACACTCTTCTGCATGGCATGGACAATGTTATCGTCAGTCACTGCTTCAGCCACTTGATCGCTCCGACGGTTCGACATTGACGAGGACGATGGTCGGGCCACGTGCCCTCTAGCATTTGGTACCTTTCGCTTTGGAATGGCAACCATGGCAAACTTCCGAGGTGCAGAGGAGCGGTTGACAATAAAAACGCTCCATGAGAAAGGCTTGCCGACTACCACACTTGGTGGACCCGAGAATGACATAGTCACACCCAGATCGGTCGCAGAATAAGCTCTCTCTCTCAAAGATGTTCGGTTTGCCTGAGATCCTCCAGGCGCAGCAGCAGCCTGACTTGGGAAAGTTGACAAACTTGTAGGACGATTTGTCCGCTGCAGGGCCTGGCTGGGGGCACCAAAATTTGGGTTAAGCGCCATTGAGAAATCGATATTGGTCGTCCATTGCATTAGGATTCGTGGGTTGCAGTTTTCTGACACTTTGATAATCGCTTCCAGGGATATGTCCAGCGAGCTCACAGACACTGTAGTCGAATCTCTTGAGTCTGGCCCAGATTCTGGAGTTAATTTGTATATCAGAGTAACATTATCTCGAGGGGAACATGTGATAGGTGGCACTAGCCCGGGCCCGTTCGTCAGGATCTCAATAAAACCATTTGATAACCGAAGATCTGCTTTATCAAATATCACTTCACAAGTCAAGAACGGCGTGACTTCGAAATCAAGGCTGGCGATGGTCGTTGGCCGTCCGCAAAACGAATTCAGCCTGGAATAGCGTACCCTTGCACTGGCAGCAGGTACGATGCGTGTCGGGTGGCCTGACTCTTGGAGCACATGGTATATAGGGTCCTCGCTGTATTTTGCGGGCACGACTCGCAGAAGCCTTGAGGCTGGGAGAAATGGTTCTTGTTGATCAAAAGCGGGGTCTGTTGTGAGGGGTTGCAAGACATTGGTGGAAGCAGGCACCAAAGACGGAAGGTACACATCTTCACGAGAGTCATGCTGTCGAGTATTCGCTGGGTTAAGACTGGCAGAGGCAATAAAGATAACGGAGGGTTGTTGAATGCGGATACGCGGACGCTCTACATGGCACAGTTAGCCCAATTGTCAGATAAACGGTATGATTCCCTCACTAAGAAAAGTCTCAATATTCCATATAACGTATACATGGTTTCCCTCTCCAGTTTCACCTTCGAATTCGTTGACAACGACCAAAGGATCGGCCCGAGTGTCCGCGACCCCTGAGAAGATCAGATCACGAGTCGGTGTTGGATTCTCGGCGACGGCCTCCGCTGGATCGATGGCAAAGGCATCGAGGCGTACTTCGAGATTCTGGAGGTGGGCTTTTAAGCTGTTTTGCGAGCAGTTCGCGAGCCTTAGGACTATGCGGGCTTTGCAGAACTCATCTGTACCAAGCTGCATATGAGTAAGAGACAAAGCTCGGCGAGGACACAGGTCCTTAGCTTACCAAAAAACAGAACGGATCGCTGGGGTATATATGAAAGGACAGACGGCAAATCGTCTGCACCTTCTTCGAGCGCAGACGTTAAGGCTGCTTCTAGGTCGATGTCCGAAGCATGCGGAACAACTGTATCGAGAACAGCATGCCTCAGGAACTCCCCAGGGACATCGAGGCTCTGCATAGCGGGAGCAAAACTCGCATTCCCACGTATGTTTCGTAGTTAGAGAGGGCGTTCCCGCAAGGATTCGGCTATCCTAACCTTCATTTAGTCAATAGTGTCTTTCCAGGCACTTGACACCGCGGAAATGGGGATGGGGGTGTTATGCAAACAAGACAAACACTTGGAGCCGGGGAGCTTCCTCGCGACGGTCTAATTTTCTCGGACCTCATCACAACAAGCCGCAGGGACGCTGGCCTTGAGAACTTGACGTCAAGTGCAAAATGAACCCATTGAATGCGCCAACTGGCCCTGCCTCTCTGTGGCAGGAGGCCCGCACTCCTGAAGGGCGCGCCTATTACTACAACATTCAGACGAAAGCGACACAATGGACGAAGCCCGTCGAATTAATGACACCAGTCGAGGTTAGTGAGACATTCTTGTGCCTGCGCGCTGCATTTACTGACATCTTTCCTTGTTACGCAGCGGGCATTGGCCAACCAGCCGTGGAAAGAATATACCGCGGAAGGTGGACGGAAGTATTGGTCAAACTCAGAGACAAAGGAAAGTACATGGGAAATGCCAGAAGCATACAAGAATGCGCTGGCGCAAGCTCAAGCAGCGCAACTTCCGCCTGCGGCGTAAGTATCTAATCCATTCTGCGTGCCTATGTTGTACTTATCAGACCGTATGCAGGGGCTCCACGTTTGTTGCCGGCGGTGTTAGTTCACTCTCCTCGTATTCCCAAGCGCGTGATCGTGATGACTACGATCGAGGGTATAATGACAATCGTGGAGGTTTTAGTGCTAGCGATGCCAATGCCATCGCGGCTGGCCCCCCGCTGGGAGCGACACAAGAACCGGACTATGGATCGCTGGAAGAAGCTGAGGGGGCATTCATGAAGATGCTCAAACGTCACAATGTTCAGCCTGATTGGACGTGGGAACAGGCAATGCGTGAAACAATCAAAGACCCTCAGTACCGCGCTCTCAAAGATCCCAGAGACCGCAAGATAGCGTTCGAGAAATACGCGGTCGAGGTTCGCTCGCAGGAAAAAGACCGGGCGAAAGAGAGGTTCGCTAAGCTAAGAGCAGATTTCAATACCATGTTGAAACGCCACCCTGAAATCAAGCATTACACGCGCTGGAAAACCATCCGTCCCATCATTGAAGGTGAAACCATTTTCAGGTCGACCAACGATGAGAACGAGCGGCGACAGCTCTTTGAAGAGTACATTCTGGAGCTCAAAAAGGAACACGCTGAGAAGGAGGCTGCTGCGCGCAGGGCTGCCATGGACGAGCTTGTTGGAATCCTCAAGTCCTTGAACCTCGAGCCCTACACTAGGTGGTCGGAGGCACAAGCCATCATTCAATCAAACGAGAGAGTTCAGAACGAGGAAAAATTCAAGGCTCTTAGTAAATCAGATATTCTGACTGCTTTCGAGAACCATATCAAGTCACTTGAGCGCGCGTTCAACGATGCCCGGCAGCAGCAAAAAGCAGCAAAGGCCAGGAAGGAACGACATGCCCGTGAACAGTTTGTTGAACTTCTGAATGAGTTGAGGTCCAAAGGGGTTATCAAGGCTGGCAGCAAGTGGTCAAAAATTTACCCGACCATTCGTGAGGACCCACGTTACCTTGGGATCCTTGGAAACTCAGGCTCCTCTCCTCTGGATCTTTTCTGGGATGTAGTTGAGGAAGAAGAACGGTCGCTGCGTGGACCCCGTAACGATGTTTTGGACGTCCTTGACGACAACCGATTTAATGTTACCTCCAAGACAACTTTTGAAGAATTTAACGCAGTCGTATCTTCCGATCGCCGGACAGCGAAGATCGACCCCGAAATCCTTCAGGTCATCTTCCAACGCATCCAGGAAAAAGCGCTTCGTCGCAATGAAGAAGAGAAACACGCAGCAGACCGGCACCAAAGACGCGCAATTGACGCCCTTCGCTCTCGCCTTAAACGTTTGGAACCCCCTCTTCGTTCCACCGATACATGGGACCAGGTGAAGCCTACTATAGAGAGATACGACGAATACAAGGCCCTTGAGAGTGACGAACTCCGTCAAATCGCTTTCGACAAGGTCATTCGCCGCCTTAAGGAGAAAGAAGAAGATGCCGAGCGAGATCGCGACAGAGACAGAGACCGCGGCAGCCGCCGTGATCACCACCACGACCGTGATCGTGACCGCGACTACCGCAGCTACAGAGGCGAGCGACGCGGCCCCGCCAGCCGCCACAGCCGCACCCCAGAACCCGACGCCTACGAAGCCGACCGGCGCAAAGCACAAGCCGACCGCGAGCGCTCCTACCGCAAGGCGGCGAGCGGACTTTCACCCGTCCGCGAAAGATGGGATGAACGGGACAGGGACCGTGAACGAGACCAAGACCGCCGGGACCGGGACCGCGATCGCGATCGCGAACGAAGCACCCGCTCCCTCAGTCACTACGAGCGCGAGCGCCGCGACCGTGAAGAAGAGCGCGAACGTCTCTACCGAACCCGCGGTGACCCCCGTGGTAGCCGCGATGAGCTCGACTATGGCGGCGACTCGCGGAGCACCGCTGGTGTGACCGCTAGCAATGAGCGGCGACGGCGGCGCGACAGCGACACAGAGAGCGTTGCAAGTCGCTCAACAAAGCGGTACCGGCGGGATAGTCGGGATCGGGACGCGAGGAAGGATAGGGAGCGCAGGGAGCGCACGCCTAGTTCTGCTGCTCCTGGGCCTGCGGCGGATGAGGCGAAGGAGGAGAAGGCTGTGCATTCAGGTAGTGAGGAAGGAGAGATTGAAGAGGATTAGAGTCTCTACTGTGAATATGGGATCATGTAGCCATTTATACTCATGGTCCTCAATAAGAGGAGAACATATCTACATCATTGTTGAACTCCAATGGATCCATGCACTGCTTAAATTGTACCCTATCTATTACAGTTCACAAAGAGTACCCGACTAATTCTTACTGGGGCTCCCATTGTGACTATCCACTCATTCTCCTTACTATCAAACCATTTAAATCCCTTATAGCTTTCATGGCTCCAGGTCCCGCTTGATCTTATTTACGAGATGGTGCGGGCTTGGTCTACTGTTACTCCTTATAACGCTGCTTAGGTTTACAGAATATGAATTGATACGACTTATTGTTTCGAACGATTGCTGTGAGCTGCTGAACAACTTACAGAACATTGGTATGGACACGTTCATTTCCAACTCTGTCGTTATTTGCTGAATATCTAACCATTTATCACTGAACAAGAATGAGAGTAGACTCTCAACCAGAATCCGATGAGAAGGGACCAACAATCGAGATGGATAAGCCACAGCCGAGTTACCCAGGCAGTTTCGTTAATATGTGGCGTGTGTCTTCAGCCTTTGATTAGACGAATGGCGGCAATCAAATCAATACACCCGAGGAGGGGTATTTAGAGGTGAACGTTAATGTAATAAAACAATGACTAGGTGCTTGGATAAATAATCCCAGGTTACGCGAAGAGAGGCGCATTATAAGGGCTCAGATCGGATACATGGATCTTGTTGAGTAGAACTATTTCGTAAGCTACTGGCTGATGGAATGTTTTTTACCTAAAGTAAGTGGGTCGCTTTCAAAGCATATATCATACATGGTATACAGAACATTATAGAAGCGCAAGAAACCAACCCGAAAAGAATAAATACAGGAGTATAGAGCGCAAGATTGTAACGGAAGTCACGTTGTATCAAACAACAGTTCGTAGAAAGGGTTCAACATAAGAGTCGTAAAGTCATCAGGTCGTTCCACAGTCATAGCAGGTCATTCACAATTCATTTCATGTAAAAATCATGGAATCATGGCTCATGGTCCAAAATCATGTAATATCAAAGAGTTGCAAGAAAAGAAAGAAGGCATAAAAGACATTAAACAGGCAATTAAACCATCACGCCAGGAGACCGCCCACGCATAGAGCGTCTGTCAGAAACCGACCAATTCTCTTCAACCTCGTCAGGATAGATCGTCTTTGGCGTGCGGTGGTTCAAGCTCTGGGTGCGCTGTGGGCGGTAATGGGAATCAGAATGGGAGCGCGAGTTGGAGCGGGAATGGCCCTTCGACATGGACTTGGAACGTTCCTTACACACTTTATGCATCTCGGCTCGCTCGCGGCGTTTGTGGTCGAAGTTTCTCCATTCTGTTATGGCGGAGTTGATACCCAGGGCGGCAACCCCGACACTAGCCATATCAGAGAGCTGGTTCTTTCGTCGGCGGTGGCGGGCCTCCTCTCTTGACATCTCACCCTCTCTCACCTGCTTCGCGCGTTCTTTGTGTTTTTCCATGCTTTCGGTTAGGGAGTGAGCTGCGTGGATGGTTGCCGCGGCCGCAAGGCCGGTAGCCCATACTGTCTCCCGGTTAAGTTTGCTGAGTTTCTTGCGATTATCGGTACTGTCATCGGGGTCAGAATCAATCTGCTTGTTATCGCGCGATTGGTCTTGTGTGCTTGTGCTTCGGGAGCCAGGGCGCGAGTAGTGCTCCACGGTCGTCTGATCGTAGTTCCCATCGGCTCTGGCTCCTGGCTCGGGGAGGTAATAAGCTCGACTCACATCTCTGGAATGCCTTGTCCGTGGCGGGCTCTGGCGCCGGTGATAATATTCATCGCTGCTGTAGCCATCGTCCGAATAATCATCGTATCGTGAAGACCAGTGGTGACGACGGCGCCGATCATCTTTGTCGCTTCGGTCACTCTTATCATCAAGACCCAGAGCTGCCATACCTTTGTTGATATAGTCAGAAACGCTCTTGCTCCGCTTGTGGCGAGGGCGAGACTCGTAACTATCGTAGCTATCTCTAGACCTGGAGCGGTGACGAGGTCGAGATCGGGAATGGGACTTTTGGAACCGGTCATAGGCCTCCTTCCCGGCAGCAGCTAGAATGGCCGCAATGGCGGCGTCCTTGGCCTTGCTTCGGCCCTTGGAGCGAGAGCGAGAGCTAGAGCGTCTACGAGATCTTGAACGAGAACGCGATCCATTGACAACACGGTTTGTAGCGAGGCCAGCAAGCGTAGATTCAAGGATATGGCGTTTGGAGTGCTTGTCGGGGTTCCGGTCAACTAGGCCATCGGTACCTCCAGCAGCCAGCGCAGCGGTCAAAACGCGTTTTCCTTTAGCACCGGTCCATTCACCGGGTTCCTTACGTGCACGAAAAGCCTCAATCGCCCCAGCAGCTAAAGCGGCCTTAACTGCTTGGGCGATACGCGCCTCACTCTTGTCGCGGTGATGGTGGCCTGAACGGGACGGAGATGGCGAATACGAGTAAGATCTATGGTGGCGGCCACGAGAACGGCCTCGCTCGTTGTCACGGTGCTTGGATCCCGCCGAAGAAGCCTCAGCTCCTAGGCCAAGGGCGCCGAGGGCACGTTCTGACAGGGACCTTCGACGACGGGGCGGCGAGCGGCTACTTGACGGCGAATAGGCGTACTTTTCACGTCCGCCTGGTTCAGTCAGTCTTAACCTGGCCTTTGTTCAACCTAAGGAATAGTAAACGCACGCCGTTCATCATGATGTCTGGATCGACGGGAGCGCGGCTCATATCCGTCATACGGGTCATCGTAGTGATCCGCCGAGTGCGCCTTGTGACGGCTCTTGCGTGAGCGCTTCGAGTCGTAGTCGCCGTGTCCATATTCGTATGCATCTCTCGCAGGATGATCGCGGTAGTATGCGTCCCTGGATCCGCCAGTGAAGACGGGGTTGGCATGTGGCATGACGTCCGTGGAGTGACTACCGCCGTGCGTGGCCCCATAATAGTAAGGCGTCTCAGGGTACTCCGCGGGAGGGTATGGTGGTCGGCTATCGTAGTAAGCCATCGCTAGAGAGTAAGGTGAGAGCAACTAGATGAGAAGAGAGGAAATCACTGGCTCAGTAGTTCATAGAGGATAATCTGATCGACGGCCGTGACTGCAATGAAGGGGTGAAGGGAAGAAAGAGAATCATGAGGCCGGGCAAAGAAGAGCAACCCAGCTGTTTTAAGTGTGGCCAGGCCGCTGGCGAGCGATGCGGGGCACCAGCCGCAGTCACAGACTCTGACGTAACGGAGTAACCTCTTTATCCTTCCTGTCTCAAAGAGGTCGATGGCCGCGTTCAAGCCACAAGTCACGAGGCTCGAGATCAACTTCCATTATATCATCTGTGGCTGGCGGCCGACGGCCATCTCCGTACCATTGAAGCCAGGTGACCAGGTTCAAAATACCGTCATCCGTCGCAGAGACGGCGGCTCAGGCGTGTTTCTTAGTGGATAGATATATCAGACTGAATTCATCATGATGCTTGGGCTACAATACAATCCGTCTATAGTCGGAATTTTCTAGCGGTATGATGTCATATGTATTCTGAGAGCCTATTAGCAGTCTCGAACTTTCATAAAGTCATTGCAATGTAAAGACAGGGACTCAGTAGTTTCAGACAAAAGCAATAAGTCTCATATAATCTCTAGGTAGGCATCAGATAGCTCCACAGTCCCAGCCCAACTCCCGCTGGGACCGCGGGTTCCTGATCCAACCGTTTCTACCTTGACTCTGTGCTTGGCACATGTTCCATGGTTCCACGTAACTATTGGAAGGCAAAGAGCGCACACAATTCAAGACAATCAAACCCTCTGGGTATCATATGATTGGGGCTCAACTGAGCCTTACTGACATCGCTTTGTTATAGTACATCTCTTTGGCTCTGGGCCATGATTTTCAGGCCCTCCATGACATAGGAAGACAAAAAAAGAAAAACGCTGATAGCTGGTACATGCAGGTCTTATGCTGAAAAAGTAAGGCAAAAACGAATAGACAATGCAGTGAAGGATAAATGAAGAGAGAGAGGGAAAAAAAAGCCCACGCCGCTGGGAAGCATAAGTCTATCCAGTTCTATCCGTCATTTTTCGGACGGCAAGAAGAAGAGAAAAGAATAGCAAGGGAGTAAAAGGATGCAGTAGGTCATGTCTCAGCAGCCACCTGCCTTCAACGGCTGTCGCTTCGCTCAACCTTCTCTGTATAGAAGGAACCAGATGAGCGCGTCGGCCGTATGACTTCCATCAACGCTTGGGCCGCGATGGTCTTTTGGGGGGAGAGAAGTTCTCTCAGGACCTTATTTGTCGGCCTTCGTGATGGCAGGAGAAGTCGTGGTGGCCACATCACCGAAGTTATCGTCCTCATATTATCGTAGACAATCGTATCTCCGAAACCATGCGTCAAGTTGCTAATGATCGTACAAGCGGTTGGTTCTCCTGGCCGCCCACTCCCGGCTGGCATCGCTGCTCCGCGGCGTCGAATTGGCAGACATTTCTTCGGAATGTGTCCGATGCGTCCGGATGTGCTGTTTCATGTTGTCCTTCCGGGTAAACGCCTTGTTGCAGATCGGGCAATGTACGCTCTTCTCCCCCGTATGTTTCTTGCCGTGTCGTGCTGCGTGCCCTGAGGTCGTAAAAGTTGCTGTGCAGGAGTGACTGGCAGCGAAAGGGCAAGGATACTTGTTTTTGCGGGCTGGTTTGGCGCCAACAGACTCCTTTGACGTGCTAGCGATCGAAGTTTGAGGAGATGGGGGTTCGGCCATGGAGTTCCCACTGAGCCGCTTGTCCGGGCGCGGGTGATAAGTGTACGGATCATGCCGGGCGTAGGGGTGGTAGTAGCTAGCGCCTGAGCTAGCTGTGTAGTCGTATGAAGAACAGTCTGATGAACCCGGTGAGGCTGCCCTGGTAGCCTCTGTGACTGGGTCGAATGGCTGTCGCATTACCCGCGGTGATGGAGAGTCAGAGTATGTGCGACCATAATGATAGTCTGACGTGCTTTTTGTTGAAGGCGGTTCTAATTGATACTGTGATGAAGTGGGATAATGTGTCGAAATCCCGTATGTTGATCGCACGGCAAATGCCGGGTTATCATCATTGTTCAAAATTGACACAAAACTTGACCTGCAGCTAGACATCTCACTGGAACTGATAGTCTGATAAGAAGGAAAAGGGAAAGATAAGAGTGGTAACCTTTAAGTAGAGAGTCAGCTCGGGCTTCCCCCAGTCAGATACGAACAAACGGTGGAATAGGAAGAAGTGTTGGTGGTATGGAACTCTATAAGCAGAGAACAGGGAAACAAAAAAAGGAGAAAAAAAGCATGAGCAGAAAAAAGAAACGAAAGGCAAAGAAAAGAAAAGGGTAAGAGGACACACACCAGCAGAATTCGTAGATGTTTGTGGTTTCGCCCGTGTAACACGCCCTTCACGATCTGTAGACACCAGACGGCGCAGATCTGACAGCAAACCGATCGACTATTCGAGACCGGCTGCCTTGCTTAGAGGGTGTAGTTGTCTCCACAGGACTCGATGGATGATCGGATCTCAGTCAGCTTTGTTCCGTTGTGTTCACGGGAGGCTGCGTGAATGAGAGTCTCGCGGGTCGACGAGCCGGATCAATGCAGCAATGTATTGTCTCTCAGCAGGCCCTGGTCCAAGCTAGAATAGGAAATTGGAGGTGTGGGTAGGCGGAGATTGTGAATTTGACCAGCCGGCCGTAGTGGTATGTACCCAGGAAGGTTTCAGGCGGAGAAAAAGAAATGTGGTGATAAAAGTGATTTGCAGCAGTCTTCCAGAGAACACAGAGTCGAGAGAATCAAGGATGGGAGTGGGGAGATACGAGAGTGGTGAGAGCGCGAGGAAAGAGGAGAGACGAGGGATGTAGAAGGAGTGAAGGAGATAATAAAATAGGAACAGATAGATAGATTAAGAAATAATATAGGAAAAGCATCCATCTTGAAACCGGGCCAGGGTCTCTGAGAAGCTCTGACCATACGAGTTAGCGTGTGCACTTTAGTTCGTCTGGAGCCCACTGTGGACTCGAGCTTCATGGCTGTGGACCGTCGCTAGGCAGCATAATTCTCGTCTAATCAACTCTGGAGATATTTCCTGTCATTTTGGTCATTTTCTGTCCAATTGATCTTGATCTCACACACGTCTTGGCTAAAATTGTACCTCTCCCGTCGAATTTGACGGCATAAATCTCAAAGAGGATGCTCCCACCGTCATGACAGCCCTGGCGGTCCAGCGTAATCGATTTCTCCGAAGTAGAGCCAGACTCCACCCGCCTTACTCAGTCCCCGGGCCCGGGCCCTTGAAACGTTAAAACGAGTACGTGGTATTCACGAATAGTATCATCTCAGCCACAAACCCGTAATCCTGCTTCATCAGCCTGTCTGAAGAGGCGTCGAACCCCTTAGCCTTCAGGGCCTCACCCCTCCCCAGCCCGCACTACGGGCTGGTCTAACCGATTTGATCCCTGCCTAGTACGTGTCCCTGTCGTCAGCAATAGCACTAAGTATACGGCCAATCTAGTAGCCATCTGAAGGCTACGTAAGTCGGGGAACTGAGGAGACGAACATTTTAAACTGTTGGTACTTCCAGCCTCGGCCACCAAATGAGAGGCGACATCATCCGACCCATCACCCAAGAATGCTAAGGCTTGGTCTGCTTATCACACGAGGATAGCAGGCCACGGTAAGCTGGGCGCAGCGACCGACTTTCAGGGTACCACTACCCGCCCAGACCCGGTATTCGAAATACCGTAAGCCCGAGACCAGGTACACGCCCATCATTTCCTGTTATAGTAAGGTTAGAGCCCTGTGGACAAGCTTTTAACCACGCTGCTGAACCGCGGGTGGTGGTGCTATTTGCATTAGTCTGTGACAGAAGGGTCCCCTACTACTGTACGGAGTAGTAAGCGCTGACGATATACCACTGGCACAATAAGATCTCGACATCCGCCAACCGACCTACCGACAGTCGACGTACCGAATGCGTAACCGGTCGTTGCTGTCCTCTCCTCATGCTCTGGCAAAGCCCAGGCCCTGAGTGTAAATCCGAGTCCGAATGCGAATGCGAAATCCGAGCTCGGATTTAAGAAGAAAGGACACGAAACACTCCAGGTTGGGACCACGGTTGGGTTATTTTCGGTAAAATATAATAATATCTTATTATTTGCGTTGATTAATCGGCAGTGGGTACGGTTCGAGCGGATCCCGGCACCAGTCCCTGGCTCATCACCTTGCACAAGTTATGAATTTTTCTCGGTATCTGCATAACTGATGACCCTCAATACCCTTATCTGTCTTTGGTTTCCACTGATGATCTGGTCGAGTCCACATTTCGTATAAGGATATGCAAGAGAATAACTTTAGAATATTGATATCATCTATTGATGAAACCTTTGTTCTCAAAGCGAAAATGCAAAGCGCAGGCTAACGCGGCATGATTTTCATCAATCCTGCGTCCCCTTCTCCGTGTTTGTCCCTTCAAGGACTGTGGCTGAAGGGGCTTACGTATCTAACCGAATGTCCGAACTCTATCGCTGAACAAGCCGTTATTTTGAGCTTTGAGGTCATACCTCCCCCCGGAACTATAGACTTCTTTCGGTTAGACGGTCACATCCGCGCATCGTGGACTACGCCGTACGCGGGATGCATACGTATGCCTTCCCCATCTACGCCGTACACGGTCTAGTCCACAGAGATAAGGTGTTCCTGCCTCATCCTAGCTGGAGCTTGGCCTGCACAGCGGTCAAACCCAGATCATTAAGTGAAGTCCGCACCTAAGTTACCCGTCTCGGAGTACTCAATCTCCGCCTAGGCAGCCACCGAAAGGTAAATGTGCTCTCACGGCGGAGCATGGAAAAAGCAGCCAGGACACGCAGATGAACTCGTGCTTCCCCTCACTAGCCCACAACTACATTTGCACAATTTATGCCGGCCCCCGCGGATGAACCCTCAGGCAGAAAAACATTTCAGCCTGGAACTTTAGACGATCGGGTCCCTGAACGCAGTGGACCCATGTCTAAGATTCTGAAGGTCTGAGGGCCTGAGAAGCTGAGACGCCAGGGTTTAGCACAGACTCCGATCATGGCAGAGGCTGGGCATTCACGCCGTACGGTGAAGCAGCGCTAGTTGAATGAAGCAGGAATCACAGGTCTCGAATTAGCAACTCTGCCTACACTGATGTTGCGACAAGTACCCCGTGTGGGGAGGAGAATTGCTATTCTCCTAAACTGGAGGGATCGTCAAGGATAGTAATAACCTGCAGTTTTGACTTTGGATCGAGGATGATCCTGAATCTCTGCCGTGCCGCCTATATCCATATATGGTTAGTGGACGACCCCTGCTCTGAATTGACGCTATTCAAAGAGGCGCCGTCCAATCTTCTTGGCATACTCTGTATTAGCATAAGGCTGACCCTGCCTTTATGAGACATCTGAGCCAATGAGTTCATCTGCGCCTCGTCGAGCCCACTTCAAGGTCTTAGGTGTGCAACCACAGACCGAATTGATTGTACACCGAGTATGCGGGCGTTAGGTAACGATAATCCCCGACCAGCGACTCAGCGGCCTAGCGACCTTTGGTGACAGTGCACAGCTGGGACTCGAAAGTTCAGTTAGGCCTGAAGAGCCCGGCTGGCGGTTTTATGGAGTTGAATCAGGGTCTTCTGGGTACCACAAATCAACGTAAATTATGTGGTTCGTGGGCCATGCCTCGTGACGATCTTGTCTCTTCGACGGTTTACTTTGTAACTATTTCAACGAAACACGGATAGACAAGATAGTCTGACAATCCGCCAATCCCATCCTGCAATTTTACGCCACCTCAACGACTGCGAGGTGGAAGACCCTAAGAAGGGACCAAGTTGTGTAGTGCTTTCCTACTCTGGGCCGGAAAACATGAAGTCAAAAAAACCTTGGGACTTAGGTAAGAGAAGAGATGTGAGTGGCCCTAGGGGCCAAACGGGCACGCTCGGAGGTTGCTCGATACGGATACGAGCTTGGGGACTGATTCGCTGTTGGGTGCTGACAAAGTCTCAAGGATCTGGCCCAGAAAGCCAAGGAAGACTAGAGAAGAGACAGGTGCCTGCCGGTTTCCTTGCTACGTCGGACCCTGGGGGCCAGGGATCTTATCCACGGACTCACGGCAGGAAGTCTGGGACACAAGTGAAGGCTGTTAAACTCAAAAATGGGAGGGGTGAGGGAGATGGCGTTCGAAGTCGAACAAGAGAGCAATCTAGAAGCTGTGGAGCCGGACAAGCTGTTTCCGCTGACAAAGCATGCTGGGCGCACTGTATTATTGGTAAAATTACAGGGTACGGTCACAAGCTGAGAGCCAAAGTTCAGCTTGGGGATCGTCAGGGTCTGGTGTGGTCAAAAACAGAAAATGGAGTGAAAATCTAAAAGATGTTCGCTGAGCCGTGAAATGAAAGCCGAAATGTTCTCTGTATATTTCCGTATTTTACTCAATATCCTCGCAAGCTCGGAGACTTCACAATCACTACTGCCGATTCTTCTTTTAATCTTTCTGGAACTCCTTCTGTCAACCACATGACACGGGAGCCAACCTTTTCTTCCGTACCCACTATCTATTGGTCTTTCCTTCCCAATTTCTCATTTCGCACTTTGGTGGCTCCTTCAATTCCTTGCCCACCTTCAGCACTACTGCATGACCGTAAGTTCCTGCTTATAGTGGGGATCCCACAAACAAATCAACAGTTGCAAAATCTCCTACCCGACTCGCATTTCGGCACTGTGCCCTAACTGCTTACCACCAGGCTGATCACTGATCAGCAAGAATGGCTCTCTTTACTCCATATCTACATACCACATTTACATCATATCTACATACAAAACATCACCTCATGTCTCTACCCGTGAAAATCACCTGCAATGTGCAACAACTCGGATTTTCAAAGGATCAAACCCGTTAGTCGAACTTTGGCCCTGCAGCCTCATTACTTTGAGCTACGTAAGCCGAGTCGTCACGCAGTGGGGTTTCTGGTTCTTGATAAATGACTAGGTATGGTCCGCGTGCAGCCCCGGCTTGGGTTCGGCGAGTGCCAGGACTGGGAGGGGTCAATCCAATCAGCCACAATCCCTAAATCCGAGGATTGGGATTTGCTGCGATTGGGAGAGCCGTGGGGTGTGGGTGTTTGTGGGCGTCCCCATCCGCTTCGTGAGCTCTGGGAGTTGGGTTGTGGCTACGCCGGTTGTCTATACGTAAGCCACAGCTCCTTTCTCTACCTTTATCAAGCTACGGCCGAGGCTTACGTTACGGAGTCCGAACTTGCGACCGACTAAAGAGACTACTCCTACTACTCATTGCGGACACTAGCACCAGTCTAGTCAGACTCAGAAGCCCTGAAAAATAGTGAGGAGCTAGAACGGCCGAGCTAACAGACGAGGGAACCCGGCCCCGAGCCAACCAGGTGGAATCATCTCGAGCCCTGCTCCGGGATCTGGCTTTCTGCGATGAAGCTGAGAGCTAGCTCGCACTACTTACGTAGGCGCATACGAATGCCCTCGTTTAGGTGGGGTTAGCTTGTTTGTATAGTACGACGGCAAGCGCCGAGCGGCCTCAGGTTCGCCGCTGGTAACCAGTCTACGAAGCATCAGGCAGTTACTGGTGCGTTTTGACACGAGAGCACGAAGGGCTCGTGTTTGGTATCATGTCAGTCCGACGGCGGATGACATGAGCTCCGGATGCCGTGCCTTCGTCATCTTCCTGAGCTGCCGCACCTGCAGGGCTTGGTCAAGCCACCAACAAGTTCAGAAGAGTCATGCTCTGCTCGATTGCGTGTTCGTCTCGCTTATGGCTGAATGTGTTCATCCCATCCGGCAGGAATGAATGGATAAGGATTGCTGAATGTTGGTGCACGGCGACCGGCACACACTAGGTAGGTTTGGGTATCTCGTAGCTTTACATACTTCACGTAGTTATCTCATGGTGAGCAACAATTAACTATCTCTCCGGCCAGATCTTGATTCATTCTAAGCTATACTCTATATTCTTTCTATTCAGATCGGCTTGAATCTTAGCTCGTACTGTGTATATGAGCAAACGATCAGGTACATAGTACCTGCAGAACGTATGCAGTCCACCTCAAAACGCCGGGCCAGAGAGCCGATCTCGATAGATATCACCCTTACAAAGTCACATACTCACAATGTGTACTGATACTCCTGATCTGACTGACATAGGGCATACCAGCCCAATTTGCTTCCATTGTTCACTCTCCATCCTCCCTCCTCCTCCTCCTCCTCCTCCTCCTCCTCCTCGCTCCTGCTTTCATCCAACCCAAGCAAAACGCCATCATTTCAGCTCCCTCCTGATCTCCCCCTCCCTCTCCAACTCCTCAAGCACCTTATCAACGGTCCTCATTCCCTCCATCGCCGCCGGCGCCCCACAGTAAACAAGCGTATGCATAACAGCTTCTCGGATCTCCAGCTCTGACAGCCCATTCCTCACAGCCCCGCGCACATGCACTCCCAATTCCAGCTGGCGGTTCAGCGCAATCAGAATCCCAATGTTCATTAGACTCCGCTGCTTACGGTCAAGCCCGGGCCGGTTCCAGATCGAGCCCCAGGCGAACTCGGTGATGGCTTCTTGCATGGGGAACGTGAATGCGTTACTGTTGAACAATGAGCGGTTTACGTGCATACTGCCGAGGACGGACTGGCGGGTTTGCAGGCCAATTTGGTAGAGGGATGAGCCTGATGGAGAAGAGGGGTCCTCTCCCAAGGATGGTGGATGTGCTTCGGCTTGCGGTTCATTCTGGGTGGACATTGTGGTGATGTTATGCTATTCGATTTAGTCAAGGTGATGTATCATGCTGATGCAAGTTTGGGGACACCGCTGATTATCTTCGTTGATTATAGCCAGGTTTGAACTTCAACGTCGATTGCATTGATGTTGTCATAGTCATCGCGGGCCGAGACAGATCCATGGCGGGGCATTTCCGCATTCAAAACAACTCTAGTCTTCTACTTCGAAGGAAATATCGAACGCTTTGAATGCAGAAATAAGAATGCATACTGAAGGAAATATCGAACGCTTTGAATGCAGAAATAAGAATGCATACTTAATCCGACCTTATCTACCCAGTTGCAACGTCAGGAAATCCAGAATACTACACGAGGGATCAGCCTGAACGCTGGAGTCGAAACAAGCACCACAGTCTGCAGAGCGGGCATATCGACACATTCCTAGACCCCGACCGCCACCTCCAGACAACCCACAAGCTCGATTGCGACTATTAAAACAAACCACTAGATCGGAACGCAAGTTATACATTCCAACGCGAAATCCCCAGCTAGTGCCTCTGTGCCAGTGCCATGGAATGCTCAGGGCTTCGCAAGAACCCCTTGTTTCAATTGATTACAACTCCAAGTGCAGATACAAGATATGGACTGAAAGGAGGGGATTCAGAGGGGAAAGTTTCCTTCTTCGAAGGAAATGACTTTGAATTGAATCAAATCCATTATCAATTTCTAGACACATTGCGATTTAGCAGATATACTCAAAGATTGGTCAGTCCAATTCGGAGCGCAACTTATATACATTGCCTCTGCAAAGCGGAGCGCGCTTGACTTGAACGAACTAGATGCTAAGTCTGCTTCTACGAGGGTGGGCTGGGTAGGAAGGGGACTACCTGCATGCCAGCAGAGCGACGCCACCCCTAGCAACGAAACTACGCCTTCATTCCACACGCCTGTTCAAGATATCCGTCAGGATGGAGCATCTAGTTACTGGGTATATCTAGGCAACAGAGTACAGTCTCTGATTTGCTTTACACAGTCTCATCTCACCATCTCCAATCACTTGAATAGATCTACTACCACAACGACGACCGTGATGGCACCACAACGATCATGGGCTTCCTTAGTCCTCGGTTTTATCATCCTCGTCTCACCCTTTATAACAGCCTCACCTATTTCCATCCCAGCGGAAAACGCCATACGTCCTGAAACAGCGAGGGAGATCCAAGCCCGATCTGCAATCCCTGACCCCGTACGTCAAACCTCGCCGTGCCTTGCCAGATCAGTGCTACCGTATTTGTCTTGTGAAATAGATGCTAACTACTAATACCGACAATAGAGAATGATCCCCAGCGAGACAGACCTGATGGCAGCCATCTTCGCGAGACTGGGCATGGAGGAACTGACAAAATTCAACAAATTGCAACCGGACAAGAATGCGCAGGATAGTAGTGCTTCGACGGTGATTGACGATAGCCATGCCCCCAAGAATACTGTGACGGAACTCGATAATCATATTGAGAATGGGATTACGAAGGGCAATAATACAGCTAAGGATGATGCGGATGCCGCGGAGGATCCCAAAGACTTTCTTGATACGCTCTTCGAAGTCTTAAGGAAGAAGTTTCGAGAAGCAATCAATGGGAGTGATGAGGTTGGGTTGGTGTAGTTGGTGGGTGGTCAGTTGACTTGAATGTTCATTTGCTAGCTACTGTTGATGGGTTTGTCGGGATAGGTAATACTGTTCAGAATACTGGAATAGTTTAGCGTTATGAGTAACGATACTGCAGTACATGACACTAATGAATGCGGTTGATTCAGCGATTAGGTTTTAGAGTATGATTAAGCACATCGGTGGTTATTGGTCCACATTGAGGAAAAGTACCCTAGCCTGGCCGAAAGGTGAAGACCACTTCTCCTGAGTCTGGCAGCACGCTTAGGCTGAGCCTTCGTTCCGTCAAGCCTTCTTGGGGCCAACTGCGATAGGACACGTCCCGGTTAACGACGGGATAAAGCTAGACCAAGATGAAACTAGGCTCGAGATGAGAGCATGAACCACGTCTAACAAGGTCTAGCCCTGTTGCTCTCGAATGTCCATAGCTTGCAGACAGGGTAAAACCCAGGGTCCAACACTTGTAAAACGCCGTCCTGTAAGGTGCAGTGACACCCTCACCTCACTGCGGTTTCCCTCGAGGGCTACAAGTTATACGAAGAAAAGCCGATTGGATGCCCTTAAGTGGCTGCCCGCAAACCTTGAGACCGTCCGATCCGGGTAACACAGAGCACAGTTACGCAAGGGGACCCTCGCAACCTTAGCAGATATAATCAGATTGATGAGTTTGGGGGATCTAAATCATGTCATCGGTGATGTGGTAGCCCAGAAAATGCCAGCTTGGCCGCGCGAGTTGGCAGTCTCAACGGCGCCTTAGGTGCCGACGAAGGCAGTGATAACCATATTGAAATTGAACCTGGAAAACTAGACTATTGTTAGTCTGGTCCAACAGCTTTTTGAACAGAGCGCGCCTCGGAAAAGAATTTTCAATCAGGTCAAGTGTAGTAGGTCAACACGCAATCTCACAGAAGCCTGGAGATTGTCGGAATTGCAGAATTCTTGAAATGATCATCATCGAAGCAGTGTGACGGAGGCAAGAATAGTCAGGTTCTAAACTTACTTGGTAACGCTAATGTGCTGTTGATGATTTCGTTCTGTGGTAGTTTGTGGATTTGTGGTTGGAGGAGTGCGAAGCTAAGAACAAAACTGGTGGACAATAGCCTCATCACGTGCCGGGCTGTATACTCGACTCCAGACGCCAGCATCACGTCAAGCAAACCCTGGATTTCCACCAAATCCAAATCTGCTCGCCTGCTTATTGCCCCCGCTCTTGACCCATCAATTCGCTCACTCCTCCCGTCCACACTCCTCCCCGTTCCCAATGGCCGATTCTCCTGGCTCCCCCCTCTCCTCCGTTGCCTCCGACGACATGTCGGACCGCGACGATCCCAAGCAGGGCGTCTCAACACCATCATCTAACATGCCGCCGTCAAAGCGACGCCGCACCGGCATGGCTTCCTGGGACCGTAACACGCCCGTGTCAACCTCCTTCCAGGATGAGCTACCTCCGCCTCCGTCCCCGTCGTCTTCCATATCGTCCGATACGTCCGGCGAAATTCCCAACTCACCCAACACACTGTCACTCATAGGGGCAAACCAAGACGAGGACTACAGCGGGTTCTGCAACGACCAGGTCACCGTGTGCCGATGGGAAGGATGCGATTCTAAAGACCTCGGGAACATGGACGACTTGGTCCAACACATTCACAACGAGCATGTCGGTAGCCGGCAGAAGAAATACTCCTGCGAATGGTCCGATTGTACTCGGAAAGGCCAAACGCATGCAAGCGGCTACGCGCTACGTGCGCATATGAGGAGCCATACGAGAGAAAAGCCCTTTTACTGCGCACTCCCTGGTATGTTTTATTACCCCTTCACTACTTTCTTTTACCAGTTGTTTCGCGTAACAATGAGCTCAACACGATGCTTACAATCCGACCAGAATGTGATCGCAGTTTCACCCGCTCCGACGCCCTCGCAAAGCACATGAGAACCGTACACGAGACCGAGGCCCTGCGCCCGTCTGACCCTGTTCCCAAACGTCACGATATCCTCTCGTCCGGCGGCACCCCTGTTGGCACCCCAGCCTCCAAGCTTCAACGCATCAAATTGAAGCTATCGCACCCACCTCGCGACGATTCAGAGCAATACAGCGAAGGCGTTAACGACGACACGGCAGGCACTGAGGACCTTGACGAATTCGAAGTCCCTGAGTTCAGTTCCGACACTGGATTCGACGACCACGAGCTCGAAATGAACCCACATCAGTTATACAGGCTTCTCCGCCGGCAAATCCACTGGGCAGAACAGGAGGGCGCGGATCTCAAGAGTAGTTGGGAGAAAATCAGACCGAAGAGGAAACAGGCATGGTTGGAGAAAGAGGCTATATTCGATGATTTGATGGACGCAGAACTTCGGCTTCTTAGCACGTTGGTCAGCGCGGAGGGCGCCCCTGGGCAGACGTCTGTTGTTCCAGCAAACGGGGTCTCAGAAAATCCAGCACACCCTATAGCGGCCGCAGGTTACCAAATCCCGCCGTGATATTCCGTGATGTGCAGGCCTGTTATTTTCTACGCTCTCCTTCACTCCCTAGTCCAGGGACTTCTCTATTTTCGCCGCTCTCTTGGCTTCTATGTCTTTACACGTAAGAAATTGTGGGTTCAATGGCGGCTTAGGCTCGGCCGGTTTTCATCTTTTGTTCACTATCCTGGCGCTAGATTATTTCAGTACTTTGCCTTATTCCCACAGCATACATGACTACAAATACCTAATCAGAAATTTATACACCATTAAATTTAGAATGTCTGTCCCATCATGTATTCTCTCAAGTTCCTAACACTTTCTTGAGTTATATCTGTTACCCGACAAGGTACGTAGCCAGCCACCAACCCACCCCACTTCGCCCAGGAAGGTATAGGTGAACCATAACAGAACATGTTATAATGACAGTTGGCACAGTAGAGATAGAAACAACGTCTAGCAACATTTCAGCATATCGCCCAGAATGAATAAGTATA
The DNA here is from genome assembly GCA_003574815.1 of Aspergillus spinulosporus. NCBI lineage: Eukaryota > Fungi > Ascomycota > Eurotiomycetes > Eurotiales > Aspergillaceae > Aspergillus > Aspergillus spinulosporus. Next base: position 181,902 of record QPHH01000027.1, on the reverse strand, counting down.
GGATACATGAATGCCTGCAAACATCTGACCCCAACGCCAGCGCAGATAGGAAGGGATTCGGATCTAGATGATGATAGTAGTATAGGTGAGGTAGGTGGGGTAGGTGGATAGGTGGTAGCGCTGGATGAAGAGGATATGGTTGGTCAAATACAGTTGAGCCTGAACTTGAGCCCGGTTCGTTCCAAACATAAGGCAAATAAGAAGACGAAAGAGCCAAAAAATGAAACACGGACGAAGGGGGCAAAATTGATAAAAACAAGAGATATCTCATGCAACATCATTATCGAGGCCACTGCAGGGAATGATGTTAAGAGTTCCCTGGAGTGGACCACACCAGACGCCGTCGCCATGCTTTCCCAAGTATGCATAAACGAGAAATGGTAAGAGAGATGAATGTTCAAACAGATTCAGAAACAGCGCTTTTCGCTGCGATTGAGAAAATTTAGTCTCCATTTGAGGGGACAGGGTGTTCGGCGGATTTCTTGTTGACTTCAATCAGTTTGTGGTACATTTCTTGAAGTTTAGCTCCTCCCGCGTCTTTGTTGGGCCAATAATGGACAGAGACATAGTGCCTATGCATAATATTAGATATTGTTCGTAAAGATGTGCAATATTCGACATACCATAATCGAGTTTCGAGAGAGGAGAGAGAACCAGAGTTCTCTCCCTGCAAGTTGCTATTAATAAAGTCACCAATCTTGTTGAGCAGACGCCGAAGCTCAGAGGCTCGTTCCGCTTTATTTGGAAAATTTTCTTTGGTGACATCGGCGACCTTTTTAAGATCATCACGGATAGGTTTGAAAAAGCGACGTGACATATCCTCCTTGCTTGCCGAGTGTCCATTCTCGCTGTTTTTGCGACGGCGAACATCTTCACTAGACGCATCAGACGGTCTATGGCGGCGGTCATTTTCGTTGATGGATCGAGCACGAGAATCGCGATTTGGAGTATTGTGCCGTTCCATGCTCTCCCGCCCCCCGTGAGTATGAGACCGATGCCGGCTTCGATCCTGTTCCCGATGGCCCTTACGCTGAAGTGAAGGAGCGGGAGATGCTGAGACACTTGCACTTGCGTGGGGTCGGGAGGTGCTCTTTCGGGCGTTGCGATGATGGTTGTCCACCGCTCGCTTCGCTGTAGTATTGGAACCATTGCTAGCCTTGTCTCTCAGGATGGACAGAAGGTAGTCGGCTCGCCGGACAAGGTGCACCGCACCAGGCGACTTTGTAGACTTGTCTTCTGCATTTAACCGCTCCGTCTTACGCTCAACTCGATGCTCTTCCAAGAAGAATTTGTCTCCTAGCCCGAGGTCGGGGTCGTCACGAATTTGCATCCAGGCACCGTACCCATGGCGAGAGATACCAACGCAGAGCATCCCGTCCTCCCGCGCTCCCCATGAACATGAATAATCGGGTGCTTTTGTCGCTTCCGGAACACGGAAATTTCTGAAGTCAGGCACAGCGAGGGTTGCTTCCTTTAGAACTCGCATTTCTGTTGGACGCTCCACAATGGTATAGGCGTTGAGGCGCTTTACACCGTGGAGGTCGAACAGCACGGCTTTTCTCTCCTTTTTGGTGAGAACCTTGCCAGCATTTTCGAGAGCCTCCAGCCGTGCAACGTCCTCTTTAACCAACTCCGCAGCCTTATCGGTGATCTCACGCAGTGCACTTTTGACAGTGTCCCTATCGCGTTCTGTTAGACGCGCTTCTCGAATAACTTCCTCTTCTCGGTCCTCAATATCACCATAACGTAGAAAGGCTCGAAGGAGGTGACGATATTCCTTCTCCACTAGCGGGCGTTTCGGATCCGCTTTCACATTTGGTTCAGAGTCATCTCCATCATCATCGTTCATACTGACCTGTACCCGTGCTTGTCGCTTAGCTTTTCTTTCTGCGCGGGTATCTCGCTCATCACCTGTGACATTGCGCTTGCGCGGTCTATTCTGCTCAATGACGTCTGCTAGGTATTTCTCGTCGGCTTTCTTCTTTTCTTCCGCCTTAATCTCCTCGAGCTGCTCTTTGGGAATGATGTCGTCCCATGTGAGATCGTCAACCTTGATGTCAACGTAATCAAATGCCTTGAGGAACTCTTCGCCACCATCTGCTTGAATGCCCTCAGCCTGTTCGGTCTGATGTAATTCAGCATTAGCAAGCACTGAATCAATATCAAGCTGCTCCAACTTCGCCTGGTTGCCGGTTTGCTCAAACATTCTCTGGCCGCGGCGCTTGAGGATTCGAGAGATGTCGTCCGTGGAATTAGGCTCACCGAGGGAGATGCCTCCTCGAGCCATCTTGTTCTGAATCTCGGAGGCTTCTTTATCTGTAACACCTCGCTGAATTGTGATAAACTCTAGAAGAAGCTTGTTCCGCGCTCTCTCAATCACTTCCTCTTCCACGGTATCTTTGGAAACGAGACGATAGACGCTGACAGGCTTCGTCTGACCGATACGGTGTGCTCTTGCCATTGCCTGAAGGTCAGCTTGAGGGTTCCAATCAGAGTCAAACAGGATCACAGTATCCGCAGTCATAAGGTTAATTCCGAGACCACCCGCCCGTGTGGAGAGGATGAACGCAAAATCACTACTATCTGGGGCATTGTAATGCTCAATGGCAAGGCGACGCGATGCTGAAGGTATTGTGCCATCAAGTCGCTGATAAGTGTAGCCACGATATTCCATGTAGTCGCCCAGGATATCCAGCATCTTTACCATCTGGCTGAAAATCAGAACACGGTGCCCATCGCGCTTCAGTTTGGCTAGAAGTTGATCAAGAAGCATCATTTTCCCGCTGCTAGTGATTAAGGCTCGCAACACATCTTCACGACGAGTGCTTCCATCCAAAATCTTGGTTTCCGCACTAGGGAACATAAAAGGGTGATTGCTTGCTTTCTTCAACTCCATCATGATATTGAGGAGTGATTGCTTTTGACCCTTGGTACCTTCGTTCAAAGCAGCATAATTCTTCGTAAGAATGTTCTTATAGTATTCTAACTGAACATCAGAAAGCTCGACGCGAATAATTTTCTCCGTCTTAGGAGGGAGATCGGACTCAACCTTGGTCTTCGTCCGGCGTAGCATGAAAGGTGAGATAGCCTTGGTCAACTCGGCGAGTTTCTCTGACGCTGCCTCTGAATTAAGGTCCATATCAGCATCAACATTGACCAAACCAGGATTTAAGAAATCCAGGAGAGCCGAAAGTTCGGCTAAGTTATTTTGGATTGGGGTACCGGTGATGAGGAGTCGGGCGGGGGAATTGAATTCTTGGAGTTTGATATATAGTTGTGAATCACGGTTTTTCAGTCGATGAGCCTCATCTACTGCCATGAACTGCCAGTTGAACTGACTGAGGAAGGATGAGTCCACCAAGACATACTCGTAAGTCGTCAGGAGTACATTGAACTTTGGTCGTCGAGGATTGCCATCCACCATTAGCTCGTACTCTTTAAGGACGTTACGAGAGGCTTCGTTCCCGTTATAGACGACGTAATTGAGGTCGGGAGACCAATTGTCAAAGGTTTCCGCCCATGATGGCATTGTAGATAGAGGAACAACGACAACGAACGGACCCTGCTGACGTCTGACATGACGCAGCCAGCTGATAAAAGCGACAGTTTGCACCGTTTTACCCAATCCCATTTCATCTGCCAGGACAACATTGCGGTTCTTTACCCAGTTGAAAGCCATGAAGTTGACACCTTTCACTTGGAACTCCTTGAGTTGACCATTGTGTAAAAAGCTTGGTGTTCCCTTGATTGGCTCGAACGGTTTGCGAGAGCCGGGATGGGATTCCTTCTTGTCTGAGACGGGTGGCCGGGACGATCGGTCTAGAAAACGGTCTATCTCGCGTTGAGCGATGTTACTTATCAACTCCTCACTCTCCCATGTACAGGAATCGTAGAACAGGCGCTTCCATTTCACCAGGTATTCAGTGCCTTCTTCTCCTTCGCGCATTGCAATCACACGCTCCACGATTTTGTGGTCCTCGATAGCATCAACATCTCGTTCGCGATCAAGATTCCATTTCTCTCGGTCCTCAGGGGGTACGCCTTCGTCATAATTCAAGCGCAGGTCTTCGGCGAGGACCTTCCGAACATAATTGTCAAGCCGACGTGTACTCCGGCAGTTGGCCAAGCTCTCGGTTGTCTCCCAGGTCGCGTGGTAGTGAGACTTCTCTTGCCATTTTATATAGAACTCGAACTGGTGACGATCAACGTCTGGGTCGCTCGGGTCGACGCCAGGCTTAGGACGATGATTGAGCACGATGTCTATAGCTGGTCGGTCATCTTCTACTGTGTTTACCCAGTAATTCGGTGTTAAATCATCTGCATCATCCTCAAACATTGAGTCATCGTCATCTTCATTGTAGTTCGAAACCTTGGCAGCATTCCTAGTCGAGAAGCGAACCTCGGCATGAGAGGGAACATTGTTCGCGGACGCTTGGAGTAGTCGCCGACGTTTCGCCTTGCTCGCGCGGGCACGACTACCGCCGTACTCATCACTATCTGAGTCATCAGAGAACGTTGACTGCGTTGCGGAACGTGTAGGAGCTTTCGACGACATCTGTGAGGCGAGAGGGCGTCGACGCTTAGAGCGAGGCGCTACATCATCGGACTCTGACTCCGACGACGATTCAGCCACCCGACGCGTTGTACGAGCTCGTCCACTGCGACGAAGCCCGTACAGATCAGGATTCTGTCGAATGAAGTCCGCATCATCCACAGACGGCGACTTGCGCTTCGTGCCTCGTGTAATTTCGGGTGAGGAAGAATTTTCAGCAATGGGTGGGCTACTAGCTTTCGCGCTGTTCTCCATCCCAGACTCATCGTCTTCACCTTCAGCATCGGGGGAATCGGTATTATACGAATCGTCCGCGGGATCGGCATCGTCAGAGGACTCGGAGACAGCATCATCTTCGGGGGATTGAAAAACAGTACTCCCAGGGTCATTCGCTGCTACTTCATTGTGTAATCCGGTAGCTTCGGTGACGGGAGACACCGAATACCCGTTGGCGAAGGCACTTGTGACCCCGGGTTCGGAGGTAGATGGGATCACCATGCTAGTTGCTATGGATCGAGAGGCATCAGCATTGTGGCTCGAGACGGGCTAGGGGAGGGCTATAAGACACAGGGCATTGTAGAGCAGCGTTATGCGACCCAGATCATCATAATTTGAAGCTATAAGCCCAAGAGAATGAGATAGGAGATAAAGGTATGATGCATCGACATGATTTTGATGATGGGTTAGATGAGACGCGACGAAACGGACGGAGGTAAAAAATTGCAATTGCAGGACTGGAAACAAAAGCAAAACAAGATCCAGCAAGAAAAATAAAGGCTAAATTCGACTTGATAGAATTTAAAAGACCCTGAGTCCAAGAGAAGTCAAAATATCCTTGATTCTCAGGTGGGTCGAAAAAGTAGAGATGTACTCAGGCGGCAGCACCACGACACGTCAGAGTTCACAACGGAAGAAATAAAATACTTACAATCCATAGCTTGGTGACCCCGGATCACCGCAAAATTAGGGAAAGAATTGTGAAGAAAAAAAATATAGAAAGGAAAGGTGGGGGAAGGGGAGGGGGTGGATGGGATGAGACGGTGGAGAGCAGCAAAGGAATGATGGGAGGCCGCTGAGAATATGATGAGGAGTGTTAGAGGGAAGAGAGTTGGACGTCGGGCTGGGGGGACGGGCGAGTCACAGTGAAGGGATTGGCCGCCAGCCTGAGACCTCAGGCCACAACTTCTCACCAACCTTTATTAGGCTTAGCGTCTACGCAAGCGAGTCCATACCAGGACTAGCGGTGGTAACGTATCACGTGTAGAACGGGTCGGATCAACAGCTTTTCCGCTGCGGTTTCCAAGGATAACTGTCGGTCCAATCAATAAACCAGGAAATAAGTAATTTCTGCCTGAGGCACAAATTAGTGCCCACAATCAGGCCTGGCATAGATTTCTGTCTCGAGAGCCCCTCCTCGACGAATTTACGCAACATCTCCCTCTTCTTGATTCTAGTGGTTGCTGCGCGGATATCTGGTATTGTCTGCTTTAGGTCCGCATAATCGTCGCTGAGAAGGCCCTACCGCGCTGCCAGCTTCCGCTATCGTCGTCTTTGTTCTCTTAGTCTAACGACCTACTTTTTGTATCTGGTCATTCGCGTCTTCGATTTCTGCTTTCAAGCACCATGTCTGACAAACTTACCCGGTAGGAGCCCTGCAGTCTCCGAGATGGCCTCATAGTTGACTTTCTGATTTCCGCTAGAATCGCTATTGTCAGCACTGACAAAGTGAGTCTCGTGTGCCCCGTTAACTATGCATGAACGTCATATACTTATATCAACGCCTCCAATAGTGCAAACCGAAGGTGAGTTGATACAAGATTCAATCACCTTTCGCTGTCTAGTCACTGACCTTTCTTTTCATCTAGAAATGTCGCCAAGAATGTAAAAAGTCCTGCCCCGTCGTCCGTACCGGAAAGCTTTGCATTGAGGTTACTCCCGAATCCAAGATCGCTTTCATCTCCGAGCGGCTCTGTATTGGTTGCGGTATCTGCCCGAAGAAATGCCCGTTCGGTGCTATTCATATCATCAACCTGCCGACCAACCTGGAGAGTCAGGTAACCCACCGCTACTCCGCCAACAGCTTCAAGCTTCACCGTCTTCCCATGCCCCGTCCCGGTCAGGTTCTTGGACTTGTTGGAACAAACGGTATTGGAAAGAGTACAGCTTTGAAGATTCTATCTGGAAAATTGAAGCCCAACCTTGGCCGTTATGATAACCCGCCGGACTGGGAGGAGATACTGAGATATTTCCGAGGCTCCGAATTGCAGAGTAGGCTTATCCTCTTCATATCGACTGGTGTCCGCTCTGACCGCAATAGACTACTTTACGAAGGTGCTGGAAGATGACTTAAAGGCCGTCGTCAAGCCTCAGTACGTTGATCAGATTCCTCGAGCTGTGAAGGGTCCTACGAAGAATGTCGGAGATCTCATCAAGGCGCGCGCGCAACTTGACAACATGGAGACAACTTTGGACAACCTAGGTAAGGACATTGTTCGCTGAGACAGTTGATTAGTACTGAATTTGGGCACAGAACTCAGACAGGTTCAGAACCGTGACATTGACCACCTTTCTGGTGGAGAGCTCCAGCGATTTGCCATTGGTCTTGTCTGCGTCCAGAAAGCCGACGTGTAAGTGCTTGATCAGTGAAATTACCTTCGGATTCTGATGCATCAATAGGTACATGTTCGACGAGCCCTCTTCCTATCTTGATGTCAAACAGCGTCTCGCTGCTGCCCGCTCTATTCGAGACCTCCTGCGTCCTGATGACTACGTCATTGTCGTTGAGCACGATTTGTCTGTTCTCGATTATCTTTCTGATTTCATTTGCGTACTGTACGGTAAGCCTGCAGTTTACGGTGTTGTGACATTGCCGTCCTCGGTGCGTGAAGGAATCAACATCTTCTTGGACGGTCACATTCCAACCGAGAATCTTCGGTTCCGAGAAGAGTCCCTCACTTTCCGTCTCGCGGAAGCCGGTGACGATTTCGTCATCGACAAGGCGCGTGCGTTCAGGTACCCAACCATGGAGAAGACCCTTGGGAACTTCCACCTGAAAATCGACGCCGGTGATTTCACCGATTCGGAGATTATTGTAATGATGGGAGAGAACGGAACCGGAAAAACTACCTTCTGCAAAATGCTTGCTGGTGCCGAAAAGCCTGACGGCAACGTTTCGATTCCCCGCATGAACATTAGCATGAAGCCTCAGAAGATTACTCCCAAGTTCCAGGGAACCGTCCGTCAGCTCTTCTTCAAAAAAATCAAGGCTGCGTTCCTGTCGCCCCAATTCCAGACTGATGTCTACAAACCTCTTAAGATAGATGACTTCATTGACCAGGAAGTTCAGAATTTGTCTGGTGGTGAATTGCAGCGTGTCGCCATTGTGTTAGCCCTTGGAATGCCCGCCGATATTTACCTCATCGACGAGCCCAGTGCTTACCTCGATTCTGAGCAGCGTATCGTAGCTGCCAAGGTTATCAAGCGTTTCATCATGCACACCAAAAAGACTGCCTTCATCGTCGAACACGATTTCATTATGGCTACCTACCTTGCTGACCGTGTCATTGTGTTCGATGGCAAGCCGTCTGTTGACGCGCACGCAAACGCTCCTGAATCTCTGGTCACCGGTTGCAACAGCTTCTTGAGGAGTCTTGACGTGACATTCCGTCGTGACCCCAACAGCTACCGCCCTCGTATCAACAAGTACAACAGTCAGATGGACCAGGAGCAGAAGCTGAGCGGTAACTTCGTAAGTATCCTTTCACTCCAGTACCCCAACCCATTTTGCTAATATGACTCACTGCAGTACTTCCTAGAGGAAGAGAAATGAAGAGGGCATCCCAAAGAGACATGACGTGCCTCACAAACGTGATGGCCGTGACTCCTACCAGCGATACCATCACCCCCATCGCAGGCTCAGGAGAATCCTTCGGTTAGGGGCGTTTTTCGGCGTTACCAAGGCATCAGTGAGTCAGTTACGACGACGTCCCTGGGGCGGCGTTGAGCTTTTTGGCGATGCGGAGGGAACGTCCGAGGAGGATGACGAAGAGGGCGAGGCTTTAACGACAAGCATGGTTCGACTCGAAGCAAGAATGCGGCTCTTAGCTACTTTTTTTGACGGAGAGAATGCGATTAGCCCTTACTTGCCTCGATTCGACTCCAGATATCATCTTCACACAAGGAAGGACAAACTATTGCCTCTCGCCCATCGTCACTTCCTCTCACCGCCCCTTCGCAAGTGCCTACCATTCAATTCTCCAATTATGGGCACTTTATGGTTAAACTCGGGAGTGGACTAAGTGCATGATGGATTTCTTGTTTATATTTTACTTTCTCATTGGCAGTAGTCTTCTTTGTCTTTTCTTGGTTGGCATGATACCGCTGGAGTTGTTGAGCCTATTGCAAAAGTTCATTTTACTATGACTGCGTTGCACTACCTTCAATGGTTAGTGGTCTGTTGGAGTGAGAAGTACGTAGTGGAAATCAAATCATTGTTAGACTCTTTCTTGCTGCGGTATCGCATGCCTGCCTTGGTTAGTGGGAGAACTATGGGAATATATATTGCGGTAATTCGTCAAAGGAGTCTGTGCGGATATTGGACTCTCGCGCTACCGCGTAGATCAGACGGTCCAGGGGCAGAATCTTACTATCAGTAGCGAGCCCGTCTGTATGTAGCACGGTGCGAGCCCGACAGGCGAATCGAAGTCCATTCAGCCTCGTACTCGAGGAGTCTAGCCGGGCAGTCGGTATGGTAGCGGTTAGCTGCATGACAGTTTCATAGTAGCAGGTAGACAATGGACAACATATTTTTAGGATTCCTATTTATCACTCAGTGACATTCATCTCTGTGCTAGTGTTTAGGGGCTAGGTATTGGTCTTTTAGCCACGAAACAATGTGGTGGGACTTCCAGCGGAGCGAAAGGTGTATTTCTCACACCCTCAGGGTGGAAATGGGTTGCTGACCGGGACGGTGCCGGCGATAGCTAGCCACGACAATGAACCAGGATCTGGATTCTATCAAACTGATTTGGTGCTCTCGGCATATGTGTCTCTTTTGTATCTAAATGAAGACTCCTCTGGGTGAGGACTTTGATGCGTGATATCTCATTTCTTTCAACACCATCGAGTCAAACGGCTGAAATAGCTGCCTACAAACAGACGAGACAGACGACTGCCATTGATCAACCTAGTAATTTACCACCCTCGTCCGAGGACCCTAGGCTCTACCATATCAGAATTGATCATTAATTCCTCTTCTCTTCTCCTCCCTTAGCCTCTCCCAATTTACTTTCCACCACAACTCATGTAACGGGTCATTGGTATTGCTCTTGTCATCCTTTGCTTTCACCCCATCCTGTTCTTGGTCCCGATCTCGACCTTCCGGCTCCTCTTCCCAAGGCTTCGGACTAAGAATATAATGCACATTCTTCACCTCATCATCTTCCCAAATAACGTCATGCACGCCTTTCCATCTCATCGTTTTCAGCGCATTATAAACATACGGCAGCGCCACCCATCTCCCAGCGAACAAATCACCAAGCAAAGACTGGTCCGCAAAGTCGTAGGACGACGTTGCGGCTGACCCAAGCTGGGCGATTATCTTGTTATAAATCTCGAGAGACGGATTTACAACTTGAAGGCCGCCATTGGGGATACCGAGAGCTGCTGATGCCGGAGGCGCAATGTGGGATGCGAGTTCAGGGTGGGAATGTTGGTCTGTATAAACGCAATTGGATGGGACCCTGTAGCAACGCACTTCATTTCCAATCCATATTTTATGCCACAAGAGAAGAGACGTACCAGTCAGAAGGGTAGTGAGGCTTGCTCAACGGATTACAGACGCAAGCATGCGCTGCACCAAAAACCTTGCTTCCCTCCCCCTTCATCTCCGGCCCGTCGAGCTGTAGATCCATAAGCTCATCCATGTTCCTCAGAACCAGCATATCGCTATCCAGCTGCACGACCCGCTCATATTCAACCAGCGAGAACGGCGTCAGCTTGCTCCAGCAGTCGTAGAACCGCACGTCATTCGTGTAATCCTTGGGTATAGAGGGGAGCAGGTAGGGCACGCGTTTCGTTGCAATCCCCCGGGCATCGAGGGCTGCATGGCCAGAACTTGGGAAAGAATCTGTATAGAGGGCCACAAGAGGGTATTTTGACTCGCATCGGCGGAGAGAGTATTCGAGGGTTAAGAGGCCGGCAATGTAGGAGGTGTTTGTTATTAGGGTTGTCCATACTGGAAGGAGCAGGCTAGCTTTTAGTTTGAAGCTCTTGGAGATCTGAATTATGTTGGGTTGAGAATGGGGGTACCTTTCTTCTGATTAGGATTGGGATTGGAATTGGTGCTGATGTTATCGGACATGACTGCGAGCTATGGATCGTTGTTAGTGGTTATACCTCAACGATTTTCTGCCATCACTTACCACTTAAAGAAAGACCATGGCTTGTTAGTGCAAACGCCAGCCCATAAAGATTATAGACGAGGCAAGAGCAAAGAGTACCGGGGCCGGCAAGATGCTGTGAATTGGTTCATTTAGTTTGGTGGTTGTCCAGTAGTGGAACACAGGAACACTCTAGCTTTTGTTCAATGCAACATTACTCCCTTCAGAGCCTGTGAAGAAAAGTCTCTGAATGTCAATAGAAGTCTTGAAATTGTGAAGTGTTTCCTATCAGTTGATTGATGCGAGTCTTCGGTGCAATGTGTACTTGCCTTGTGGGCAATAGAGTTGGATTAGGATGCACACTCGTAGGTGAGTGGCGGCACAGGCTGTGGCTACACAATAGCTAGTAGTGCTACCCATGCCTTTACACTGCAGCCATAGTACAAATAGAACCTTAAGTCCTTGTAGTTACTAGCTTGGTCGATAGAAGAAGTGAGAAATGATAGTCCATTCAGCCATGCAATCAAGCACGAAACCGTAGCCCAGCCGACAAATAGCCATAAGAGATCGAAAACCCAACATTACACCAGATACAACCCATATAAGATGTAATCTATATACAATGCAATGTACGGCAAAAAACCAACACAAACACACCATGTGGATATCAGGAAAAGCATGCCAGGCTACATTAAGTCGAAGGAGGGACAGGAACAGCAAATATAGAAAAGATGAGAACTCGCTGAGAGCGGAATTGCACAAATCGAACCAGATCAGATCAAGCACAGCGCGCGCTGATGAGATGAGAATAGGGGTGCAATAATATCGATGTGATGAGAAGGCGTGTCAACGCTTGCGCTTTTCAGTTGTAGGGTTTTGAAAGAGGCGCAGTAAGGATTGAGCTGATAGGAAGTCGGGGAAAGGAACGTATTGCTGCTTTCATTTCGTGGGTATTGATGATTGGCAAGCCATCTAAATCTCAATATCCTAACCTGAAGGGACGTAAAGGTAATGTTTGGTCAGGGGCTATTTATCGGTCGGCATTGAGGTTCAGCCAGCTCATATCCGAGTTAACATTGTTCCTTGGCAACGGTTGACCATCAGGAATGAGAACGCTGGATCCTCGCGTGTTTGTGCGATGCGAGTCATGCGTTCTATAATCAACAGATGGCACGACTGTAGATGGTGCCATTGTTGATAGGGCGTCTCGCGTGCTGCCAGGATTGTAGAAGCTCCTGCTGTACGCACTGCTTGGAGGGCGGCCGAGCCAGCTTTGTTCGCGCACGGCTTCGTCATGATCTCCATCCTCTGAGTTGAAACTTGCAGAACTGGCGCTAGAGATTCGTGCTGATTGACTCTCTGGGATCGCGATGTGCCGGCCAATCTCTGTTGTGGGACTACCACTGTTAACTCGTCCTAGCGGGGTCGGTTCCTGTAGGAAACTCGTCTGCAAAGGTGGCAGGGCATTGTTGGTTCCCGGCCATATGGTGGCTTTGGAACCACGCGTCGAGTCATACGGGGACTGAACAGCAACAAGGGTGGGTGTGCTGTTGTCCTGGAAGTATTTGCCCCAGCCTTCATCAGTAGTTCGACGTACCGGTGATTGTCCAGCTTCGATGGCTTTATCATCTGGGCTGTAGCCGGTATCGTCACTGGACTGGATATTGTTGAGGGGGCTCGGCTTTGCGGGTTGAGTCTTGTGAATGTGTTGCGGTATGGAGCCAGCAGATCTGGGAGACTTTTCATCGCCCATATTTCCCGAAAAGATCGCTAACGAATCCACGGACGCAGCTGCTTTCGGCGCCGGACTCTCTGCCATAGGGTAAGCTGAGCGAGTCAGAGGTTCTACGCCCTGATCTTGGAAGCTCAGCCGATCCTTGCCCATACCATCCGCCTGCCTCGCCTTCTCCTTCTTTCTTTTGATGTAGAGCAATATGAGAACCAGTATGACGGCAACGCCGGCCAGACTTCCCAGAACTGCACCAAGGATCGTGCCAATGTTTGCTCCCGAGTCGTCATCGCTTGTCGAGTCAGTTACGGTAGAAGAGTCTGTTGAGGTAGCTGTGGGTGACGATGATGATGGTGTTGTTGATGTTGGTGATCCAAGAATCTCTTGTTCAGACTTGTCACCGTAAAACAACTGGGTCGTATTCACCCAGCTGTACGATGTTTGGTTGAAGATGGACAAAGTGTCCGTACCACTGCCACCCGAGATTACCACCAGTGGGCTGTCTTGGTCGCCCTGAGCAAACGAGTAGCTTCTTTCGCCCAACTCAGGTGCCAAAGTACCGTCATAAGTCGGGCTGTCGTCCCTTTTCCGCTTCTTGGATGCTTGGCTCTTTTTGGGTGAGAGGACCCGAAATGAAACATCAACGGGTGATTGGTTCAAGTCGAAAGCTTGCACCATTCTGTTCTCATCCGAAGTCTGGAAAAGGGCAGCCTTTACCCCTGTGGGAAACGTCAAATTCAATGATGGGTAACCACTGTCATGCCATTCTTGAACTGAGTTCCAGAAACGCGGCTCTTCTGGGGTATTCGGGCCCCCGAACAATACGGCTGTATCGTCGCTCCATGTCAGAAGCGGCGGCGAAACTGCGGGCGATGAATACCCAGTCCCGGAGTCAAGGCTGTATGTCGGCTTGGTAATCACCGTGAAAGTCTCAGAAGACGGTCGGGATCCATCAGTGGTGCTGCCGCCGTACGACAATATAGTTGAGATGGATCTTAAATAGACGGCGCTATGACCCGTCCTGTTCGCGAGGTTGTCCACTGCCACATTTAGCGTTTTCCACGTCTTATCCTCAAACGAGAACCGCTGTAATCCTGGCGGATCTGACTTTGAAGATGTTCCTCCAACCACGTAGAGAGCTGTTTTATTCTCGTTACCATCAACACCACCCATAACACACACTGCATCCGAGACTAGCTCAGCGCCATCCGTGTTCAATTGAGACCATGTGCCATTGCGCTCGAGCGGAATGGAAGCGAACCCATTGGAAGAGAACGTGTAAAGAGTGTTATCGTGAATCACGGAGCAGTGACCCTCCAGCTTGACTGGAGGCTTAGGCGCAAGCATTATGGTTCACGATAGCGAGGTTCAAACGAGTCTTCGATTATACCAGCCGAAGAGAGGATCTGGTGGGTAACCAGCCACCCGATAAAGAATGCGGTCGGGGTACGGTGAGCTAAAGCGAATGGAAGGTGACTGCCAGAGTCCTATCTCATGGTCCCGAGTGGTCAAGGGCGTGCAAGCACTCGGCGTGATGTTACAAGGGTTTACACAGCGAAGGTCGGCCGGGAATCAAGCAAGAAATATCGCCATACGACGACCCAAGCAGGAGAAAATGACCGGAACGAAACGAAGGAAGGGCGACCTGGTGGCTGTCAATCGGGGAATTTTCAGGGGCTGAAACGGGTCATAGGGCGACCGGTCCGATGTGTGCACGATGTCAAATCGGCAGAGAAGAAAAACGAAAGACGCGAGACCGCGAGGGTCGAAAGGATGGACAAGAGCGAAAGAGAGAAAGGATTGATTCTTGGGAGGAGAGGATGAGAGGAGAAGGACCGGGTCTGCTCAGGGGAGAATGACTGAGAGCAGGTAGTAGCGCAATGGTACTCCGTAGTGAGAGGGTGATTTAATTAATTTGGACTTGGGGATAGGCTGGCACTGAAACAACGGCTCCAGCAAGGACCACAACGGAATTCCTCACCTTGGCTGATGCTCGCTTCAGACGATAATGATATCTCATCAATATTGGAATTGAAGAGAACTAGATAATAGCAAGATCGAGAAAAAAAAAAGAACTGGAGAGCGACCGGCACAGGTACAATCTCCAAACAAACACGTAGAATTGGAGGGACCGGAGGGAAAGAGAATCGCAGCCTACACACAGCCCGTGGTGAGAGTGAAACAGTGGGATCATTCGAGGAACAACAATCAATATCAATCAATCTCAATCGACGTCAGCAGACGGGATGATATCAAGCCTGTTTGTCCCAGCGATCCTTGCATCTGCTGCTGTAAGGGAGCCACTGCAGGGCTTGTGGTTCCAGTTGGTTCTCAGTCTCTCAGGGGTAAAAGGGCGATCCATGGTTGACCTCTACTGATGGTACTACTGAGATATATTGTGGCTCTCTGATACGTCAAGAGTGGGAAGAAATCCAATTTCTGAGCACAAAGGGTTTTGTGGAACAGTTGAAGAAAGACAGAGTATAGTCCAGTAAGCAGCTGGATACAACGCCTGGAGGTTGTCATCTATATTACTGAGCTCTTGTTCCTGCAGATGGTGGCCACTCAGAGGTGCAGCAGCGAGTCGCGCTGATCGGCGGCCTGATCTTCAGCTCACGAGGCACTGTACTTAGATTATGATTGGCTGCCAATGTTTGTTTCACTGGCTCTTTGATGTGTAGATAGTGTGATGAGATTACTGATGAGAACAAAGCAGCGCGATGGCACTTTTTTTGAGCCACTTGTACCTGAATTGGGGGTCGGTTTACTGTATGCAGAGCTCTAGATGAACTAGTCTACCATATGTACTCGGTGTGAGCTGCTCTGTGTGAACTGCTCTGCGCCAAGAGCCAGAGTGGCATTTGGTTAAATTATCATGATAATATACCTCAGGGCGCTTGTATGTACTACTATTACTGTCCACCCGCCGTCTCCTGCTTCCATTGATGCGCCATCCGCAACAGCTTGGAAAGGTTTGCTGCCGACTGGTCGTCCGCTGGGAACACATAATCCATGTACTCTTCGTACCGATCATCGTCCAGCTTGCGCCGCTTCTTGACCCGTCGGGGCATCTGTTTCTCGATCTTGTCAATGTCCTCTGGCGACCCATGTGTATGTTCAAACGACCGCCACGCGTTGAGCAGTTCCACTCGCTGATTACATATTAGCATTACATTTTCATATACACCAAGATGAGGGTGACTTACTTCTTCCTTGAGCTCTTTCTCCTTGAAGACCTTGTGTGCACGCTCAAAGACAGCTCGGGCACGCCGCTTGGCCTCGTCACTGATTGGACGCTCTTCCTCTTCCTCCTCCTCTTCCTCTTCGTCTGGAACGTTGATTTCAAAGCGTGCGTAGTTGATCCAGACCTTGACGTGATCTGTTTTCTGTAGAAGGCGCTCATATAGTTGCCGCTCACGCTCGTATTCGCCTTCATCGTCTTCGAAGTCAATGTAGGCTTTCCAGACAAGTTCCGGCATGTCCAGGGTTGGCTGGTCAATTCCAAGCTCGTAGATGGCTCGCGCACGCTCGGTATCATCCAGGCCGCGTTCTAATTCCGCGTACTGGATCCAAGATTGACTGTTGGACGGATTCCACTCGATTTGCTTTTCGTACAGTGTCCGGCACCGTACGAATTCGAATAGTTGCCGTTCCAGGTCAATGTAACCACGGAAGAGTTTGTCTTTTGGGCACATGCCAATTGCTTGGCCCAGAGTCTTACGCGCAGCTTGGAGGTTCAGCTGCCGCACTTCAAACTGCGCTTTCATAAGCCACACTTTGGCAAATGTGAACTTCTTGTGGGGGATGAGTTTCAGGCATTCTGTATAGACCTGACGGGCACGGTCGATATCTTTGGCTTCCATTTCCTCCCACAGGGCATAGAAGATCCAGAGATAGATATATCGTCTCCAGTGTCGTTTCTCCTGGGAAGGGGGAATTTGGGCTATTGCTCGCTCGTACACGTCGCGCACGCGTTCTGGGTCCCCTGATTGTTCTTCCAAGCGCGCAAAATCGAACCAGACATCATAATTGCGCAAGTTTTCCTTGAGCTGCTCCTCGTACTGAACCCTACGCTTCGCAAGAATGACATTCTCCACACCCTCGCGATCACCGAATTGTTTCTCAAATGTGGTGTACGCCTTGTGGAGAGTAATCGACTTCGAGCGAGGTAGCCGGTCAAGAGCGTACTTGTAGATAGCTCTGGCGCGCTCATACTCCTTGAGCTTCGTTTCGAACCTGGCGTAGGCAATGAAGAGTTTCTCGTCCATGAAGTCCTCACCCAGCGTCTCCACAGCTAACCCATACACCTCTCTTACCAAGTCGCTAGTCCCATACTCCTCCTCAAAACGGGCCCATTTAATCCAGTTTCTCGGTTCGGGATGCACAATCGTGAACCGTTGGAAGATAGCCCGGGCCCGCTCAAACTCATTGTACCTCTTCTCCAGCTTGATATACGCACTCCACGCACCCTCATCCGGCTCCCACGACATCCAGCGCTCAAAAACCTGCCGTGTACCAGGAATATTCCCCAGAGTCTCTTCCATATAGACATACTTGTACCAGAGCTTATCCACACGCGGCAGAATCGTGACCGCGCGGTCAAGCAAGTTCCTCGCATGGTTTATATTTCGATTTCGCATTTCCGACTCGATATATCGGATCCATAGCGGCACAGAGGTCGAGTCGACGTCCAGCGCTCGTTCGAAGATTGATCGTGCCCGACGGAATTCCTTCTGTTCTAACTCCCATGCGGCATAACGCATCCAGTTGTTCATGTTAATCCTATTCCGCCGCACATAGTCTTCAAATTCCTTCCTCTTGCGACCCTGGTATTCGTGCAATTCTTCCAGATCCGCGAACCGTTGCGTCGGCGCCTGTAGTGAGGGTTCCTGCCGGTCAACAGCCTCACGGAGCAGCTGCTCCGCTGAGATCTGGACGGGGGCAGGAGCCTTATTCTTGACCCTAGGGGGCCCGCGCGATGCCTCCATATCTAAGAGAGCTGGTGCACAAGTGTGTCTATGGATGAAAGGGTGGCCGTTGTATGTCTTGACTGCCCGAAAACGCAAAAGCTGCGCGGGCGGCTTCTCCCGCCATCCGGACTAGCTCCGATTACTCAGCAACTGCTCCAGCGGCGGCGAGTTTGATGGAAACCCAACCTTGTCAACCAGCAAACTACAATACCTTGTTATAACTGTGTTGTTGCGGATTATACACCATGTCTAACGCCGAGGAGCTGTTGAGAGATTTTGAAGATGACGAGGATTTTGAGGACGCTGAGGGCGTCGAGGCCATCGAGGAAGATCGAGACGAAGAGCAGCTGCTACAAGAGCCGGCCAAAGCAGTCACGAACGAGTTTGAAGTCGCCTTATCGACTGCGGATGAGCTAACACGCCTCCATAAATCACTACGCGATCATTATTCTATCAGATTCCCTGAACTGGAAACCCTCGTGACGAATTCTATCGACTATGCGAAAACCGTCGCGATCCTCAAAAATGGACCGTTGACAGACATCAAAGCCTTGTCGACCTCGGCAGACAACATGGTCGGAGCACCTCTGAAATCCATTCTGGACGGGCCGACATTGATGGTCGTTGCGGTGGAAGGTACAACAACGCGAGGGCGCGAGATGACGGAGGCGGAGCTAAAAGTTGTCATGGACACTTGCGAAAGGATCCTGAAACTGGATCGAGAGCGGACGGCTCTTACACAGAGCATTCAGGCCAACATGAGCCAAATCGCCCCTAACCTGGCAGCGCTGGTCGGTCCAGAGACCGCGGCTCAGTTCCTCAACCAGACGGGAGGACTGCGTGAGCTTGCCAAGATCCCGGCCTGCAACTTGGGCGCTCAAGGTTCGAAGAGGAAAGATGGTCTGGGTTTTGCTACGAATACTAGCATTAGGTCACAAGGGTTCCTCTACAACTCAGAACTCATACGGGATATTCCCAATGACCTGAAGCGACAGGCGATTCGCATTGTCTCCGCGAAGATGGTACTTGCTGTTCGAGCCGATGTTTCAAAGTACAGCCCCGACGGCTCTTTGGGAGAAGATCTCAAGCAGCAATGCTTCCAACGATTGGAGAAATTGACTGAACCACCTCCTAATTCCGGAACCAAAGCCCTTCCAGCACCCGATGATAAGCCTTCAAGAAAGCGAGGTGGTAGAAGGGCTCGCAAGGCCAAGGAGGCTGTTGCGATGACCGAGCTTCGCAAGGCGCAGAACCGCGTTGCGTTCGGCAAAGAGGAAGCTGAAGTTGGGTATGGTACTGGTGAAGGTACCGTCGGGCTAGGAATGCTGGGTCAACATAACGACGGGCGTATTCGAGCAACCCAAATCGATCAGAGAACAAGGGCAAAACTGAGCAAATCCAACAAGGGCTGGGGTGCAGCAACCCCAATCAGTGGAACTGCCTCGTCCCTGCGCACATTCGGCCAGGGCCCTGGAGGAACGGCGAGCGTGCTACAAGCCAAAGGTCTTCGATCTTCAGGTATTGGAACCTCGTTTGGTGGTGCAGCTGGTACAGCCAGTACTATCGCTTTCACTCCCGTGCAAGGACTTGAATTGGTGGATCCTAAAGTGCAAGCTGAGCTAAGCCGCAAGCGCAAGGCGGAGGAAGATCGCTGGTTTAAGTCAGGCACCTTCACCCAAGTGGGTACACAAAACACCACCAAAAATTCGTCGGAGACGACCAATGGAGGCTTCAAGGTTCCAGCGTTACCTACGAAGAAGGTAGATACCGGCGCGGGCAAAATGGGTCCGCCGCCACCTCCGGCAAAGTAGGGTTCTGTCCATAATAGTTTGGAGCATTGCACGGCGTTTAGAGAATGAGGGTTTTGGGTCGCATGATACCATCAATAATGCTTGATAACTCTAAATTAGACAAATTTTCATCTTTTAGCCTTGACCAAAACTTTGGAGTTGTTAACTAGCAAGTACATAGTCTACCCTGCAGACTTTCTTCAAGGGCGAACTCCAAACGCCACGCAGATCGTAGTACAGCCTTAACCGAATTTGGAACCTCGTTAACCCCAAGGTATAAGTACCAGCAGGTAGTTACTAATTAACCTACCTCGAAAAGACGGCGAGATAATATTGAACAGTATTGATTCGAGCGTTATGCAATGACCCCCGTGATGATGAAACTGAATTGAAAGCTTGACGGTGATGCCCTTTCCAGGGGAGATCTCGTCATCGCATTGCGTGCTTTGGGTGGAATCTTCCTCTATCTTTTGTTGTTTTGGAAATGGGACGGATTTTGAGTCACTCTTTCGGAATGCGCTTGGGTATATAACTCGGCTTTGATCTTTCTTTCCTCTCGTTAAGCGTTTCATTCCAATCATCTGAAGTTGGCTTTCTTTCTTTTTGGCGTGCGTTGCATTCAGGCGTTAGGCGAGCGTGCAGTCAATTCATACCTTCTATACCCTCCAGCTCCAATCCAATAGAAAGGTCTAATTTGAAGACCAGTATAAAATGGCCGCCGCATCTGCAACGACACCTGCACCAGTAGCCACAGATGGCGGGCCAGCCTTGCCTCGCCCTCAGTTGAGTGCTATACCAGTGCCACCAGCGATGCCCACGGCCGCAGTGGCACCTGCAGGGTTTCAACTCGAGTCCCAGTCTGCATCTGTCTCCAATTCCCTAGGAGACGAACACAGCAATGCCCAAGGACATTTCCTCATAACATCCCCCTACACAGCCCGCGAGCATCTCCTCGACCTCTCAACTCTCGACACACCGAACCGCCTCCTCGCGCAAGCCCTAACAACACTCACCCCAGTTCGCCCAGACTACGCCACAGCGCCATACACGGACTCCTTCAATTGGGCGTCCGTCTTTCTGACATTTCACAGCCTCGCTGCGAAAGAAGGCTATTCGTTGTCGCGTCAGAGTTTCTATGTCGTCGTGTTTCGGTCCGTCCTTCAAGCAGACGCAGATGGGGATCGCCTGCATTTACTGGATGAGCGATCGCATGCAGAGGCTGTGAGCAGCGGCGGGCTGCTGAAGTATTGGTTTGGGGTCAAAAATGGGAGGAGGGAGAATCTCGCTACTTGTATGCTTTCACGTCTCTTTTTCTGTGCTTTCTTTGGTAGGGTAAGGGTTGCTGACGATCTTCCGCTAGGTCTATGGAGGAGTCGAGAAGACGCAAGAGCAGGCGGGACTGGGCCCTGGCATGCGCAGGCGCGTGCAGCAGCGAGGGAAATGTATGAGAAGATTGAGTTTACAACATTGGAGCTTGTTGTGGGTGAGAAAGTTGGGGAATGGGAATTTCGGGAGTGGAAACATTGATGCATCGGATGATGGCGTGGAGTTTCGGGAGAATGGCGTTTCACACCATTGATGAATAATGTGGACTGGCATACATATTGGATCGTGGATAAAACATCTTTGTTTACTATTAAACCTGCACAGTTGGAATTTCCTAACCAGGGTATGATAACTGGGCATGGCCTTGATGAGCATCATTCTCCGCACCCCGTTCTTCAATTCGGAAGCTTTTCACGAAGGAGGTTGAATAGTCCGCCACTCACACTGGGCGCTTTGCGATTCACCCGCAATAATGGAGTCGATCAAATGGGTCCAACGCAGAGCTTGGGGTTGGAGTAGGCGGGGTAGCTTAGATGCAAGAAGTAGCTATCCCCGTGGACTCAAAGATATTTCTAACCGGCTGAATCGCTCGGCCACTGGGTGCGCCATCCATCTTTTTTTGCTTTGGCTACATTCAAACTCACAATGCCAGGTGTCCTAACGGAAACCCTCGCCGTCAACGACGGCCCCCTTACCTCCGAAAACGCTGCCCTCCTCCGCCCCTCAGAACCCAGCCTCCCCATTGATGAGCTTCGAGCACGCTACGAAGAAGACGGATACCTTTTCCTCAAGGGTCTGCTTCCCCGCGCCGACGTCCTCGAGACTCGCCGCCAGTACTTCTCCTACCTAGCTCCAACCGGCGTCCTCAAGGAAGGCACCGTCCCTGTGGAAGGTATCTTTAACCCAACTAAGAACCCGGAGAACTACCCAGGAATTGGCGCCGGTGCTGTTGGCGGGAACGGGCGGCCTGGAGGGGCGGACGCTGATGAGTTCGTGGACAGGGCGATAGAGGCGCACTATAAGGACTGGTATGTTGAGAAGTTGTGCCATCATCCGGTGCTGTATGACTTTGTGGCGAAGTTTAGTGGGTGGGGGAAGGATACGTTGACGTTCCAGCGCACACTCTTGAGGAATAACACGCCTGGGACAAAGCCGATTGGTGTCCATTATGATCAGATCTTTTTGAGGCATGGGGAACCTACAAGCGTGACAGCTTGGGTGCCCATTGGGGATGTGAAGTTGAATGGGGGTGGACTTATCTATCTCGAAGACGGTGTGCCCCAATTTCGTCGTTCTCTTGACGAAATGGTATGCTGATAGTAGGTTCTAGGTGATTCCGTTGGAATCAAGATTGAAGAAGAGTTCACAACAAAAGCCATAAATGCCGGCTTGACACAGGAGGAAGCCCGCTCGGCATTCAATTCGAATATGATGGCGACGGGGCTGCTATCTGAATTCCCAGTTGAGTTTGCAAAGCAGCATAACCGGCGCTGGCTCGTCTCTGCCTATGAAGCCGGAGATGTTGTCCTGCACAAGCCTCATGCAGTATGCTTTGTGCAATGTTCTCATTTTACTTGGACTTCGCTGACAGATGGATCTAGATTCATGCATCAACCATCAATAGAGACTCCGAAGGCGTTATCCGCTTGGCTACGGATCTGCGGTTCTGTGACTCATCGAAGCCTTATGATAAGGTATGTCGTTTAGACTTCTCTGGAAATGTTTTGGTTCTAATTTTTACAGAGATGGATGAATCCGTATCGGTTTGGGGATGGAGTCTAAGGAAGGACCATACATAGTCAGCTTGTAGGACCATAAGCCGAGCTTACTGCAGAATGTCAGGATCTCATTAGGATTAATACGAGTCTTCTAAAAAGCGATTCTTTCGTCTTATACTCTGGAAGACAACCCGTTGAATCTCAGATAGTATCCAAGAAACTCCGCGACCACGATGACAATTGATAAGTTTGTCTGATCTTTTCTTACCTGCTGAAAGTACTAACATGGTCTTGAACAGACTCAAACTTAGCGTCATAATGGAACAAGTCCGGCGATATTTGCTCTAGTCCGTCTGACATGCAGTATGCTGTTGCAAACTCCGTAGCTTCAATGCGGGGGACTGGCGGGCTGCTTGGACATTAATGCAACTACCAATACGACGTTGGGAAAGCAAGTGAGGCGAGTCCTCTATACTCAGTTCCGGTCATTCCCCGATGGCATTAATCTCTCAAGAAGCCCTGGCTCACAGAGGCTGTCCCCAAGGGGATCTGTACACTGCATGTTGAGTGCTGACAGGCCAATGTGGGGCTGGATTTGGCAGTATTGGAATGCCCCGAATATGGCTGCACCGGAGTATCCTGGCCGTAACTCCATTTACCGGTGTGTTAATTCCAATCCGATGTTTTAGTAACTTTTGGCAGTCCTTTTCGAAGTGAGGTGGCCAGTTTTGGGTCGCTTACTTACCGTAGAGTTTTACAGAGATCTATATTGCCCCAGTAGTGACAATGGAACCCACCTATCTGTTTACTATGTTTTGCTTCATTGAGAATATCAATTTGTCGCTACACAACAAAAAAGTCCTCTATTCTTCTTCAAGTAAGATAAAAATGATACTTAGATACTGTTTAATCTTCTCGATAACCCACCCAAAAAGGAATAATATCGACCTAATTGTAGAAATGGTTAAGGGCTGAGTAAGACTTGACCGCCCCATTCGGCCAGCCCCGCCGTAACAACTGAACTCCGACCCGCTGCCCCTCTTCTTCCTAATCCTTTTCTTCTCCCTTTTCCCTTCCTCTCAGATTCTCTCCCCTATCCTCCTCTCATCCTCTCCCATCCCTTTATGTGAGTCTATCCACTGCACTCTCATTCGGAGCAGTAATTGCTAACAACCACTTTAGTTTTTTTCCCTCCCTTTTATCCTCACGATAATAGCCATGGCTACCCCCGCTCAAAAGTTCAAGGTCGCCGACATCGTATGTCTTCCAATTCAGCTTGCTGAAGGGGAATATCAACTCTAACATGAATAGTCTCTGGCCGCCTTCGGCCGCCGTGAGATTGAGCTTGCTGAAATTGAGATGCCCGGTCTCATGGCTATCCGTGCCAAGTACGGTCCCGCCCAGCCTCTCAAGGGCGCCCGCATTGCCGGTTGTCTTCACATGAGTACGTTCTGCATACCGGTCTGATTGTGAAACGAACTGACACTTTTTGCAGCCATTCAGACTGCCGTCCTCATTGAGACTCTCACTGCTCTCGGTGCTGAGGTCACCTGGACTTCCTGCAACATTTTCTCCACCCAGGATCACGCCGCTGCCGCCATCGCTGCCGCCGGTGTCCCTGTGTACGTCGATTCCCCCTCTAATTGGTCGACTAAGCTAATTTGAGCAGCTTCGCCTGGAAGGGCGAGACCGAAGAGGAGTACAACTGGTGCTTGGAGCAGCAGCTCTCCGCTTTCAAGGATGGCCAGAAGCTCAACCTCATTCTTGATGACGGTGGTGACCTGACCTCCCTTGTCCACACCAAGTACCCCGAGCAGCTCCAGGGCTGCTACGGTCTTTCTGAGGAGACCACCACTGGTGTCCACCACCTCTACCGTATGCTCAAGGAGGGCAAACTCCTCGTTCCTGCCATCAACGTCAACGACTCCGTTACCAAGTCCAAGTTCGACAACCTGTACGGCTGCCGTGAGTCTCTCATTGACGGTATCAAGCGTGCTACCGATGTCATGATTGCCGGTAAGGTCGCTGTCGTGGCCGGTTTCGGTGACGTCGGTAAGGGTTGTGCTCAGGCCCTGCACACGATGGGTGCTCGCGTTCTCGTTACTGAGATCGACCCTATCAACGCTCTCCAGGCCGCTGTCCAGGGCTACGAGGTCGTCACCATGGAGGAGGCTGCTCCTCTCGGTCAGATCTTCGTCACCACCACCGGTTGCCGTGACATCCTGGTTGGCAAGCACTTCGAGGTCATGCGCAACGATGCCATTGTTTGCAGTAAGCACCCACCAAGCATAGTGGTAAAAATGTAGCTAACCGTTTAGACATCGGCCACTTCGACATTGAGATCGACGTTGCTTGGCTCAAGGCCAACGCCAAGTCCGTTCAAAACATCAAGCCCCAAGTCGACCGCTACCTGATGCCCAACGGCCGTCACATCATCCTCCTCGCTGAGGGTCGTCTTGTCAACCTTGGCTGTGCTACCGGCCACTCTTCCTTCGTCATGTCCTGCTCTTTCTCCAACCAGGTTCTTGCTCAGATTGCTCTGTTCAAGGCTGAGGACAAGGAATTCGGCGAGAAGTACCCCGAGTTCGGTACTTCCGGCAAGAGGCCCGTTGGCGTCTACGTCCTGCCCAAGATTCTCGACGAGCAGGTTGCCTACCTTCACCTTTCTCACGTCAACGCCAAGCTCTCTACACTCACTCCTGTCCAGGCTGAGTACCTTGGCCTGGATGCTAAGGGCCCTTACAAGGCCGATCACTACCGCTACTAAGTGTTTTCTTTAATTTTCCGATACCCTGAGTAGACTTTTTTCAACATGATCACGATGTTACGACTAACATATGGGGTTCTTCATCAACATGGAGCTCAAAAGCATTGTCCTTCAACGGCATAAAAGTGGCATACACGGGGTTTCTGGGTAGTGTTTTGGGTTCAACGGCCGGTCTAGTGGAGTTTTGCATTCAACAGTGCCATACTTTCTACGGTAGATGGGGTCCCACATATATTATACATACAATATAATGAACGCGCACTGAACTTTGATCTAATATTCCTCGGGTATAGCTTTTCGTCCGTAGTGAGTATACTGTAAAGTGTAAGACTCGATGCGAGGAAGAAAAGCTTGATTGAGGCTATTTAGCCGTAACCCCGAAGATATAGCCCTGATTTGATCCCCCGGGATCTCAAACGGGTAAATTCCCGATGGTGGGGACTAGAGATAGCAGTGGGACAGGCCATAAAGTAACCATGAGACCTATTTAACCGCCTTCTCCCCTCTTTCAAGGTACTTAAGGTACTTAAAAGGTCCTCAATTATTCACGTTTGAGAACTATTCATCATGTCTCGCCCTTTGGAAGGAAAGTTCGGTATCGTCACCGGTGGCTCCCGGGGTAAGTCTGCAATGCCCTTTCCTAAGGAGTTGATCAAAGACTAAGAAGTGAAAGGCATCGGCGAAGCCATTGCTAAAAACCTCGCCAGCAAAGGCTGCTCTCTCCTCCTAAACTTCACCTCCGAGTCGTCGCGCTCTCGAACTGAAGAGCTCTGCAAACAACTTTCAACCACGCACTCTATCCGCTGCGTCTCCGTACAAGCCGACCTCTCCAAACCCGAAGACGCCGTCTCTAGAATCCTAAATGCAGCATCCGAGCAATTTCCAAACACTACAATCGACATCCTCATCAACAATGCCGGCGTCTCCGCAGACCGAACACTGAATGATACGGAGAAAGGCCCCATTGACGCGGACTACTTCAACTGGCACTATAACATAAACGTTCTTGCCCCGCTTCTACTTACCCAAGCCGTCGCGCCGCATCTCCCAAACAACCGCTCCGGCCGCATAGTGAATATCTCCTCCGTCTCCTCGAGTCTTGGATTCATTGGGCAAAGCGTGTACGGCGGCACAAAGGCCGCCCTGGAAGCAATGACACGGACATGGGCGCGTGAACTCGCAGACCGTGCCACTGTTAACGCCGTGAACCCTGGTCCCGTCAGTGGTGATATGTACTTCAACACCGGCGAGGGGTTCTGGAAGCAGATCCAGGGCTTTCAGGATGGGACGCCGTTGAGTAGGCTTGTTGATGATGTTGAGCAGGACCCTGTGCTCAAGGAGATTGGGTTGAGTGAAGAGCAGAAACGTTTGGTTAGGGAGAAGATGGGGGGGCGGAGGCCCGCGTTTACGGAGGAGGTTGCGGGGGTGGTGGGGATGCTTTGTACAGCCGATGGGGGTTGGTGTACTGGGAGCGTGGTTTGCGCGAATGGAGGGATGAAATTTACCGTTTAGACCATTGATTAAACTAATCATAGACTGTTAAACGAATCCATTATATTGTAGACAACAGGGTAAAAAGTTTGCCGAGTAGGCTCGTACATAGATCGGTGACACGTGAGGCTGATCTAGATTAGATAAACGTCATCGCATCCGGCATCATGCCATCCACAAGCGATCATATTCTCCTTAATTTCTTCGGCAAACGCTCACTCAATTGATACTACCCCTTCGAGGCCCATCCTTGAACATACTTCAGACAACCTTCCATAGCAACAAGATGCCTCCCCGACCAGTGAGACTATCAGCATCTTCCCTCCGAACTCGGGGATTTCGCCCTGTCCGCGCAGGCATACTTCTCCGCCCCATCTCGGTCACTGTTTGGCAGACGCCGAAGCTCAATTTCCTCTCAACGCCTCTTGTCACCTCGAATAGAAGCAAAGCCATTACTTCTTACCGACAGTTCTCCTCAACACCTCTTCCTTTCGCGCCCGCAAGTTCCACTTCCGGCAAATCCCAAGCGGATCTCATCGTTGAAGAACTACAAGAGCTGTACGTTCGCGCCCAATCCACTTCAAGTCTGACAGGCCCTCCAACCCGTGCATTGCTAATCAAAACAAAAGCTACGAAGAAGCAACTGACGAATTCGAGATTGCGACTGAATCTACTGATTCCTCTACCATCTACGCTGCCTCAGACCGCGAGTCCGCGCGCGACGCCCTGAATAACCTCATTGTCGCCTACGAGTTGTACACATCTCCGAGCTTGACGGCTGAGAACAAACATGAGCAAGGACAAGACCAAGGCCAGCAGCAAGGGCAAGAAGGCGAGGGAAGGCTCGTAAAGCTGGAGTTTGACCCTGCCGAGTTAAGTGAAGAGGTTAGAGAGGAGGTGAGGAAGAGGGTTGGGCAGAGGGTTAGGGAACTGAAGAGTGCGGTTGAGGCGTTGGAGGGGAGGGCTCATGATTGATTGAGCTACTCTTTTGGCTCTAGAAAGGGTCCATGGTATTCTTAAGAAGAGCTACCTTGAGGGCTTGGATAAGAAGCCTAGAGTATGTACCTGATATTAATTATACTAATCGAGTGAACTGCCGAATGTCATGTTGTTCTTAGATGGATGATAATTTCAGCAGTCGTTATTTTAGAGGTTAAATATTTGGGCGATACCTAGGTAAAAGCCCCAAACACTGCAGCGTCTGTTAGCTTATGTCTATTACCAAAATGACCGCTACAGGAAGGAATATTCTTATATACCAACTGGAAGTATCATATCAGACCATTAACAATTTGCACAATGGAAACCTGAAAATATATTAACCAAAACCACTGTCAGACTTCGTAAAAACTCTTCCAATCGTGCTAGTATTAAGGAAGGGAGGAAAAACTACTTGGATTTGAGTTAGAGCCTAGCAATACGTACTGACTGCAATAGGGTGCGGGTCTTCCTGGAACTAGGACCGGGTCTTCTTGTGCTTACCCCAACGAACCATACGCAAAAACCCTAGCAGGAACGACAATAGCCAAGGTAACAGTATGGTGCTTTCGGGATAGGAATATGTTCATGGAATTACCAGTGAGACAGCAATCAAACGTGGAAAGTTTGAGTCCTGCTAATTGAAATCATTTTCACCTGACCAGGCAACTGCATTCATTGATGAATGGCAGATCGAAGGGTGGTATCCAATCATAAGCCATCGTTTTGTCAATAGCCAGTACTCTACATGGGTACTCATCTCCAGATATGTATATGATGGTATAGACATAAACCCATTCCAGCACCAAAGTAAATGCATCCATTGATAACGCCTTAGCTCCGGGTATCAGTCGTTTTGTGTCGTTAAGCCATGCCGAAAGTAGCCTGAATTGCAAGTTGGCTGTCTGTTGGAGACGTGGACCCAAGAAGTGGGGTGGGAGTCTGGAGCTCTGTTTTGTGTGTCGAGCGCATGTGTCGTTTGAGTTGGTCTAGTGCAAGTTAGTAAGGCAATCGGGCTGAAAGTGAAGGATGATGGTAACTGTAAGGAAGCATACCAGGCCGAGTGAAGCTCTTGTTACATCCAGGGTGGATGCATTTGTGACGCCGTTCGCCGTGAGCTGGATATCGTTAGCATACTTGTGGGTGAGAAGAGGAAAGACTGGAAGAAGACGTACTGAGCCTGTGACTAGACATATTGGATGACTATAGCAGTCTGTTAGTGCTGTGCTTCGAGCAAGAAAAGGTGGATTGGCTTACATCACCGGTCTGAAAGGTGCACCCAGGAAAGGTGCACTTGAAGGGTTTCTCGCCAGTATGAGTTCGTGAATGGGTTTCTAATCAGTTAGCAATAGTAGTACGATCGAGGTGGGTGACATACTCAATTCACTGCTGTCCGTGAATGACTTGCCACATACAGTACATTTGTATGGCTTCTCACCGCGATGGCTTCGCTCGTGGCGCTCGAGAGTCGCTTGTCGAGCGAAGAGCTTTCCGCAGACCGAGCATCGAAA
The DNA here is from genome assembly GCA_003574815.1 of Aspergillus spinulosporus. Lineage (NCBI taxonomy): Eukaryota > Fungi > Ascomycota > Eurotiomycetes > Eurotiales > Aspergillaceae > Aspergillus > Aspergillus spinulosporus. The sequence continues at coordinate 152,690 of QPHH01000027.1, read as the reverse complement.
ATTTTTGTCTGGAACGTTAGCTCGCACAAAACATAGTCGAACAGAAAGACATACAATTGCTGTGCGTAAGGAAGTGGCCTTGTAGTTTTGACTTTTGCGAAAACGGTTCCCCAGGCCGGCCGCAGTCTTCCCAGCAGCAGTAGTATCCGGTCCCCTTGGCGCCGTTCACAGGTCCCATGTGCTGAGAAACGAGGTGCTCTTGAAGAGCGCAAGGACTCGAAAAAGTAGCGCCACAGCTGGCTTTGGCTCCATGGGAATTCGAAACCCATTTGCAGACATGTAGTTCCCCGTCTGCCGGAGAAAAATCTGGGCTAGTAATTACCGAGGATATACCACCGTCCAACGGAGGTGGTGTTTCACCAGGGCTAGGGAGTGTCTGTGAGCTGAAGCTTGATCGGGAGTGACGGGCGTAAGGAGAGTAGTGATGAGCGTGTGCGAGGTAGTGAGTTCGGCAACGATGGTTCGACCGGCAAGGCCCTTTTGCAGGAAGATTGTTGCTCGTGTAGATAGGGTTTTTCATTAGACTGTTGATACTTTCCTCGTCGAGATGGAGGCAAGTGAAGGAGTTGGACGTGGCGCCACTGTCTAAATTCTCTGGGCAATTTGACGCTTCGTGGACGTGGAAGTGGTTCGAGTAGTCGGGGCACATTCCAAGCATATGGAAGACATCGGAAGGAGTGGTCTCGTTTTGCATTGGTAACGACGGAGGAAACATGTTCTGAGCTGAAGGGACATGCGAGAGACCAGCGGAGTGAGGGTCATGATGATAGCTGTGAGGAGGATGGCAGGGGGTGATTGCTATTGAATCTGGGTTAAAAAAGACACCACTGCACAGGTGAGCATTCACGTCTGCTGCAGCATGCTCAGCTGCTTTGGATGTTTCATCAGCTTGACACTGCTCCAGAGGGAGCGTGAAGTCATTCTTTTCGGATGACATAGGCATCCCAAGCCCAAACAGAGACTCTACTGAGTGGTCTGTGACTTGAGGACTATGGTTCAGATCAAAGCAGTGCTCGTCAAAACAGATAGGGGCAGGATCATGACAGTGAGGCTCCTCACATCGAGACGCGGAACAGGGATCCTGATGGTCGTCGTCGTGGCAGTCGACAAAGCCGTCGCAAACAGAAGGACAAGTAATAGAGCAGTTGTCAGTGTCACAGCAAGCGCCGTCGACATGGGACTCCGAGACATTGTGTTCTTTATCATGGCAGTAGTCGGACGCAGGGGCCACGGACGAATCTTCCGAGCTTTTCCCGTCTAGATGAAAGGACTCCCAATGGCATTCAAGGCAGAAGTCGTCTTTTCGGGTGTGGGTAGCCATCTTGCCTAGATTTTTTGGCGAGGAGTCGTAACCCGACCTTGACGAATGCTCTATAAACGAGCACGACAGCAGCAGAAAAGCATCTATCTCCTTTGTGTGCTTTACCCAAGGTGCAGGTGTCAGCTAGCTCTAATCCGATGCAAGCGAGGGAAATTGAGACGATCACATACCAATGATAATCGACGTGGGCGCTGGTGGGAGGGGGAGAGGGGGCAGAAGCAGCAGCCAGACTCAGATGGGCCGGCCTGAGGCATGACGGGCAAAAGAAGCTGATGGGGACCTTGGGGATGCAAAGCTGGGATTTTCTGATATCATTGAGGACCCTGTGGACGGCCGTGGGGGAGGACCTTGGGGGTTAGCAGCAGAGTAAGCCACTGAGTCGACGAATGGCAGTTTGCCAATATCACAACATTTGCGACGTCAACTCAAGGCGCTGCACTGCTCACCAGCTGCAAAATCTGTGTCGCCAAATCAATGGTTATTATTCAGGCTCCGTGGGTCATTTGCAACTGCTCGATAATTTTTGCTATCGATCTTGCCTGCAAATTCAGGCCGCCAGAAGACTCGGACCAGATCCGGAAAGAGCGCTCCGGCACGTGCTCTCACCGCCAAGTCCTATCTCTTATCGAGGACGGAGCATAGGCAGAAACATGACCTCGACCGTGTCCATAATGCCATTCAACATTCATATCCACAGAATAAGTCACTCGCTATACAATCCTGAATATACTTGAAGTTCCACTACTCTACTGTGACCGAAACAAAGTTCATACATTTCATTACTCCTCACGGACTTTGCCCGTGCAATCTCATCAATTTCTACCCCCTCCCCGCATATCATATCCACTAGAGCTACGAAGTACCTACACAGCTGCAGTCGACCATTCCACATAGGCAGATAGTTAATTCTTCAAAATATACTGCGAAGAAACCGGCATAATGGGCAACATATGCTCCAGCTCCAAGAATCAAGCTGAGCCCGGACCCTCCTCACGTCCCGGCCGCGCCCTCCGTTCCAACACAGTTAACTCCGCGCCACGCGCATCTGTCCCTGCAACCGCAAAGTCAAAACCAAAATCGCATTTCGAGTCGCCAGGGAGGACCTTGGGGGGAGGTGTTAGCCCAAATGCGGGTGCCGGCAGTCCAGGTACAGGAACGGAGTCAGGCGCGGGGACACTAGAGAGCACTAATGATGCAAGAGCTAAGGCGGCGATGGCGGCTCAGGTGGGCTCTCCATTTATTTTCTTTTTCTTATTCAGCTAAAGCATTAGCTTGCTAATGGGTATTTGATAGAAACGTGCCGAGGCGTCGGGATCTGCGAACAAAGGGAAGCTAGGCTCAAAGCTGGCGGCCCAAAGAGCTCAAACGCAAACGCAGACATTGAATGAGCTTAGTCGGGAGGAGAGGGCTGCAAGGGATGCAGATGGAGCTGCTGCTGCGAGAAGATGGGACTAAGCTGCTCAGAATAATGAAATATGAGGTCTGACGAACATTGTACATATCTGTCTGACTAGGAGCCCAAGGGGTGGTTATGATTGATGCAAATAAAGTATGTTACAGGCGCGCAATTCTATACCACACTGTACCGGCCTGATGCCGGAGCTCGAGACTCGCTGTCCACGGCGGCCATCGTGCCCTCCTTCAACAAGCGCATCAACTCCCGCATCGCATTCGTCACAGACAGCTCTGTTTCACCTTCAACCAGAATGTACAACTTGGGGTTCTCTCCCGGACCGGGCTCTTTGCCGGCGGGATAGAAACTACCCTTTGTCGTAATAGACGTGCCAGTGGCTTCGAGAATCTTGGCCACATTCGTGCGGTTTGTAACCGCCCATCGGGCTTTCTCTGTATTGTGAAGATCACGTTAGTCACCTGATTCTCAGGAGTGTGTTGAATAGCAACTTACGAGGAAAGTCGTTGATCTCTAGTGTCGCATGGAACGCACCGGCATCAGGTCCGCGATTGTCAATAGGCACGCCTGATCGCATGACTCCAGCACGGCTGAGCCGCGCGTGAATATCTGCAACAGCCGAGCCAACCTTATCGAGAGGATTGTTGGGAGCATTCGGATCGACTTCTCTCTTGTGAACTGTGATCTTGCCATCAAGATCGATGCCTTTGGGAACGCCGGGTAGCTGTGCAGAGGCAGATTGAACAGCCGAGAGAACCTTGTTGAATTGCTCTTCGGCCTGTTCGTTCTTCTTTTCATCCTTCTCTTCCTCATCTTCGCCCTCCTCTCCGGTTTTGTATGTGCGGCGCTCGCGCATCCGAGCCGCATCACGTTCTTGATCCAGTCGCTCCAGACCCTTCCCACCGAAGCCAGAGTTGCTGGCCTTCTCTTTACCTGCCTTTACTTTTTCCAAGAACGAGTCAGCAAGTTTTTGCACGGCTTCTGGGACTTCTTGTCCACTTTGCTTGAGCGCTTTGGCGATATCGACAGAATACCGTTCCTGCTCCTCCGTAAGGAAAGTGACTGCTGTTCCCGTGTTCCCTGCACGACCAGTACGCCCAGCACGGTGAACATAATCCTCCAAGTGGTTTGGCGCATCGTAGTTGACGACAAGCTTCAGCTGTTTGACATCCAAGCCACGTGCAGCTACAGAGGTAGCAATCAGCACGGGAAAGATGCCGGCCTTGAAATCTTCGATGGTAGAATCACGGTCAATTTGGTCCTTTCCACCGTGGATAGACATGCAAGGGTAACCTTTACGCATCAACTCTCGGAGAAGAGTGTCGGCCGCTTCCTGGCGATCAACAAAGATCAACGACCGCGCGTCTTCATTCTCGTCCGTAGAATACAGGTTACCAAGTAATTCCAAAAGGCGCACGAATTTCTTCTCTTCGTTACAGACTTCGACAATCTGCGTAATTTCAGGCGCAACGACACTTCTACCGCCCACAACGATTTCAATGGGCTTGGTTAGAGTCTTGCGAGCCAACGCTTCCATGTTACGTGGGAAGGTAGCGGAGAACAGTACAGTCTGTCGGTCTGGACGCACATTACTCAGAATCTTCATGACCTGAGGCTCAAATCCCATGTCGAACATACGGTCAGCCTCGTCCAGAACAACATATGTGACCCGGCGCAGGTTCGTAACTCGCCCGGCGTTCGCTGCCAGAAGATCAATCATCCGTCCCGGTGTGCATACAATGATTTCCGCTCCGCGCTTTAGTTCGGCGATTTGATCCTTGATGGGAGCACCTCCGTAAGCACAAACAGCCCGAAGATTCAGAGCTTTCAAGAATGGTTTGCAGTCCTTATGAATCTGCGTCGCCAACTCCCGGGTAGGTGTCATAATTAAGCCTATCGGGCCCTCCATATTCTCCAGCGGCCTTTGGTCTTTGATATGCCGAAACATGGGTATTAGGAACGCCATTGTTTTCCCGGACCCTGTCTTGGCCACACCAATCACATCACGACCGGACATAATGGCAGGGATCGCTTGGGCTTGAATCGAAGTCAAACTCTCAAAGCCAAGCTTGTCAATGACGTCCAGCGTCTGTATCCCTAGGCCGCACTGAGACCATTTCTGTACTGGTTTAGGAACATCCAACCCACGGACTTTGATGCCATCAAGTTCAAGCCGCATATTAGCCGCTTCTTCTTCAGACATCTGAGCCAAGTCGGAGGGTTCGGTATAAAACTTCCGTCGGAACGGTTCATACTCCACCTTATTGTGGTCAACAGTCGGAATGTCCTTCTTTTTTTTAGCCTTACTGGCAATGGCAAGGAAGTCTTCCGCATCACCCTCACCGACAGCAGTCATGCTCACATCATGCTCATCGCCAAAGATAGCTTCAGGTTCTTGTGCCTTGGAGAACTTGGCACCGGCTTTCTTCTTCGGCGGGGCAGACTCGGCAAGCTCAGACATGAATGCGTCCAATGGATCAAGCTCTTCCTCCTGAGCGTCGACTTCCATCTTATCAGATTCTTCTGCTTTCGCCGTCGTATTGCCGTATGTTGTCTCAGTAAGAGATTCGTTCTGTAGACGTTCTTCTCGCCGTTCAGCGGCTACACGAGCAGCAGCGGCAGCATCCTCTTCGGTCTCCCCATCTTGCATGTCAACATCGTCATCATCGTCCGCATTCGTTTCTGCTGTTTTACTGGCGTCTGCATCATCTAGCGGCGGTGTTGGCAGGCGTTCGAGTTTTCTTCGAGTTGATTCCTCTTCACCGAATCCTAGCGTCTTAGTGGCGATTGACTTCTCAGTATCCGCTACTTGCTTGGTGCCAAGTCCAAAACTTCCTACATTGCCTTTGGCTTTCAGGGCGGCTAATACATTGCGTAAGCATCAAGCGCAACTCAAGCAAGTGGGACAAACATACCTGGAGAGGAGGTGTTGCTTGAAGCTTTGCTATCTTGCACCCTGGCTGTCTGGGCACCCGAAGATTTGGCAGAGGACGGAACAGCCACATCATTCCCCAGAACTGCAGGAGCAGCCGAGGTCTGAGCGGTATTCTTGGCAATGGCCTTCGGATCGAATTTCCCAGCATATGCAGCTGGGGCGGCATCAACGCCTTGCGTGGCAGGAGACTGGGGTGAACTAACGGCTGGTGATAATCCAGACTTTCTATCAATCTCTTCCAAGATGTTTCTTGGTCCACCAGAAGCTTCGGCTTCTTTCTGCTTTCGTTCTTTCTCAGCAGCCTGCTTCTGTTTCCATGCCTCGAGCTTCGCCAAACGCTCAGCTCTTTTTTCGTCATCCGTAGGCCCAGTGCGCGTGGGAGTCGCAGGTGTCGAAGCCTGGACGTTTCAGTATGAGTGATAATCTATTATACAAGACCTAGAATGGCACGTACCTCACGAGACTTTGGTTCTGGGCCCCTGGTCCGATCCCGGCTATCGTCCCGTCTAGACTTGCGCTTCAAGTCAGCAGAGTCGTCTGTCCGTCTTCGGACCCTATCGCGGGAGTCATCTCGCCTGCTCCGGTAATCTCTATCACGACTGCGGCTCCTTCGGCGATAATCACGGTCGTGATCTCTATCTCTAGAGCGGCGGCGGTCTCGGGAGCGGTCTCGTCGTCGATAGTTGTCTTCGTCGCGGTGACTGTCGCGTCTGTCTACAGAGTGGTCACGTCTTCGGTATGAATCGCGGTCACGGTCTCGTTCACGATATCGCCGCTAGAGAGAGGGACAGGTCAGAAATGTATCCAAAAACTTGGAGCACAGGAGTACAAGTACGAACCTCGGGACTACGAGACCTGCGGTAACTTCGGCCATCGTCTCGCTTCCGCTCATAGCGGTCATCGTCTCTGCGACTGCGTCGTGACGATGAATATGTGCTGCCTACAGGCGATGGTGAGCGAGTATCCCCATGGCGAGCCATTGTTGCAGGCCAGCAATGAGTGATGAGTGAGTATTACTGGGACTCAAAAGAACACCCGAGGACGCGGCGAGGTGATCGATGCAGTTCCTATATTACCGTTCCATTTAATGCCAAATTTGTGGATATTGCACTTGGAGTTGAACTTTGCGGTGTGATTATCGAGTTATCTCAATGACTTTTAGTCGCCCTTTTTCAGGCCAGTAGCCCAACTAGCTTGGCCACTCTTAATCACGTGACTGAAGAATGAAGTCACTCGTGTGACCCGCAATATCACGTGATAGAGCTGGAACCCCTTCCGGCAGAGTCCAAACACTGGACCTTATCAACAGTAGTAGTGATCACCTCAGTCCGGTTTCAGCTCAGACCCAAGAGTCGCTCCTGCGCCAAACCCCCTGGGACAATTCCTCATCTTGGTCGCACTAGCATCCGGCTCCTTCATTTCGACTGCGACTTCAACATTGCGTTATCCTCTTTCTTTATCCATTCCACTACCGACGGCATCCTATACCGTCACTCAACCTCGTAATGCCTCTCAAACTCATTCGGCGTGGTGGGAATATCCTCCGCAATCTCCCTGGCGCCGGCCCTCTTGCTCGCCCTGTTCGTGTGTTTTCACCTCAGCATCGCGTCCGATGCATCACCTTTGTTGCGCGTCGTTCCCCAATTTCAATCACGCGCGACCTGCGTTGTTCGAGCTCGACAGTGACCATTCTAGCCCGAAGCTATGCGACCCATGATGGTTCTTCGAAGGAAGCTGGTAGCAAGTCTACTAAGTCGACAAAGCCTACAAAGACCAAGAAGACTAAGAAGAGAGCAGGAAAGAAGCCAGCTGTGCGAAAGGCCAGAAAGGTTCTGACTGAAGAGCAAAAAGAGGCTCGGGCGCAACGAAGGAAGGCCGAGGAGCTGAAAGAGACCAAGCGAAAGCTTAAGGCAGCCGCTTTGCAAACGCCAAAGTTACTGCCTACCTTACCCTGGGTCAACGCGATGAAGGATAAGTTGTCGGAAGTAGACAAATCTGACAACCCCTCTCCTAAGGAAGCGTTTTCTAGAGCAACGGAACTTGCCCGAAAGGCTACGCCCGAAGAGAAACAGGTTTGTCAACTTCTTGGTTTTCCTATGTTTTCTATCCCATCGCTCACGGTTTATAGCGTTATGTCGACCAAGCAGCGGCCAACAAAGCCGCTAATGAAGCTGCTCTGAAAGCATGGGTGGAATCTCACACGCCTCTGCAGATCCTGGAAGCCAACAATGCTCGGCGTCGGCTGGCGCAGCTTCAGGGCAAACGCAGGGTCTCAGTTATCCATGATGACCGATTGGTGAAGCCTCCAACATCAGCCTGGATTTACTTTTTCATGGAGAAGCGCGACAAGAATGCGCTTGTAGTCTCTGACATGGCCCAAGATGTCGCTGTTCAGTGGAAAAACTTGCCGGCATCAGAAAAAGCTGTAAGTCACTTTCCAAGATTCGTGTTGCACTCGGAGTCATTGTTAAGTCAACTAACAAATGGGGATAGCCATACCTAGAAAAAGCCAATGCTGACCGGGCGCGATATGAGCGCGAATACCTTGAGGTTTACGGTCAGCCAGTCCCAAAGTTGAAAGGGAACAAGAAATTGAGCAAGGATGAATAGAGGGTGTGCGTTGTTGACCAACCCATCATATCTCTACAATGCCTTCTGGGCGATCCAAGCTGATGAATTGTGTATCAAAACTCTTTGATGTTATGTGGATTAAGGGTTTCATACAGGCTTAGGGACTGGTTGTCTTTGTTTCGTTCCGTGCTTGTGTCTCTTGGCTCTTCCCCGGCCTCCAGTTATTCACTAGGCGTTATTAATGTACTTTACTTCAGTCTCGATTGTACTTCAGTGCCTACATTGCCTGAGCTTTAAGGGAGCATCCGCTACTACGGCCAAATGCCTGTGGTATATTCAGACGAGTAAAGTTGTTCTGAAATGGACTTGTCCGCCGCCAGCGAGGGCTGATTCGTGATAGGTGCCCGGCAAAGCTCGAAAATTCGAAAGCGCATGGCACCCCACCATACTAAACTCTGAGAGCTCGCTTAGATGTCTTGATTAGTGTGAAACAGTCAAGAGAATGCAAGCATGTCTCCATGTTGGGCATCGCATGTCACTTCCCGTTCACGGAACATTTACCCCGTAGTGTGTATGCAACAGCCAGCTTGAGTCATGCCGGTCTACGGAGATTTTCGTGACTTCACAGGGATGGTCGAGACTGTGTTCGGATGAAGGCCAATTTTGACAATACTTTACGTTACTGGATTAAACATCAGTCATCGTTATTATCGCAGCAAGCAGAAAACAAACGTTTTAGTAGTCGGCTCAACGGGGTCCTCGCGGAGAATTTGGCAAGCAACGATTGAGCCATGAATCCAAAGACCATCAGACGGTGCCATCCGCGACGCGAAACAAGAGAGCCAATGAGGAAGACTTTGATCTCCCGTAGGCTGCGGGGGACCGTCTTAACTTTGCCTTCGATGCGGTGAGGAAGAACTACCTCACCATCACCGACTCGTTTGGCGATTACCCGCGGTTCTTCTTGGAGGCGCAGTCCCCGATAGTCGATAGAGGTCAATGCAGACTTGAGACTCGGACGATGGTAGTGAACTATGAGTCCTCATGATCGAATGGATGCTCGCACCATGGCATTGTTTTTGAGTCAGCCTGGTACGCTTGGGATGAACCGAAGGCTCGAATTTCTTGGACCCCACTTGCTGGCGAAACCGAACTTGTATACAAGCTAGAATAAACATTAAGAATGAGCCCGACGATAATCAGGTAGCTATCGGACGGTGACTCGACATATGTAGTACGGAGAGACAGGTTATATAGCTGCAATCTCCAGTAGCTACATTCATCGTGCATAAGACTGCGCAAAAGGAGGGGCGGGATTGTTATCGATAGGACCGTTCGCTCCCACCGCTGATTCTCTCAGTGGTGTGTCCCTGCGTGACTCCGTCTCATATCTGATGTTTCCTCTTTTCTATCATTATTCGATTACTACAATTATTATTGAGACCTTTGCCTTCCACTTCTCTTCACGACTTTTTATGACCAACGACTACTGCGCCTATCCCGTGGTGAGGAGCAGCACTCGCTCCCCAGCCACCGTTTAGAGTCGAATACCTTAACGCCGATCAATGCTAAGCACAAGATCCTATAGGTAAGTAAGCATGCAACGAACGAGAGGGAGGGGAGCAAGCTCAGCCCAGACAGAAATCAGACTGATGACTGCTACTGGAAAAGCAAAGCAAACAAACTTTTTTTTTTTCTCTCCCTCTTGCTTGTCGCAAAACCACTAACATTGCTGGCTTATGCAAGCCCCTTCACTGTAGATCTCACATTCCTCGTCCTGGCTATCGCACACCGTCCAATCTCGTCCGTTCGTTGGCTGATCCTTCGCAACATTCTCCTTCATTCCAGTCCCACCGCCTCGGGCCTTGAGGTTGAGGTCATGAACTTCATGACTCCTACTTCTCCCTGTTGAGCAAGCACCCTGCGATCGCCTCTTGTCTGTCTTCGGGGCTAGATGCTTTGGCTGTTTACGCTCAGCCGACATTATTAGGTTCCCGATTGATGGACCTTTTCTCCGAGTCGGTTTAGTGTTTTGGGTTGTTATCACCACTTAATGATTCTTGTTTACGACGAGTATTTGGAAATCATTTTGCGACTTTCTGGGCTTGTGCTGGATTTGCACACATTTATACATACTCGACCGAGTCTGTTCGGTGTCGAGTTCCAGCGCTTGTGTGGTCGAGCAAAAATCCAAAGAACAATTGAAACCGTCCCGGCTTGATCCGATCGCATGCGCGTGGCTTTCTCGAGTCGCTGGCCATCCTCCTGCCCGTCATGGACGCTGCGCGCATAGAACGTTGCGGGACGACAACTCGTGTGTTCCCGCAACTCATGCAAAGCTCGCTTTCGGAGAAGCGCCGAAGCGAAGTCCACGGCAGGCTGTGGTCAGATCTTACGGAGGAAGGAGCTCATATGAACATGAAAGGGATGGAGCCTATGTTCTCGTTCTTAGATGAAAGTGCTCAAAATAGTGCATTGGTATTGCCCGAGAAGGTGGTGAAGGTAGGACTATGCTGTTCTCAGGCTTATTTCCTGACACTGTATAAATGCTGATTGTTGTAAAACTTGCAGGATATCGAGCGCCGCCGGAATTTCATTCGCGATTTGACGTCAACTTTTGATTTCAACCTCCACATTCCCAAACTTTTTCTCGACAACCCTCCACCGCCGTATGATGAAGCGATTGACGATCTGCCTCCCGAGTACTCTGAGGCCGCGCCGCTAGCTCAGCAGAAATGCCTGGCACAAGATGTGGACTTGGAGGAACGGAGCGATTCGAGAAATAAGTCGTCGCATCAAACTATTGACTTTGAGAGCCCTACCGGTATTCGAGAATACAAAGGCAAGAAGAAAAAGGGAGGAGGCGCGAAGAATAACCCGCCACCCCCTGCGAATGACCCGCCTCCACCGCCGCCGCCCGAAGAAAAACAGGATCCACCGGACGAAGGTGCCGGGGATGCAGGAGGTTCCGGAGATGGGAATGGCGACGACGGTAACAATGGTGGTGGTGATGGAGGAGACGAGGATGACGGCTGGGGTGATGTTTGGGGCACAACAACTACAAAGAAGAAGAAAAAGCAGAAGCAGAAAGAGGAGGAGGAAAGACTGAAGAAAGAGGAAGAAGAACGGCTGGCCAAAGAAGAGGAGGAGCGTAAAGCTCAAGAAGAGGCGGAACAGAAAGCTGCAGAAGAAGCCGCCTCAGCCCAGGATGCAGCACTCAGCTGGGCGGACGACGCTGATGCGAACAACGACGACTCATGGGCTGGAGTTGGTGGTAAGAAGAAGAAAAAGAAGGGCAAGGTATGGAGTTCGTTTATCTACTACTTAAACGCTTTGTATTGACTTAATTAGTTGGAGCCAGGCGAGCTGGAGCCGCCGTCGAATTCCTTTCAAGACGTGAGTCTGAACGACGGAGCCCCTCAGCTCAATTTGAACTTTGACTCGCAAAAATCAACTGGTTTCAGTTTTGGCGCTTGGGGTGGTGGTGGTGGTGGCAGCAAATGGGGTATCGACATTCCAGGTGCAGCAACGGGAAAAGACACGAATCCATGGGGCGGTGGGTTCAAATCAGATCCCTTGAACACGTCTATGGGATTTGGTTTTGGGGGAGGCTTTGATCCCGCACCACCTACAGCGAATGGCGACTCTAAGGATTCCAATAACGACGATGGCTGGGGGGGTTGGAATATGTCGTCTAAGAAAAAGGAACAGAAAAAAGTGGCAGAAGAGCCTATTCCTGAAGAGCCACCCAAGGCCCCTGAGCCTCCGCCTGCTGATGATTGGCTAGGCGGTTTTGCTACTACCAAGAAGAGCAAAAAGGCAAAGAAGAAGGAAGAAGAGGAGAGGAAGAAGCGAGAGGAGGAGGAGAGGAAGCGCCGAGAGGAGGAGGAAGAAAAGAAGCGTCAACAAGAGGAAGAAGAGAGGAAGAGACTAGAAGAGGAAGAACGGCTAAGGCAAGAGGAAGAGGAACGACTGGCGAGAGAGGAGGAAGAGCGCAGAGCAAAGGAGGAAGAGGAACGTAAGGCCAAAGAGGAGGCGGAGAAGAATGATGGCTGGGGTTCGGGTTGGGGCTTTACCACCGCTACTGACAAAAGGAAAAAGAAGAAGGGCAAGGCTGCACTAATAACGGAGCCAGCGCCAGAGCCACCTCGTGAGCCTACGCCTCCTCCAGCCGAGCCTGAACCTGAACCAGAGCCAGAACCCGAGCCGGAGCCAGAGCCGGAGCCAGAACCAGAAGAGTGGAAACCTGATTTCCCAGACGATCCTCTGTATGACAATTGGATGAACCTTTCCTCTAAGGAAAGAAAGAAACGCGAGAGAGCGTTAACTAAGAAAGGCCTCCCCCTGCCTGGCCGCGACTTTCCTCTTGAACCTCCACCCAAAGCAGAGCCTGAACCGGCGCCTGAGCCCGAGCCTGAACCTGTGCCAGAACCCGAGCCAGAACCAAGCCCCAAGGAAGCACCTGCTGATCTAGAACCGGTCCCAGAAGAACCGGTCCCAGGCGAGAACAACCAACTGATCGAGATAGTCCACGAGCAGCCGGAAGAAGAACCAGTCGATGATGGCTGGGGCAGCATTTGGGGATCTTCAAAAGACAAGAAGAAGTCAAAGAAGAACAGGATCGCCGCAGAGCCTCCGCCCCCCGCGCCCACACCTCCTTCCCTGGGGCTCGAGCGGGAATTTACCAGGGATTCCGAGCTCGAGAGAGAAGACCCTATCTGGGATGATTATGACAGCAAGCCCGTAAAGCCGAAGGAGGAGAACCCCGTTAAAGCCGCCAAAGGATTCTGGGCCAGCTTGGGAGCAGCTACTATGGGTAGCAGTAAATCCAAGGCCAGCAAGAAGAAATCCGAGGATAAGCCCAGAGAACATGGCCCCGTAGGAAAAATTAACGCCGCTGAACCTGACCTCATTGATATTGGCGACCAACCAGCGGACATCCCACCAGAAGCGCCCGAGGCGCCAATCGCGCCTGAAGCACCTGAGCCACCCGCACCAGCCGCGGTGCCAGCTAAGACCTCCAAGACCAAAACGTCAGCAAGGCCTTCCGTCGCGGAGCGCATCAGCGCTTTGGAGAAAGCCAAGAAAGAGAGGCTGAAAGAGAAAGCTGCATTAGAAAAACTTAAATCAAAAGAGAAGGAAGCGCCACCGCCTGAGCCAGAACCTGTGAAGCAACCCTCGAAGGAGCACTTAGTGGAGGTCGAGCCTGAGCCTACCAAGACGGAGCGCTCACACGACTCAGTGCCTGGCAGTTTTCCGGACTTTGACGATCCCCCGCCAGAACCTGAACCTGCAGCGGAGCCAGAGCCCGAACCAGAGCCAGAGCCAGAGCCCCAACCCGAACCTGAACCAGAGCCCGAACCTGAACCTAAGCCGGAACCAGTTTCCTCGAAGAAGTTGAAGAAAAAGGACAAAAAAAAAGGCAAACTTGTAGAGCCGGAGCCTGAAAAGAAGAAGGTGAAGGAGCCAGACCCAGAACCTGAGCTGGAAATAGCGCCGAAACCCGAGCACGAACCCGTGCCAGAAGCTGAAGCTGAAGCTGAACCGGCACCTGGGCCAGAACCAGAACCAGAACCAGAGGTTGCGCCGGTGCCGGAGCCAGAACCGGTTACACTCACAAAGTCTGAGAAGAAGAAGTTGAAGAAGTTGAAGAAAGCTGCGCCTGAGTTGAAGCCCATGCCGGAAGCGGACCCTGAGCCAGAGCCAAAGCCGGCCCCTGAACCGGAGCCAGAGCCACCACGAGAGCCAGAGCCGGAAACTCCAGCAGAGCCTAATGCATTACCCGAAGGAGGTGAGAAGGCTCTAGACGTAGAGAAGGAACCAGTGCCTGCTCCAAAGCCTGAGAAGATGGCCAAGAAGAGCAAAAAGAGCTCGAAAAAGCCAGTGCCACCACAGGAACCTCTCACCGCTGAAGATGTGATGGCGAGTGGCGCCTTAGAACCGAACGATGGTAACCCTGAGACACCCGAGAAGCCGGTCAAGAAGGAACGTACTCGTATAGAGCGCACACCCAATACCACTTGGGGTTTCTGGAGTGCCACTCCTCCCAAAAAGTTGCAAACTAGGGACGTCAGGCTCAGCAAAAAGGAACCAGCGCCAGCCATTGTGAGGTCTAAGTCGAGTAAGCAGTCAAGGGCGAGGGAGTCTGAGAACGAAGCAGAGAGGTCTTCGGCATCCGACAAGGATAGACGGCGTGATGTTAGGGCTAGTCGCGGCATGGCGTTCTCAAACTTCATACTTGGCACGCCCCCGCAGCCTTCTCGCACAAAGTCAACCAGAAAGTCTGCTGCTCACACTGCCAAGCGGTCATCTAGACACCAGTCAGTCGAAATAGATGAGAGCGGGTTTCCCGCCCCGCATCTGGATGATGTCGTTCCCGATAAAGCGGCGAAGATGATGGGCGTTAAGGAATCAAAGTCTCGGCATGAAAGACATAGGGAGCGGAGAAAGTCTCGTACGTACAACCTATTTATCATAAAATAGCTGGGTTCTAATAAACTTAGGTGCTCTCGACCCATACGCTCCTGACGAGGAAGATTTGGTTGTGGTGAATAGGGAAGACATCGACCAACCCTCGAAGGAGGGCTCAAGGCATTCTGGCTCCAGGCGATCTGGGCGAGACTCAGCGCGACGGGTAAGATCCCCCTGTTTCCAACAATACCGCTCCTCTAACATATTCTAGTCGAGATCTAACCCCGAAGAACCTCGCGAGGATGAGAGAGGCCCAGAAGTATTCTCCGGCCCGGATGACATCGCCTTCGTAGAAGCCCCACAATCAAAAGAACGAGAACGTCGTGTGAAGCGATCAAGCACCGTGCCTAAGAAACCAGAGCCTACCGGTTTGATGGGCTTGCTTGGGTCTTTGCGACGAAGCACCAAGGCAGAGCCTCCGGCTCCAGAGCGTCGCAAGTCTCGATCGCGCCGTGACGACGACAGCAGATACGCAACTGAGACGGAACGAGACGAAATCCGACGCCGACGTGATGAACGACGGAAACGTTCTACGCACCCAACTTCGGACGGTGAGGGATTTGGCCTTGGTCCTGACCCTGCCGTCGTCGGCGCATTTCCCGACACCGAGGCCGAGGATGCAGAGGCTCGACGAGCTGCACGCAGAGCACGGCGTGCGTCACGCCTGGCTCCGCAGGTTGCCGCCGACGAGCTACGTGAGGCTGAGCTCCGCGAAGCCGAGGAGAGACGCGCACGTCGAAGAGAAGAGAGAGCCCGTCGAGAAGAACGAGCCCGTGAGCGCGAAGAGCAAGAACGGCGGCTTCGGGAAGAAGAAGAGCGGCGCCGCGAGGAGAGGCGCGCACGAAGAGCTGCTCGGGAAGAGCGCATTCGTAGGGAAGAACAAGAAGCGCGGGAGGAAGAAGCCCGCTTAGCAGCGGAACGACGAGAGCGCAGACGCCAGCGGGAGCGAGAGCGGGAAGCAGAGATGCATGATTACCCCGCCTACGGCTACGAGAGGCAGCGACGGCACCGTTCCCGC
Organism: Aspergillus spinulosporus; assembly: GCA_003574815.1. NCBI lineage: Eukaryota > Fungi > Ascomycota > Eurotiomycetes > Eurotiales > Aspergillaceae > Aspergillus > Aspergillus spinulosporus. The sequence continues at coordinate 136,963 of QPHH01000027.1, read as the reverse complement.
GTTGACGATAGGGATGCAAGGGATTTCTACCTCGATAGCCACGAGCCCGAACGCGAACGTGAGCAAACCCGGTTTATCCATCGCTACAAAGATGACCGTGACCGCGATCGTGAAGCCGACAGATCCAGCCGCAGCCGCCGAAAATCCCGCGCAGCTGATCCCACAAAGCCAACTCCAATGCCGCTTGGCGCACGCAAAGACAAGACCTCCTCGTGGGTAGACTCACAAGCCGATGAACCGCCTGAGCCGCCTCCCATTGTGCCCACCGTACTCGACATGCCGCCTGGCCCGGACGAGCCAATACCAGGACACACCATGTCGTCAGATGAAGAAGCGCGTCGCGAGTTGAGGAAGCAGTCGAGGCGGCGAAGCAAGTATCCTGGCCTGACTGATCAGGAGATAGAGGAGATACGGGCCAGGAGGCGTGAGGCGAGGCGGGCGGAAAGGGAACGCGAGCGGGAACATGGGAAGACGAGCTCGAGTGGGGATTATGAGCGAGACAGAGGGATGAGGTATGATCGTGATCGTTCGTACGGTGAACCGCCGAAAAGGCCAAGTTGGTTGAAGAAGCTTACGACTTTTGGATGATTACTACCTTTTCTTCACTTGTACATGCTTGACGATGAACATGATTGAATGATTATGGACCTGGATGCCGACACGACCGACTCAATGATTGTTTGACGTTTGGCTCTTATTTTGGCTCTTGACTCTTTATTATCCATTGCTCCTGATACCTTTGTAACAAAGTATAAGAACTCCGCTACTCTACTGAACAAACTCTATTGCTATATCTAAATCTATCGATCTAGGTATCCTATTCAGCCTTTCTCTTCCTCCTCTTCTCCAAGAAAAATTTACCGCCCTCATACATACTTAGATAAATACTGAGTGAAATCGCCGTCCAAACGACGCGAATCGCTCCGCCCCGGAAAAGACCCTTTACTCCTTCATCTTTGAAGATTTGGTTCCCAACGGCCCAGATGCTACCATGCACCTTTGATACCTCCTTCCCGCTAGAAGCAGAAGAAGGGGGATTGTTGCCACTCGCAGCCAGCATCATACGCGTCTTAACGACATCAATTGGCGTCGTAATAACAGAGGCAATGCTACCAGATATACTCGCCGCTATTCCTGTGAGGATTGCGCGCTCATAGACCGGTTCCTGGCTTTCTCTTCTTCCTATTTCTTTCCCAGCACCGGCACCAGCACCACTATGATCGATATACCCCTGCTGCCGATGCCGCCTCTCTACAAGATACCCCTTAACCGCCTCAAAGATTGGAAAATTAATCCCCGTGAATGGTAAGTTTCGTCCTACAAGCGCTGTGTACCCGCTCCACAATTTCCAAGGTTGCTGTTTGAAGCGGCTGAGAACTTGGAGGGTTACACTAGCTCCACCTCGCTTTAGCTTTTCAGAGGTAGTGGCGCTCGGTACGTTGTTAATAACCTGCGCATTTTGCTTGATGACTTCGGCGGGTGTAAGGAGAAGACAGGAGACCATTTCACCAGCGGACGAGGAGAGGGCGTTTATCGCGGGTGCGGGGACGGTTTGGAGGAACGGTAAGGTCGATGCTTGCTTGGTTCGGTTGAGGGTACACTTTACGGTTTCGTAAGTTGTGAAGAATGCTCCTGCTACAAGATACAACCAACTGTTAGTATCCTGACTTGTTTGAATCATGGGGAAGGGGACGCAGTACAAGCTGGAATCGTACTCAGCACAACGCTGGCAACGCCCTGGTATAACCCGCGGAAGAGCACACTCTTCTTGATCGTGTTCGTGGCTGCATCTTTGTAGATTGCTGCGTAATTTGGTGACTGGACGCGAGTTTTGAGCGTGTCGAAGGGATAGACAAGGAAATCAACTGTTACGACTGAGACTGCGCCGGACTGGTAGTGATGACAATGTTAGAATGTTGAGAAGTGAACGGGGGTTGGTGAAGGGGGTGGTGCATACCAGCCAGATGTCGAGGGCGGTGTTTTGCATTGTAAATAGGGCATTGTCAAAGAGCGATTAAAAGTCGTTCGACAGATGTAGAGGAGTTTGGGATTGGATGTTATATATCATCATGGTGGTTATTGATCGATGAGGTCATAGCACGTGGACCCGTGCCCTAATCTCCAATCCTCACTATATTGGGTAGGATCATAACAATACCTTGCTATGGATCTCATTTTCGCCGCCGTCTTAATTGTTATTCAGTGTGCTTCTTCCTTTCTACTTGCTTTCTCTGCTTCTAACCGTGCTTGTCCGACAATCTGACCTCAACATATCCTAAGATAGTAAGACCTTCAGCATTCCTCTAGCAAGTCCTCTGGCGAAAAGTGTCTATTGGCGAAAGTTTCGATAGAGAGCAAACTCAGAGTGTCCTCCCCGGATGTGGCATCTATGTCCAACTTCTGGATTACTTACAGTGGCCATGCATCCAATCCTGCCAGCTACCGCGTGTACCTTTTTGGTGAGCCAGGCCAGAGGAGACATTCCTCATGGAGAGAGACTAGGCTTCGTGCGTACGTAGTATAATCTAGCAGCACGTGTAGACGATGTATTCCGTTAGCCCGTCGTCGCGGTTGGTTTTCTGGGGGCTTTATTGAAGGCGTCCGCTAAAACAGGACAAATCGATATCCGCTTTGTTGCCCTAGAGCAATACCCGCGTTTTCTTCCCCTTTGCCGAGCATTTTCATAATGGCTCAGGGGAAGATCAATGTATATCTGTAGTATATTTGTGCAGAGGAGGCTCATGCCGGAGAGTTTGCAGAGGCCTTTCTGGGGATGGAATAGGACTGGCTTCCAAAGTGGTATAGGTTGTTGTCCATACATCCACACTTCAGGAATAGATAGAAACGGAGATAATGCTCGCTCATGTGGTAATAGTAAGGCCGGACATCATCTCGCCAGAAACGTCTGTCACGCATCTTCTCCCCGCTGATTTGGTATTCGGCACGACTTGCGGCTGGGTTAAGCAAGGTTGCAGGAACAAATGCAGCAATATCAGATTACCCTGTGTTAGGTTCTGACTAGCTTCCCATTTTCTTCCATATCAACTGCCTCGCTCACATCCATCTCATCTTTCTCGCTAACTTCGTCATTGCTTTCCAGATCTCCTTGACCGTCCGTTCAGTTCCGAGTCTTTGCCTTTGCTCTTTGCCGTAACTTTTTGCTGGTCCAAACTATTACCATTGCAGAGAATGCGAGCGTCATAAAGGATGGGCCTGGATATTGGCAGAGATCGCGAAGAGGTCAAAGGCAAGTCATTTCGTACGGCACCTCAGGTGCAGTATCCCGAACATTAGGCGTGCGGTGATTTGTATGGTAGTATGGCCAACGTCTGACTGAACCCAGTACTCAGGCATGGAGGAACGAATTGTTATTCCTTTGAAAAAGTAATGCTCTACCGGACTCGTGAGAAACCATGGGCTGCCATTGAAGGTCACCAAATTGAATAAGAGAATACAATTAGCGTAGATTTGCTCAGGGAACTCGACGAAAGGACAAATGAATGCGGATGATAGAGACTCGGCGAGGTCCCGAAGCCGGATACTTTGTCAAGATCCTGCGCTGTAGCCGTAGGGATCAATATCTGAATTTGGGTAATGCTTATTTTCTATAGGTTTACCATTAACCAGGCTGGTACCTTCCGGTTGGTCCACTTGAAGGCAAGAACAGGCCGATGAGCCATCCATGGGTGCCTCAATTTATCCTCCTACGTCTACAGAGACCTCTCTTGCTCAGAGGGCCTGATCACCGGCTTCCCGGTCCAAAGCGGCAGATGCTACTCTGAGGAAAGCGAAAGAAAACTGCTCTGCCCGTATACCTACAAGTGTAGTGGTAGGAGTATTCAAGTCATGTAGATAGCATCTCTAGCATATTCCGTAGCTCTACCCGTCACGGAATAACAACAAGGGACATATTAACAGTCAGTACAAGAATTTTCCCTCCCTTACGCCGTAAGGTCATGCATGAATCCCAGATCCCCGTTCATAAACATCCAGTAAATCATTTGGCGATCTCGCTGGGCAGCAGGTTGCCCTTGACGGCAAACATCTTACCCGTCGTAGATGAGACAAAGCTGTCGATTTGACGCGCGTACTGCTCCACTTGGCGGCTGTTGAGCATGCTATCGAGGCGGCTGGGCTCCTGTGGCAGCTTGAATAGCCGTTGCCACTCGTCCTCCGGAAGAGGCGGCTGCTTGAGCGTTGCGCGTGTGGCGTTCTCGGCCTTGCGCTTGGCCTGCCAGGCTGTGATCTTGGCCTGTTCTCGGGCGAGAGAGCGCTGATAGTACTGGAAGTTGCTAGTCTCCGTGTGGTGGGTCTCAATGCTGTCGAGGAGGAGATCGCAGTTCTTCTCCAAAAAGGGGTCGATGCTGAGGGAGAGGTTGTCGAAGTTGGGCGCCAGGATGGTCTGCTTGGCGAAGGGAGAGTTTTCCAGGGTGGCAAGAGAGGTGGGAATCTCAGTAGGGGCCGCCTGGGTCTGGTTCTGGAGCTGGTGGATGAAGGAGGTGATCAGATGGGAATTGTGGATTTCGACGGGGAGTTCGACCAGGATGTCCTGGTACTTCAGGTTGGACTTTTGCAGCCTACACCAGTCAGCTTAACTCGCGTCCGTGCCAGAGGTAAAACATACTCGTCAGAAGTGAATTTGTTGTCCTTGAAGGCGGCCATGAACTTGGGGGAGAGGCGGAACGCCCGCAAGCTCAGGCTTCCCTGAGCGCTGCGGCTGGGGTCATGGACAAGCGCAACTGTCCTCTCGTTCATTTCCTTCTGGTAGAAAAACTGGTTCTCGATGACGTTCATGTTGACAAAGTTGCCCATGTTGGCGCTCGTGTACCAACCGACATTGTTGGCATCGACGTTCACTTCCCGGAGCATACGAATCATCTCGGCCTGGTAGACGGTGTTGGCCTTCGCACGGGGAGCAGCGGCGGCCGGGTTGGGAGCAGCGTTGTCAAAGTGCGACTCCGGGGGGACTTCGACAACGGGGAAGGGGAAAGAGTTTGTGATTTCGAGAACGCCGTCCACGTCCATGCCAACGATCGAACCGGTCGCAGTCGTCGGGAAGACCTGGGAGCAGTGCTTGATGATTTTCATAACAACCTATTAGGCATGAGCTTCATCTTATCCTCATACACAGCGCGGAAAATCTTCAAAGAAGGCGGGGAATTTGGACGGAATTCTCGTACCAGGGCCTCGACCTTGACGGCCGTGAGGGGGGTTACTTCTATCCTATTCAGACATTAGACGCGACCGATCACGCATATTCAGCAGTCGCAAGACTTACTCCGCCATATTGATTAATGCTGAGGGGGTTGAGCTTGACTGGCGATAGGAGTCGGGTTGATGGTTTGTGTGAATCAATTGAACATTTTCCACCGCCTCCGCCTCGGCTGAATCCGGTTAGTGCGCCAAGACCTGTCTTTAATCCAGCCTTTCAGCCTTCAACTTCTGACTCATCAGCTCATTATCAGTATGCACAAAAACATTATCCTAGGGTGTCCACGATACAAAGCTTGTCCAAGGCATAGCCATGAATCCAGCCTTAGCTTTTCAGAAAATTGAAATTGACATTTGCCACGTTAGAATCCTGCTTTGCCGGGTTTGTACTACCACATTCTAACGAATATTGACTTGTTGTCACGGATATTATCCCACTGCTCTTGGCCGTTCATTGTCATCTTCAATCGCGCAACGTGGTCTGGCGTCCAGGTTGTGTAGACAATTATGACCAATTTATAAGCTCTTCATTTGCCTTGGTCTGTTGTACATCTGAATCCCCTTCACAAGCCAGCTATGGTAGGTTACTGTGATTCTCCCGTCGTCGTGGTCATCTTTGATCCTAGGATAGTGTATGTGGACCTTCACCGGCAATGACATCGTACATGATCGAGAAACTCTGGACTGGGCAATTTAATGTCTTTTGAACTTTTTGGGGTTCCAGCGCTCGTGCAGTCTGACGAGATTTCTTATGGCTACTGCCACACGGCTTCGAAAGGTCCAGGTGCCATCATCGAACAACGTCCTCATTGAAAAAATAAAAAATAAAAAATAATATATATATATAAAAAAAAAAAATGGCGGCAAGAAGTTTGTCGGAAGGCTTTATCTTTATCTCAGAGCCTTCTCCACTCAGCAAACACTGTGCCACTTCTTGCAGACTGCTGCTCGCAACCATGCTTCTTGCTGGCCGTCATATATGGGATTATTCTGTCTTCGAATTGGTCAGCCACTCTTTGCCTGGGTAAAGTGCCTTATGGACGGCATCTCTGACGGCTTTATTGGGTCAAGCACGCAGCTCTACTTAACGGTTATATGTAACGGGGTCCGGCTTTTGATGTGCTGGAATTTCCGTTCATATTGCTTTGATGTACATATCAGGCTCGTTTTGTTAAATGTGCATTAAATATGTGCTCTAAGCACTGTGTAATAGTGCTGGATTTACCCAGAGGTTTGTCCTTTAAGGGACATATCACTGCCTGCACACTCAAGGAGATAACGAGAGAGTCCATGATATGACTGAGCAAGCTACTTTCGTATTACAAATAAAGAAATCAGAAAATGTTTTGTTTGTCCTCAATGGGATACTATAACCGATATTGGTATGTCATGAACTAGAAGCTGAAGCCCTAATTCAAAGGATGTACTCCGTGGACCCGAGAACGAACAAGACTTGAGAAGACCAAATACATTCTCCAAAGACCTAAGCTATTGTATCGTACATACCTATATTAAAGAAATTACATTGCCAAATGATCTTATTATCAATGGGATAATCTACAATGTCGCTCGCTATCAGGATCGCGATCTCTCGATAAGATCCGGTCAGCATCCGTCCCCACCTCTTGGTCTACATATAAACAACCTAGCTAGCTATCTTACCTTCCCGCACTCCGTCATCCTCTTTCCCTAGATAAAAACAGCAAATCTATCATTAAAGGCTCTCTAGAATAACCGGCATGTCCCTCGAAACATTCCCCTACGGCGACCACGACCTTCAAACCGTCACCGTCGCAAAACCCTACCCCGCACGCGCCCCCCTCCACGCCGAAAACACCGACAATGAAAGCGGTTACTGGGTGATGTACTACCTCAACCATTTTAACAAGTCATTTTTCTAGATATCTACGTATTTGTACTGATTTTGTTCCAGACTCATCCACGGCGGCGCCTGGCGCGACCCAACGCAAACCTCAACATCGTACCTTGCTCCCACCCTCTCGATCCTCTCCTCGTCAGAATCCAAATCACCAAACTCTCAATCTCAACACATCAGAGGCCTTGCGTCTATCTCGTACCGTTTAAGTCCGCACCCGTCCCACCCGCAAGATGCGTCAACGACAATGGAAAGCCATCTCCGGAGCGCAAAGCACCCCGAGCATATCAATGACATCCAGCTCGCGCTCTCATTTCTGCAGAAGAAATACAGATTCGGCAAGCGGTATATTCTTGTTGGACATTCCTGTGGCGCAACGTTGGCCTTCCAGGCTGTCATGGCATCTTTATCCGTTCAGGGGCGGGAAGGTCCCGTAAACGGCTATATCGCGCCGCTTGCGATCCTAGGTATGGCGGGGATATATAATCTGCGTTTGTTACGGGATAGCCATAGAGATATCTCTGCATACCAGGAGTTTATTGAAGGGGCGTTTGGGGCGGACGAAAAGGTGTGGGATGCGGCGAGTCCAGGGGTTGTGAGGGGTGAGGATGGGGTAGAGGGGTGGAAGGAGGGAAGAGTCGTTGTGCTTGCGCATTCGAAGGAAGATGAACTTTGTGATATGGAGCAGAGTGAGAGGATGAAGGAGTTCTTGGAGAGATGGAAGGGGAATGATCAGAAGAGGTTGGTGCAGTTCCTGGTTACCAAGGGAAGGCATGACGAGGCGTGGGAGAAAGGGGAGGAGCTTGCGAGGGGGATTCTATTTACGATTGAGAGTTTGCAGGGTTTGCGGGAATAATTGAAGACTGATAGTCGAGGTGAAGCAAGTATCTGCCTCGCTGGACAAGATAGATATCGTTTATTTCATAGGTCCCATGTCATGAACAAGGTATCATGAAACTAGTACACATTAGAAGAGATAGAAAACAGACCGGCCATTTTCAACACTGCAACTCCCATGATCGCTATCGTACTCGCACAAAATGAAAAAAATCCATACGCCTGATGCTCTGGTGCCAACCACGAAAAACAAAAAAAAAAAAAGATTGCAGATTTGACGACATCCACCCTTGCGATTCTGCTTAGATGGAGTCATCGGAACATATTAATCTCAATTGCCAATATCCATACGGCCTGATGCGGCATCGCCGGGGACCCTCTCCTTGGTTTCGACGAGCTCATCATCATCATCGTCCTCCTCCAGTTCCTCCTCTTCGTCATCCTCAAGATATCTCACTTCCACGCCGGCATCGCGAAGTCGGTTCTTGGTCTCTTCGCGGTAGCGATCCTGCCAGCGCGCAAGAGCGGCACTAGCGTGGACACGGAAACCGTAGATGCGGGGCTCGTAGCGGCGGGTGCTCTTCTCCGGCAGGAGCGCAGGGTAGACCTGAAAGAGCATGCTGGTGAAAGAGGTTCCGAAGTATGCGCCGTCAATCGATGCATGTCGCGACGATTTGGGGTTGTAGATGTCCTCGCATTTGGAGCAGTAGAGGCGGACGGTACTCATGTTGGGAACATCGTTCTGACCGGTCGGGAGGAGAGGGTGGCCTTCACACATAACGCGTGGGCACTTTCCAAAATCGCCTTTCTTGTATTTCTCGACCTAAAGACGAATCCTGTCAGTAACACCTCAAGCAGTGACACTTGATACGTACCATCTTCGCGAGACCACGGGTGGTGACAATGTAGCGAGCATGGACCAGGCCATACAAGTGGCGCGCCGATTTTTCAATCTGTTCGCGAAGGTCGTCGTCCGCATCGAGGTCGAAAACATCCGTCACTAGATCGAGCGCATACTGATAGTAAGGAACCTCGGTGTTTAAGCCGGTAAGGTTGAAGCGGTCGGTCAGGTATTCTTCGTCGATTTCGCAAAAGTACTCGTTGCCGCGGGATGAGATGAACTGTGAACGCCAATTAGGTTTCGGTCTTGGAAGTGTGATTTGATATGGATAACGCTGGCGTAGAGAGCGCAGAGCAGGGCCGGGGTCAGAAAACGAGTCACAGCCAGAACGAGACTGGGACTGTGACCTCTCCGACCCCTCACGAAGGGAGTGCATGGGAGGGCCAGGATCAGACAGCGATTCTAGGTCAGAGCGAGAATTGGAAATTGCCATTTCACCTGATAGAAAGCTAATGATCCTGCAGAAAGGAACGAGACAGGAGTATGTTCAGCTTTCAGAGAAGGCTCTACAAGGCCGCGATCGAACCTCTGAAACCTTCTCAAAGACAACAAACACGGCCCATCGCAAAGCTCATGGGCTGTGAAAGTGTTGTACCGTCCCTTCCCTTCGTAACCCCACTATAATATCGGAGATAGAAAGTGCCGGGGACTCACCCAATCTCTCCAGTAACTGGTATAGTCGCTGTCGGTCTCGCTGTTGAAGTCTTCCATCATCTTTACGGTCGGCCTGTTGGAGCTTATGTCGGGTTCAACAATATTTTGTCGCTCTTAAGGTTCGCCTGCAGAAGGCTAAAGAGAAGACTGGCCCAAGATAGCTCAAGCACAGAATGGCCCCCGGAGCTGTACAGTAGAGGTATCTCTTTTTCAAAGCATTCACAAACAGGTGCCTAGATGCAATCACACAAAGGTTGGCTTCAAAGTGAAGGGAGGCTCTCACAGTGTTGGAATAATGCAGTGTGTGTCTTCACCATTCTTCCTACGGCTGTTATCAGAGCATCTTTTAGGTTTAGGCTTAGCGCGGGGTGGGCGGTCACTTTAAACTGTCCATATTTCACCGCTTTGTATTTCCTGTGAACGTGATCTACCTGCACAAGCCACATTCTATATCTGTTCCACATTTGCCCTCCCCTATCTACTGTTATTGGTTCTAGGGTACGCTTCGAATAAGGTGGGCATTTGTTTCATTGTGAGCTAGCAATCTGTATCAATTCCTTGGTATTTACATACTCGACATAGATCACAGTCCTTCACAAGTACGAGACAACAATCTGCGGGATCTTAGCTACCAAGGGGAGGGTTGGCGTTTGTCACAAGCTGCTCGAAGTAGGCCTGGTCGCTGCGTTAGTATACGATGCTCACTTAATCAATGTAGATGACTGCAACTTACCTGGAACCAAGTGCCAGCCTCAGGCGCCGGCTGAAGGGCAGCAGCGGCACCACAGTGAGCGTCGTAGCGCTCAGCACTCTGGTCCGAGGTGCCATCGCTCTCACCACCGGGCTTGACCCAAACAAAGGCGTCGACCAACTCGTCACCGGTGTCAGTAGTCGGGCGAACTCCAAATCCAGTACCCTTGGCATTGCACCAGTCGCCCCATTCGATCTGGCCTGTGGGCTGCTTGCCGTTGCGGCCTGGGGAGAATTAGCCTGTGTCTCTATCCAATTTTGACGGCATACATACCGGTGTCAACGATGAAGTGGGCATCCCAGCCTGCGGCTGATAGCTGAGGAGCAAAGCTGTTGATGTAGCCCTTCTCGTCACAAACCGAGTTCCCTGATGTATAAGAAGGGCAGGTATCAATGCTGAAGGCGTTGTAATTAGCCACATTGGTTGCGAGGCCACGAAGGGCCGCGGGCGCGCCAGCATCCTGATAAACGCCCGCGAAGAGCTGGGCTGCTGGGCCGATGTTTGCAGGCCAGCCCAGCCATCCGGCATGACCTATGCAATATTAGGCATGAATCTGAGCGGCTAAATGTCTTTTAAACATACCAGCGTCAAGGTACATGGACACATTGGGGAGATCCAACTGGGTAATGGCGTAGTTCGTGCATTCGAGGTAAGCATCCTGAGCATTAGCACACTTCTCCACACTCAAGTTGGTCACCAGGTTTGCCAAACTGTCAGGCTCTGTATTCAATTAGCATAGTTTCGCGGTCTCACAAGAACAAACGAACCAATAATAAGGATGATGTTGGTGTCGGAGTACTCCACGACATGCTCGCGAATAGCATCGATATACTCCTTGTACTTCTCAACGCCTCCATCGGCAATTGAAAGCTCTCCATTGCTGGCCAAGGCCGCACAGTCACGGTCCGGCAAGTTATAGACGACAAAAATACCGGCAATCGGAGGATTGGCTCCCGCGTCATTTTGCTCCTTGATGTTCGCCAGATACTCGCCCATGGTAGGAACCTTGGCGGTCGTATCCCTAAACAATCCACTCATCAGCATCAAAGCCAACGATAACACACTCGATAGCAACTCACAGCCAATGGAACGATGGAATCTCAGCAGCATGAGTTGCCTGCTCGGCCAATGAACCAGTCATGGACGGGACGGCCAGAGTCATAACTTCGGAGCTGTAGTACGGGTTGGCATAGAGCTGGTATCCTTCGAACGGATTTCCGGTTGCCTGCACGGATACTTCAGAGCTACTCGGCGTCCCAGCAGGTGTGCTTGTAGCTTGTGGCAGAGCGTTCACGCTCGCGGCCCCGAAGAGGGTCAGCATTGTTGCCAATGCTCTCATATTGATAGACTGCATAGCGAGTGCAATCGAAGCAAAAAAAAAAAAAAAAAAAAAAAAAAAAAAAAAAAAAAAAAAAAAAAAAAAAAAAAAAAAAAAAAAAAAAAAAAAAAAAGGAGAGGGGGACTAAAAAGAGGGAACAATTGGTCAAAATGCGACTCGTACTCTACAATGTGCAGAGATGATGAATGCGCCTCGAGGTTGCTTTCATCAGTCCATCGGCAAGCAGGAGGACTCTTATATAGCTTCGGTTTCCAAGCTTACAGGATGAAATCGCGACCTGGCGCTCCAGTACCGAAACGATCAAGGAACGCCCAGGCGGAGGAATGACGCCTTCTGCCCTGGTAAAATCTAACCTGCATGGTCTGAGCCGTCGCTGAAAGCTGGTAATGGCGCATGTTAACATGCCGATAGAAGGCTTTCCTAGCTTGACCAGGGTTCTGAGTCTTCACAGCGCGAGCCCCCCGACGGAAGCTCTCCGTAGCAGAAAAGGCACAGGGGTAGATGATCGTCATAAAAACCCACAGTAATACAGCACGATCACCAGACGTCTTTTATCCATTTTATAAAGAAGAGCCACCGAGTGTTGCATGATGCATTAACTGAACTTGTTATTGAGCAAACAAACCTTGTAGTTAACCCCTAGTCATTCCATTAAACTCCTAATGCCTGTCATTTAGATAACATTGGGATGGTCTAAAGCGGAAGGCTGAAGCCACAATAACGCCATTTCATGTGTTGCATTTAATTCCAATACCCCTGCTTTGCGTGCACTGGGCTGTTGCTGAAATGCCCGTGCAGGAACGGCATACGCTCCGAGTGCAAGGGCGTCTGCCCTGTTTCATCTACAGAGGTAGGGCTACTCGAAAAAAAGTGCCCCACCAAGTGCGGAGGCGCCGCGAAGGCGTTTCCTCCGCATTAGGGACCATGAGGATTCATTATTGTTTAGAGTAAATTGGCAAGGGACTGGAGGTGCTAGTGGACGTTCCTGGTACGGGTTTGGCGGCCCGAGTTCCTGAGGAGTTTCCCCGCATTATAGGCAAATATTGGGATGGATTGTGGGGAGGGGCTACGAAGCACATATAACGAAAAAATGTGGAAGATTCAAAGGTTGCTTGGACTTCATACTCGAACATCAATGAGGGTTAGATTGAGCTAAAGGTAATCTGATGGCCAATGGATATATCGTCCAACTCAGTAAGTAGTTGATTCAAGACATTTGGTATATAGTTCAGTGAAATATGAACAAAGGAAAAGACTGTCAAAGTCAGGTAGAAAGAGGCAACAATGAAAATAAAAGTGAAGACCTAGCAGGCAGCAGCCTGGTTACACTCCGCGATAAATCTGCGAATGCCCTCAGACCCTTCGCATTCCGACAGGCTTTCGGGAATACTGTAACTAATAGTATCGGGAAAGAATGCGCGGTCGCCCAGTTCGCTCACGCCAATGCTTGAACAATCCGATGGAGACCTGGCCCATGGATTAGAACCAAACATGGTCATGTCGTCAAAGCTGAGGTCGTGGTTTGAAGCTTTCGGATATCCGAGGGATGTCTGCGTGACATCTTCGCTTGACAGCATTGCCTGCCAGTCAACTTCCTCGGGCCGTTGCGACGGCTTAGCCTCTTTGTGGAAGAAGAAAAAGTCTGTGTCGGGTGATGGGGCGACGCTGGGAGCGAATGGGAAAAGAAGGGCCAGTTCGGCGCCGGTGCGTATGTCGAAGTCTGCATCTTGACCGATTTTTCCTCGCTGTACGCCTACTTCATCGCAGAGCCGCTCAACGGTCTCGGCGTCGCATCCCGGGAACCTGACTCTGATAGTTGATCTATCCTGAAGTGAGATGGGCAAATCACCTAGCGTGGCCAATCGTTTGAGATCATTGAGAATAGCAGCGAAATCCTTGAAAGCACGGGCAAAATCAGCAGACAGGAAGTCCAAGAGGCCTTCGGTGTTGAGAGTCTCCGACTCATCACCAGCCGGGGCAAACTGCTTTTGGAGACCAAAAGCGGTGATGGTAGGAGAAATTTTGAAGTCAATGAAAGAGCCAGGGGCTGCGCGAGGAATGGCGGCCATCTTCCTCTCGGCTTCATCCTGGAGCGCGCTCAGAACCTTAAACTTCTTGTTTCCGGTTTTGGGATCAATCCCATCAAATCGAGCCTTCTGTCCAGAGAGGAAAAACGCTCTCACGCCCATAGAAACATTGTGTATAACCTGGGCCGGTGCAGCAGGGCCATGTGAGAAGTATCGAGCACCTCCAATGCGGCCGGCACCAATCACATACCCTCCAGCAGTACGGCCGAGGGTGCCTCCTGTCAGGTTCGGGCGGAGAGTAGAGGCAAATGGTGCCCGGTTGGTGAGTCGACTGATGTTGCTCGCAATTCTTGATGATCTGTAGGCAGTCTTGTCGCCCTGGACGGCCGCTTTGAAGTATGAAGCAAAAGGGCCTGATGCGCGGGTAGAGAAGTGGCGGCTGCGGGCTTGACGGATGGCAGCAGCTCGATTTATGGGCTGTTGGGGAGTAATCCGCGCATATGCTGGCTGGACACGAAGAGAAACCTGCTGTGCCGGTTCTGATATTTTTGCCCTCACGGCTTTGTACGCCTTCGCGTAGACGAACCTTAGGGACTGTCAGCGCTCGGTATAGTATGCAACTGGGGCCAACTACTCACCTAGCTGCTCTCCAAAGCTTTGGAAGCAGCAGGTGCCCACTTGAAGGAGGCATCCTGAAGACGATAGTATCACAAACTAGCAAGAATGTGAGAATCGCAATCTAAGAATCGAGATAGATTTGATAAAAGAGAGAACAAACGATGGATGCCTGATGGTGAAGGTGACTACATCAGAGTGGCGCAGCATGTGACCATGTTATCTGCCTGAGGCAACCACGGATGAATCCGGATTCTCTCGCCAATGAGCATTCATATCGCTTCTGGTATGTAAAAAAGAGCTTAAGTACCGGGGCAGGTAGCAGCCGCGGAAAAAGTAGTAAGTATTACAAGCCTGTTCATTACAAGCCTGTTCAGCAGCGTGTTTCTCTTTCGAACTACATATCCATGGTGTCTGTCTTTGTACGGTCGAAGGGATTACCGAAGTATACATAAGCTTTACGCTTGCACTGAACCTGATACTTCTCCAACCGCACAGTAATCCTTGCGTTATTACATCATATTATCCCAAATATTGTTCTAAAGTCTAGATAGTCGGTCGTTTTCAGATAGTCATTCATCATCACCAAAAAAGACCTTAATGGGAAGCCAATCATCACCACAGACCTTGAAGCGGTCCTTCAGGTTGTCCAATTCGTTGATTTCCTCATCGGTCAAGCTCCAGCCATCAATCTCAAAGTTGGCGTCGATGCGAGACTTGCTGACAGACTTAGGAATGACACTCCAGCCCTTCTGGATACCCCACACAAGCAGCACCTGCTGGGGTGTCTTGCCTTTCTTTTCAGCCAGCTTTAGGAGAGTGGGGTCTTTGTAGAGAGGAGAGTTGGTGGATCCCAAGCAAGAGTAACCGGTGGAGTGGATGCCTTTAGATGAGTTGTAGGCGACAAGCTTGGGTGATGGGTTGTTAGGATGCAACTCGATCTGGTTGACAGCAGGGACAATTTTGCAGCTGGGGTCGTTTAGGAGTTTCTCCAAGTTTCTGATGCCAAAGTTAGAGACACCAATGTTGCGAACCTTGCCGGTCGCGGGAAGCTTCTGCATCTCTTGCCTGCCATCGCATTAGTATCTTGAAGCACAGCTCAACGTGAAAAACCTGGGGCATACCATGTCTTGATGAAGTCCCAGTCGGGAAGGTGCTTCTTCAGATCGTTGGGATCGGTTGAGCTGGGCCAGTGCATAAGGTATAGGTCGACGTAGTCGACACCTAGGTCCTTGAGGGAGCTGTTGATGCCATCGGTGACGCGGTGGTGCCAGGTATTGTCAAGCTTTGTAGTGATCCAGATTTCCTCACGGGGAACTCCAGAATCTTTGATACCTTGTCCGACCTCAGCTTCGTTGCCGTACGCAAGCGCACTGTTTTCGGCAGTCAGATGCTGTCCCTTGAGGGATCATGAGGTTACTTACGTATCAATGTGACGGTAGCCCTTCAGCAGCGCGTTCTTGACGGCTTCTCTGACCTCGTTTGGCTTGGACTGCCACGTACCAAGACCAATGGCTGGGATCTTGTCGCCGGTGTTAAGGGTGTAGACCTTCCTGGGGCAGGGGAAGCGTGTCAGTATTCATTCTCAATCGACGTGGACATTGTTCAATGAGGACAGAATCACTTACTTCGTGTGTTCGAGAGACATGGCGCTTGAATTGCTAGGCCAGAGATGATGAAAGAGTAGAGAAGATAGAGAGAGTTAAGTCGGCAGGGTGGTGGAATTTAAGAGAGAAAGTCAAGATCATCTCCAATCCAAGGACAGCATAACAGGGCAGGTCCATCCAGCACCCCCGAGGGGCAATGATGCCATTGGAGGGACACCCAGGCCTCATAGTGGGGTTCTACAATCCAGCTCATTTATCCATTTATCCCCCGGCCAGTCATATCCGCCTCCAATTACCCGTTCATGTCCTCAAATCGCTCCACACTGCAGATACTGCCCATGACAGTATAACCTGCGCCCCGAATGCGAGGAACATTACCAAGCATGTACTCGGATTCTGGTTCATCGCGGGTCGGAGGTTGAATGCGGGATGTTAAAAGGCCGCGAGATGCCGATCGGATGTGATTGTGGATAAACTTCCCTGTCCTCGGCCTCGATTTGGAGCACCTGTTCCTCCGCCTTTTTCTGCCAGCTTTACCATCTCGAAATCAATGAAAGTTGACTTTCGAGGCATGTCTTGGGCAACCCTTCCCTCTAGAAGACCTTGCATTCGCCGCACTTTTAGGGAAAGCCACTGCTATATCTGGGACAATTGAAGTCCTGCTTTCTGCGTTCTGACCGAATCGAGCCTTCAACATAGCCTTCACTAGAACCGCCAGGCCGCCCTCCACATGCTGGCTTAGGAACAACCATTGAGATTCCTTCTCTATTTCCAGAAACGCGAAAATGTCTTCAGGTTTTGTTTCCGCTGGAACAGATCAAGAGCCTATTGAACGTGATGATGAATGGGTCCGTGTGCAAAAGGAGCTCGAGGAGGAACGGAGACGGAAGGCAGAATTAGGGAAGCAGGATGGCGGCAAAAGCTTATATGATGTTCTGCAGCAGAACAAAAGTGAGTAATGACATCTCGATGACAAGCATTCACCTATTTCTCCAAGCATCTGGTTGACATACCATGATGATGCTCTTGTCGACATAAAGTGGCCAAGCAAGAAGCATTCGAAGAAAAGATAAAATTGAAGAACCAGTTTCGCGCCCTAGATGAAGACGAAGTTGAATTCCTCGACTCTATAATGGAGTCTACTCGAGCTCACGAGGCTACTGTGAAGAAGGAGACTGCCGAACAGCTGGAGCAGTTTCGGCGGCAACGAGAGGAGGCGGAGAAGGCCTACCTCAAAGACACATCGACAGAAATCCCCCCACCCGCTGAAGCAGAAGACTGGAAGATTGCGTCGCGCAAGAGACGGCGCGAGAGAAGCGGTGCTACACTTATCCCAGGCCGAAAACGAAAATCGATGGGCGATGTTACCAGCGATCCTCCTACGAAAGAGACTGAACCAAACAAAAAGACCAAGGAACTCGTCGAAGAGAAACGAAACGTGACTACCCCAGCCACAGAGGAAAAGCCTAAAGCGTCGGACATGGATAAGAGCCCAGCTCAACAACTCGCAAAGCCGGCTGCTGATCCACCAGCACCATCTCTTGGCCTAACTGGCTATAGCTCAGATTCGGAGTGATTACAACCAGAAGAATTGTCATACTTTAGCTGAAGAGACAACTGTGGTGTACAGACTCAGGGTCATGCTTATCCGCACGATGTCCCCAAGGCCAACAACCATCTATGAGAAGCAAAGATGTGGCTACCAAATTGTACGACGCCATGTATTGCACTATTGAGATCAAACTAACCCGAAGATAAGTGCATATGTCGATCTACATAGTGTCTCGGGCCTATTACAAATGAGGTCTCATATAAGGTTTCCAAGCTCTCAAGACTGTATCTGGCACAACTCCATCTGCGATTTCCAGGGACCATTAGTGGACCCTAAACATGGTTACTTATCCGATTATTGTAAAGTACAAAGTGTCATCAAGCATCAACTTGTCCGTCATCGGTCTGCATCCATTACCTCTCCTCATGCGACACGTAGGCATGCTGCTTCTCCTCCTGCTCCACCACTCTGCGCTCCAGGTCGTGCGGGACGTAGTCCTCCTTCTTTGTGCCTGGAATAATCCAAGGAGCGTTTGAGAACAAATAATTCATCTCCTCGAGCGGCAACTTCTTAGTCTCGGGCAGGAGCAACCAGAAGAACAAGGCGTTGGTGAAATTGCAGATGATGAATAGATAGTAATATCTGTAGCCAACGTCTTCCATTGCGAGCGGCGTTACCTGGCCGATCATGGTGTTGAAGGCATAGGAGGTCATGGTCGCAAGCGAGACACCCTTCGAACGAGTACGGGTATCGAAGACCTCAGCAGGGATGATCCAGGACAGAGGACCGCAGGTGCACGAAAAGGAGAAGTTGTAGAGCCAAGTCATGATGATAAAGCCCCAGTGAGCTCCGGTGTTGTTGACCTCTGGGGGGAATTTGGCTAACAGAATGCAGGCGATGATGAAAGTAACGCAATTGCCCAAGTTTCCGCTAATCAAACTCCAGCGGCGACCAAAACGATCGATAAGCATCATACACAGGAACTGGGCGACTAGAGCGATGATGGAGTTGATTGCCTGGTAGCGTAGGGTTTCGTCGCCGGAGATACCGATCTGCGCGTATATCGTGACGGAGTAATACCTGTGCGAGAAAAATCATTAACACTCATCCTTCATAGAAGAGGTAAGGGCCGAAGAGTACTTACTGAATTGCAGAAACGCCAGTCATCTGCACAGAGGCTTGAAGTGCACAGCAGAGGAAAAGACGACGGAACGACGAACGCGACTGGAAGAGTTCCATGTAGGATTTGGCCTCCTCCTCGTGTTCACGGAGGATAAATTCCTGAATCTGGGCGTATTCCGCACGGACCCAGGCGTCATTCACATCACCGTAGGCGTGAAGCCTCGCCAGGGTCTTCAGGCCCTCTTCTTGGCGGCCATGGTCGATAAGCCAACGAGGGGACTAGTCGTATGTACACGTTAGCAGCAATATTAACCGGCTTGGACTCGTATGTTACCTCGGGGAAAAGCATAATCAGCAGCCCAAGGAAGACAGCTGGGACGACCTGCAGACCAAGAGAGACCTGCCACTGGGCATTGTTCGTATCATCGAAGCCGACATATGTTCCGTACGAAATCCATGCGGCGCAGAGAGCTCCGACGCCGAGCATGAACTGCTGCAGGGCAGTGACACGGCCTCGAATATTCGGGTGGCAGATCTCGGCTTGGTATAGGGGCACGATCATTGTGAGGAAACCAACCCTAAGCCAGTTTAGCGAGTGTAGTCGGCGTGCAAACTCTCGACATAACTTACCCAACGCCGGCAAAGAAACGTCCACTGTATAGATACTCGATAGTCTGGGCACCAGTTTGCAAACCACCACCAAGGCAGAAGACGATACAGCCGATTATGATAGTCCAACGTCTACCCAGATAATCACCAGAAGGACCGGCAAACGCAGCGCCGCAGAAAGCGCCCACGGTGAACATCGAAACGACCAGGCCGCTAGAGGACGAGTCAATCCCAGCATCTTCCACTTGAGGCTCTCCCGGTGGGTTGCGGAATACTTACGTTTGCGTGCTGTTTGGTTCTTTAAAAGTAGTGTTAAACGACTCACAGGCGATCACTTCTGCAATAACACCCAGATCATCTGCAGTCGAAGAATCTGGTTAGTCGACTAACTCCCAGCGCGCCATTGACAGACAACGAGCAAGAGAAAAACACGTACATCCGTAGAGGAATGATCCGAGGGAGGCGAAGACGCCTACGAGAAACTAGCATCATCGTAAGTAGGGTGATCGAAGGGGTTTCCCAGAGACAGCCAGCATACCTGGTACCACGCAGGAGAGATATGCATGGCTAAAACACCTCAGAGTACTCTCAATAAACCAGCAATATGTTCCACGCGTTCGTTTGACGGTTCGAGAGATTCAAGACTCCGGAGAAAAGTGCGGAGACAGAGATAAGAGAGCAGAAGCAGGACCCGCCTCTTTTAAAGAAATCCGGGGTTGAACTATGCCACATCCAAGACCGGGAATAGTGTGGGCAAAGCACTCCGGCATCACGCTCTGCGGCATGTGGCTTTGGCCCAGAATTGCGGTTGACTTCATGCCCGCCGGGTTAATCCCACAAGGACATGGGGATCGGGCTGGCACGATCATCGAGAAGCTCCTACCCCGTCGGCCTGACATCAACGGCAAAGTCACGGAAGGAAAGGGACCAGAGAGCTCGACGAGCTAGAACGAATAGAGGCCTAGACCCCCTTGTCTCGAAAGCGGGAGGAAATGTCAGCCGATGGAGCGGAGAACCGAACGATGCAGACTAAGGGAGTCTGCGGGGATCCCGAGTCTTGGAGTGTTTGCAGCTGATTGACGGAATAACTACCAGCCACGTCTTGGCACCAATCACCAGATCAACGGCGCCAGACATCGCCAGTTGCTATCAACTCCGCAGGAGTTAATCTAATCTATCTCTTGTCTGGCATGGGTTGACCCCGCCGGGGTTTTGCTCGTTTGATGCTGGTCCTCTCGATAAGCCCGTCTAACATTA
This sequence comes from Aspergillus spinulosporus, assembly GCA_003574815.1. NCBI lineage: Eukaryota > Fungi > Ascomycota > Eurotiomycetes > Eurotiales > Aspergillaceae > Aspergillus > Aspergillus spinulosporus. Next base: position 116,605 of record QPHH01000027.1, on the reverse strand, counting down.
ATATTAGCTGCCCAGTCGCCTCGCCTAGGTCTTCGAAGACTCAACAAGAGTACTTTGATAATTGAGTTTTATTTTTTTTCTCTGCCAATCAGTACTCGACCTTTCGGTTCTTTGGCTTGATTCCGTGGTTTTAGCTCGCTGGACTTGCCGCCGCCATGACAACCTTCACGAAGCTCAGTGAGCAGGAAGCTCCGGGAATTTCCATACACCCAGACCGCCGTATCTCAAAAATCAATCCGAATATCTATGCCGGGTTTGCAGAGTAAGCTTTGGACCCCGGTCTCTTGGCCTGACTAAGTTTAGGACCATATCAAGCTGACTCATGAGCCCAGGCACATGGGCCGATGCATCTACGGGGGCATCTACGATCCTGGCAACCCATTATCAGATGAGAATGGGTTTCGAAAGGATGTCCTCGAAGCTCTCAAGGAGCTCAAGGTCCCTGTAATTCGCTACCCTGGTGGCAACTTCACCGCTACATACCATTGGATTGATGGAGTCGGCCCGAAAGACCAACGCCCCGCAAGGTATGCTTGTTGATTCTTAGCCTGAACTTAGCCTGAAGAGGTAGGGCGTTACTGATTGCGCTTCCAGGCCGGAACTTGCGTGGCTAGGCACAGAGACTAACCAGTTTGGAACGGATGAGTTCTTGAAGTGGTGTGAGGTGCTGGGAACCGAGCCCTATCTCTGCCTGAACATGGGCACGGGTACTCTTGATGAGGGTAAGCAAGCCTGTTACTCTATCTGCCGGCACATCTGACACTTTTGATTACAGCTTTGGCGTGGGTTGATTATTGCAACGGCACCCGGGACACTTACTACGCCAATCTCCGGCGCCAAAATGGACGAGAAGAACCATACAATGTCCGCAATCCCAGGCCCGCGTTCTCTCAGTATGCTAATATGCACAGGTTAAATACTGGGCCCTCGGTAACGAAGTATGGGGACCGTGGCAGGTTGAGCAGACTACCAAGGAAGAATACGCTCACAAGGCCTACCAATGGGCCAAAGGTAATTTCGTCTCACAACAATTAGTGGTATTTCATCTCACATTTTTCAATAGCCCTGAAACTCCTTGATCCTTCTATCGAGTTGATTCTGTGCGGAAAAGAAGGCCCAACATCGTGGGACTATCACACCCTCAAGCAAACCATGCTCCCTGTGCACTCGCCCCTATCAACCAGCGCAGTCCCCCTCATCGACATGCACAGTATCCACCTCTACACCGCTCACTCCTCACACCTTCCCAATGTCACCGCCCCGCTAGCCGCTGAGCGGGCCATCGAAATCACCTCCTCTCTCATCGATCTCGCCCGAGTCGAGAACGGGGTCCCGCCCGAGCAACGCCGCCCAACCATCTGCTTCGATGAGTGGAACGTTTGGGACCCCATCCGTGCCGAAGGCAGCAAAGGCGCAGAGGAATCCTACAACCTCTCCGATGCTTTAGCTGTAGGTGTCTGGCTTAACGTGTTTGTGCGCAAGAGTAAGGATGTCGGCATGGCGTGCATTGCGCAGAGCGTCAATGTTATTTCGCCGCTTATGACCACGAAAAATGGGATCGTGAAGCAGACGACGTGGTGGCCGCTCTATCTGTTCTCGAATTACATGCGGGGCTGGACTATCAGTGCGCATGTTTCTGTTTCTGCGTACGAGGGCGAAACACACCCGAAATGGGTAAGAGGTGTCAAGGATACGCCTTGGTTGGACGTTAGTGCGACTCTGGGTGAGGATGGATATGTCAATGTGGTTGTGATCAACATCCATGAAGAGAAGGGAATCGAGGCGAAGCTTGATGGCCCATCTGGGGAGGTTACTGTGTTCACTGTTACCGGTGACAACCCGGCTGTGACGAACATGAAGGGCAAGGAGGAAGTTGGTCTTGTTGAGAGCAAGTGGAATGCACAGGGCTCATATGTGTTCCCTAAGCACTCCCTTACTCTGCTGAGATGGAAGGCGTGAGCAGCTGACCTCCAGCATTACTGATACCTACCCTCACTTTACGATTATAGAACGCAGTGTATTTAAATTGATCATTCCATTCATTTTAATCCAATACATTCTCGTAAGCATTAGATGACAAAGGCAACATGTCATACCATTGTATCATGATCCGTCGTAGAGCCATCGACTTAGTCTCGTGGGAACCCTAATAGCCTCTATCCATAGTTCACATCACGAACGTTCTCGTTCTCATCAAGATGAATATTCAATCTTTCGGGTCTGTGGTCCATCGTCGTGAAGTCACCCGCCTTTACGATCCGATGAGACTCAGGGAGATCTTGCTTTGCAAAACACTGTCAGCGAGACATATTAGCATCCATGGCACATGAGTCAATACAAATACAGATGAAGGAGATATATTACAGTCCCATTATGAGAATCACTGATCTTCTTCCCAACAAGCTTATTGAGCCATTCGTCTTTGCTGTTACCGCTACCAGCGTTGGTAATCCCGGGGACGACAAGGGGCATTTTGACTTTGGTTAAGTGATGATAATGCTGTTTACTGAAATAGAGATGGAGATCGTAGAGATAGAAGTTTTTTTGAGATAATTTTCGGATGTGAGAGGGACTCATGAAGTTCAGGAAATGCTGAGGCCAGGCAGACGGATAGTTATATTATTCCGACAATAAGGGTTAGTCAGGATGACGTCGCTGTCAGCGATAAGGATCCGACACAGAACGCGCTAACCTCCTAGGGATGGATAACTTCAGCAGTTCCTGGGTGGAGTGATGTCACTGTATACCTCGGTCCGTGTGTGGACTACACCAACTACTGACAACGACTATAAGACCATTCGGCTGAACTCTTAGAGTATGCGAGTGTCGGTGAGAATTAAGACCAGTCCGATGTCCAGAGAGTTATCGACTGAATCATTCCTCTCCAGGTTATATTGAAGAACATTTACATCTACCCCTGGTAGTTACCAGATAACCCACAGAGTTAGTGCCGAGGTCGTCCACTGACAGCACCATGCTGGGTCTCCTATAGATAAATTAGGGATATACCTGACTCCTGGGTATTAGTGTGTGTGTACCAATTCTACTTGCCTTAGTGGAGTGGTACCGCTTTGCCTTCATAGTGGTACGATACATCATGAAGTCCAATTTCTCGTTGGGAGTAGAGAATTCAAAACCCCTCATCATCACCTCCATTCAAGCAGGTCTGAGGGTAACTAAGCAGCAAGACAGTGAGGCTCTCAGCCATGATACCCAAGCTCGACGAGCAGCTTCGCATCGACCTTTGCTGCACTAGCCCACGCAAAGAGTCACTGTGATGAATGCAGCGACGATGCCTCAAGGAACTGGCGATGCAGAATACATGTATCTGCCTATCAATGAGACAGATACTAACAGCCTCACAGACACCGGTATTGTTCTGGAAGGCCCCCTTTTCTTAGGAAAATACTGCGGGGTCGCTATTGCCTCATGCGTTTGCAGACACCTGCCTTTACCTGCGCCGCCGCCATCGCCGTCTTACCCTCCCGCAACACTCCTATCCAGACGGCCCTCATCGATGTGATTATTATTCGTCCAGCTCCTTATACCAGTTTACTCATCCCAAATATTTCTCTTATCGATGACATTGTGGGTATCAATCGTCTCACTGTTTCCAGCTGCTGACTCTCGAAGTGCCTCATTTAGCACCTCTATCCTCTACGACGAAAAAACGGACACACAAGAAGCAGTTGAGACTGCGGATCCCGGGCGAGGAGATCATCCTGAAGACTCTTTTGACTCAAAGTCCAACGACCGCTCGAGCTACCCGCACGCCGTTCACGAAATCGCCAAACGCGATCCACTGTCCACACCCAACAACAGGACTTCTAGCCAGGGTAAACCATCAAATGGCACGAAATCTGAGCCAGCTTTGAACCAAACAGCAAGTGAAAATGACTTGGTCAAGGATTGGAAATATGAGAAAGCCTCAATCGCCGCGTCGAGCATTTTCGCCGTGGTCGCTCTCGCAGCAATCGCTCTACTGGGCTGGACGATCGTCAAGAAGGTCCGCGCGCGCCAGAGACGAAAGAAAGGAGCCGACAATGACTCGCTGGACGAGAGAAGAGCAAGGAGAGAGGCCATGATGTTCAGCAAAAGCCACTCAGCCGGCTCATACATGGTCGAGGAAGAGAAGGATGGCAAAGTCATCCGCGTTTTCTGCACAAGTCACAACAAATTTCGTACGACGACGACTCCTCGTACCTCTATAGTCGGTAACCCCCTGCAGCAAATCAACTCCGCTTTGAGCATGAAAGCAGAAGCTACACGTCACATAAAGGGCTTGGGGAATTCTAAAAGAGGACGTCGTGGCTCTATACCGAAGCAGATTGTGGTTGTGTCATCTCCATTGCAACCGGCTGTCTCACGAACCGCCGTTCATGATACCCAAGTACCTAATCCCGTCACAAATGTGAGCAGTAAGAGCAGTGAGCTAGGGACCGAGTGTCCCCGAACACCAGCGCACTCGTTAGCTACAGATGTGGATCAAGACCGAGAGACCGAAGTTGAAATTTCGTCAGTTCGCAGCTACAGAAGGTCTCTACTTCGCCTGCCTTCGATCAAGCCATCCACATCTCCTTTCTGCAAATTATGATTGTTCTTCCTCCTATTCAGTCATTTCTCACTTTTGCAAGTCAAACTGTGGTCCTTCCTCCTTCTACCTTGTCATTTCTACATATCTCCTTTGCATACCTTGAAACCGGTCGCTGTCGGACGCATATCGTTTTACCTTTTCATGTGAAACTTTTGAGTTCGCCTAGTTGGCCCGTAGATGAGTTTGTGGCTTCCTCATTTCCTTCGGAGATTGTTTTGTTTGCTTATCAGCTATTGACATGCGGGCTCTTCATCCTTTATTTTTTGCGAACCCTTCGCTCCCTGTAGATAGCTATAAAGCCGTACCGCGGCTATATATATTTAACTAGACAGCCTTCAGTAGGAGCAGGCACTCCGATAATCACGTGATGGCAAGTTTGGCTCGCTTTAGCAGAATAAGTTGTGGATATTAAGTCATGGTTACTACTATATCCACTATATATCTTTTGTGTTTCAGAAACCTGCGAATCCCTTGATTTGGACGAGGAGCGTAATCTCAGCATCGCATTATCATTATCAGAAGAGAACGTTCCAAACTTAGCCATACACGCATTGAAGAGATTGGTGGATAGGGAGTAAAATAAGTATGTCTACAGAGTAAAATGTATCTATGACAAACCCTGTCGCCAGCACTAGACGATGGTCAACCATCAAATCCCTCAACTTCCCTCACACTCCTTAAGCACCTCTCAAGCCGTCTCTTCCTCTCCTTTTCCCTAATGAGAGTGCTCTTAACAAAATCCCGAATTGCCCCACGCCCAATCTGCTCCCTCCAAGACGTCCAGCCCGCAAGCTCCCCGACAACAACGTCCTTATTCCAGCTTATCTCCCTAGACAACCTTGCAATCTGGTTCTCGCTATTCGTGATCTTTTCTTGCAAGTCACGGAGCGAACGGAGACGCGACTCTTCAAGGCCGGGGAAATTGAGGTTGAATTTGCGGGGTAATGAGGATGAAGCTAGCGCGTTGCGGGAGCGCGTGAGGGTTCGTGTCGAGGAGTTGAGGGACGAAATTAAGGAGAGAGGGCGCGAGAGTGAAAATAGAATTGCGGAGGTAGTCGTGTCGATTGAGGAGAGGGTCGACAGGAATTGAAGGAGTGGGGAGGAGTCTGAGGTTGACGTTGAGAGGTAGGATGCGTAGCGAGCGAAGGCGTCGATATGAGAGGGTGGGAGGGCGTTGGTGGGGTATTTCAGTGTTGAAAAGACCGATGCAGCGAGGGCCATGGCGTCCGCGATGTCAGAGGTCGCATTTTGAAGGGCGTGTCCGCGGCGTAGGAGCGATCGGGTGTGGGTGTGTGTTGCGCGAACCATATCTTGCGCGTGAGAGATGAACTGCTCTGCTTCACGGATGCCTTCTGAAGTGATTGGGTCATGGTATTCGATGATGGATTCGGAAAGGGCTTGGGCTTTTCGGTGAGATCGGTCGGTCATCATTTGGGGCTGGAGTTCGGGAACGAGGATGAATTCCCAGAGAAGTTCGTGGGTGGAGAAGGTTGGGTGAGACAAGAGGATCTTGAGGAAGCGGTCGAGGCGTTCTTGCATGTTGTGGAGGACGGCACGGGAAGGTTTCGAGTGGATTTGGAAGGGGTTGCGGAAGTCAGTGAGCGAGGGCATATAGGAGGCGGGGTGTTCAAGCGAGAGGCATTCGGCCAGGGTCTCAAAGTCGGACAATGTACGGCGGCAAGTTGTCACGGTGTACATAGTTGTATGGGCTGGCACATCTTGGCCGTCCATAGGAGGTGTTGGTGCGCCTGATTTGAGAACGAAGCGGACTGTTGCGTCTTCGACGAAGAAGGAGCGGACTACGGTTGTGATGCGTCCGGATGACTCGTCGTGGGACGAAGGCGGGTTGGAGAGTAGGATTAGGTCGTCGATGCGGTTGCGAACTTCATCGTCTTTGGCAAGCTCGATAGCAGTCAACCCACGGGATTCCTTGAGGTGGTGATCTACTCTTGAGTCTGAGAAGAGGATGCGAACTTGGTCCACACGGCCATATTTACTGGCCATCATCAAAGGCGTGAATTTCTTGTCATTTGTGGCGTTTGGGTCACAGTCACTTTCTCTGAGGATGCGTATGGTGATTTCGGGATCGCTGACGATGTGCAAGAGAGTGTTGCCTTTTGAATCGACATGGTCGTCGAGGTGCAAAGGCTTGCCATCCCCTTGAGACTCTTGAGCTGCTGTGAGGGCCTCGTTGACCATTGACTTGTATTCAGGATGGTCGTATGACCTACACAGCGCGAAGAGCGGCGTCTGTCCAAGCTTATCACGTTGACGCCATGGGAGTAACCCTTTGAGTCTTCGCATTACTGCAGGCGTGCTAAATAGATAATGTGCGACTGTGCGCCCTCGCTCGTCAAACTTGCGCAAATAAGAGGCGATGGCACCGTCGTCAGCCGCCGCTGTTAGATAGTCGAGTAGAAGGTCAACAATCTCAGTTTGAGCAAGCTGAACAGCAGCGCTGAGTAAAGTGGTTCCATTGGTGTTCGTATCCTCGAGAACGTCAGTAACCGAGTAATACTCGTCCAAGCTTAGGAGGTATCTGAGAGCCTCAGCTCGGCGACTCTCAACCGCCATCATCAATATTGAATCACCATGCGGATCTTGTGTCTTAACCAAAGTCTCTATCGAGCTATCTCCTTCAATGGCGCTGCTGATTGAGTTCAGAGTGGTCGTTCGTGACAAAAATGAAATCCCTGATGACTCTGACAGGCTCCTGACATCCATCGACACCCGCTTAATGGGAGGCTTCGTGTCACGGGGCGAAGAGGAATCCCAGGTTTGGAATGGAAATACGTGAGCGAGAGGAGGCGCCTCCGAAGCGACCTCCAGACCCTCGAGCTCCTCGCGTGTTTGTATTTGGTCTCCAAACAGCGGGTGTATCCGCTGGGACTCCCGACTTGGTTGTGCCTCGTCAAGTGGTTGCTCCTGGGGGTCAGCAGCGTCATAACCCTCAAAAAAAGATTCGTGATCGCCATCTGGTTCTAGAATAGCCTTCATATCAGCCACGCGCCCCGCTTTGGTAGCATTCCATAGGCGCTTATTCCTAATGCTGGCTCGTCGAAGTCCCGCAGGATCAGCCATTAAATATGTTAGAACCGCTTCAAATGTGCTCAAAGCATAACCCATCTCTCCACTATCGACATCATCAACGTAGATGAAGTGTTGCATGTACAGCAACCGAGCTTGTAAATTCTTCACTTGAGATCTGATCACCACGATCAGCAAGAGAGATACTAAGATGTCGGCGTTTATCGTCACAGGAGCTGATTGCTTTTCATCGCTCTTGTTGTATTCGCCCGGATAGGATAGAACCTTCACTGTCTCTAGAAGTGTATTTAGCATATCATGGGGACACTTCGCGTCCAGCATTTTGCGAAACTCATCCACTGCCCTACCAAGTCGCAGAAGAAGCTCGCGTTTACCGTCCCGCCCGCCCTCCACAACAAGGCCAACCTGAGAAACGTCGACATACTCCATTTGTCGGATCCTAGCATCTAGTTCCATATCTTCCGGTTGTCGGAAGCTGCACAGACGCGGGAAAAGGAGTGATTCATGAACCTGCTCCGCAACATAGCGCTCAATATAGCGTTCGACAACTGGACCCGTAAGGTCGGTAGTTGCTCCGAGAAGGGACAACTGTTGCTGATCAACTAGGCGAAATAGATCAATTGCAGCTGTAACAGCAGTTTCCAGGCTACGACGCATTAAATCTTCGTCATCTTCAAAGTACTCTTCAGAATTGAAGGGAAGACCTCTGCTGCGGCGGGACGATGAACTTTTGATAGAGCTGTTTTCATCGGCAATCGACTCCTCGCGAACTCGATTAGAGTCGTTATCATCTAGCATTGGTGACCGCGATGGCGGTGGTGGTAGCGGTTTTCCTAGTTCTTTTCCGAATTCCCTAAACAACCTATCCAACCCTGGCTGCATCTGCCGCGCAATCATGGGGAAGTTGGCCAGCAATTCCCCAAAGGTTCGGATTTCTTTTTTCGGGGGCGATGAGATAGCACCGACTGTTTCACTAGGCTTAGCGCTGGCCTGAGAAGGGTCAGCTCTAAAGGCTGTTCCAGGAACTATCGCGGGGATAATTTTCGCGGGCTCGAAGGACCCGACAAGCGGTTTTGAGATGTAATATATAAGCCATGGTTGTGATTCGCCGGTTGGGGCATAGTATAAGGCGTCGGACAGCAATTGTGCCTGGCTCAACGACTTGAAGCCTGAGTCTCGTTAAGCACATGGCCACTCAAATGAGCACTGAAGCGCTCTTACCCTTGTTACTATAGACCGAATTGTCTCTGATAATCACTGTCCTCCCGTTGGCAGTAGTGACCTGCTTTGCCTTTCCTCTACCTTCGCGCACGTTTGGATCATCCCTCCCTCCCGCTCCACTAGAGGCCGGTATCCGTAAGGTATGGCTGCCCAAGAACTCTTCAGAAACGACGAGATCGGAGTAAAATAAGGACGATTCACGATCGCGTGATCCAATTAAAGATTCAGTAACGGGGACGAGCAGAACCTAGAACACATTCTGAGTAAACTAAATCTTCAACACTCTGAAGCGGCGCAAGAGGGGGAGCGTACATGATTCTCGACTGGCACACACTGCCCCGGCACAGTGCTCCGAAAGAAAGCCCGGAGAAAAGGATTTAGAGGGTGCATCCAAGCGATCCTGGACGACGGCCCGTTGGAGAAGATCTAGCGCTCATCAAGCCGCCGCTGTCAAGCTCGCAAAAAGGAACGTTCGCCGGTGGATCAACAGTAGGGAGGCTCTGGCGCATCTGCCCCGCGAGCAGCCCAACAACTAGCGAACGCGTCAAGGGTTTGAGAATGCAATCGTGTGTCTTAGCAAGGGTGATTCAAAATTGGATGCTATGATAAGCCAGGCTCATCCATTGGCAATACAAGGAGCAGGCGTGCAGTCAACAGCTTCCGTGCAACAGCTGGGGGAAGCTATCCGCGCTATACCGGATACGGACAACTAGGCTTCTGAATTCTTGCGCTGATAACCTGTAACTGGCGTTTCGCTTGGGCTTCTGACCAGGAAAATCAAGATAATATACATAGACCACACTAGACTACAAAAAAAAGACCTTTTCCGCTTGGCCACGAGCGAATACTCACACAACTCCGCCTGTGGCAAAATGGTCATCATCTGCAAACCCCGCTGTCTCCTGATGGCGAGATGCGCCAGGCATAATAATTCGTACAATGACGATGTAAGGACAGTAAAAAGAAACCTTAAAGTCTGCGGACTCTCGGGCTCCTTGTTCCACCAAATTTGATCCTGGTCGAATCTGCTACCCGGCACACCAAACCCCGAATATTCCTCCCCTCGTTTCCTAACAGTGCTTTGGTAAAGGCCGTTCGACCTTGGTGGAAGCCACGGAAAATAATCTCTATGGCTTTAATTTCCATCAAAAGACCACGTTCCTGGATCTGTGCGAAGAGATGCGACGTCAATTGGTATGCTGGGTCATAGCCGCCTCGACGAGACTTGGTGAAGCCCAGGACTCCGGTGCCGAACGACATCAAAGGGCTACCGTTTGGTCGTGTAAGTGTAAGTATCGTGTTGTGTCGGTGCGAATAGACGTGAATGTGATGCGGAGGGGTTTGGTCGCTGTAAGGTCGCCTGAGAATAACTGATTCCAACTCCGACGCCATCTTTGAGAAGTCTCCGCTGACAGCACCCCCGTTCCCGCCAATTGAATTTGTAATTGCCTTCAATGGCGAGTCTTCCTTCACCACAGATTCATTTTGTTGTGCGCTTGCACCTGCTCTCTCTTGCTCACTCGATATCTGTTTCGACGGCGAATTGAAGATTTGACGCGTCGAGGAGAAAGATCGCGTCTGACAGGACAAGGGAGCCTTCGGCTGGCACTGACGACCAACCGACGGAAGGGCTCGCCGCAGGCTGTGGGTGAATGTGTTCATCTTGGATCTACTTGTTCGCGACGGAGGATGGTAGAAAGACTGCAAATCTCAAGACAAGCAAAAGATCTCAGGCCGCTCCTCAAATTCAGACCGAGCTCCTGACGTATATAGAACGAACGTAGTCGGAAACAAACAGGTGAATTTGACAGCCCGGACACCACCTTTTTGAATTGAACCGTAGCAGCGTTGGTCCGGGAAAGGTGAAGGCGGCGGAAAAGGGCCGAATTTTCGGTTCTTGGCAAAGGTAGCTCGACTTTTTTCCCTTCAAGCAGCCGTTGCCGACATCGCTTTCTCTCGCCTCATCCATAAATCCTCGTCCTTCGCGCTTCGCTTTTGCCGTTGGGCACTCTTACGACCTAATATTGATTTTTATCATACTTTGTTTTCATTCATCGACATAGCATGATCGCGGCCACAAGGATGCCGGCTACCGCTCGGGTGGCCGCTCTGCGCTCTCAGGTGTCGGCGCTCAGGGCGACAGGTGGAAACTCTGCCGCTTTACAACGGTCCTTGATTCAAAACCCCTTGTATGCGACTTCACGCTCAATAGAATATACCAACTTCCCTGTTTCTCGCCTTCTTTCGCCTTACGCCTCCCTCCATCTGACCCGATCTTTCCATGTCGGCACACCTCGGCTGCAGCAGAAGCAGGAACAAACTGAAAAGAAGTCTGGAGAGACGAAGCAGGAGAAGAATGAGGAAAGCAAGGATGAGGACAAATCAGAGCAGAAAAAGGAAGACAAGGAGGATGCGCCTCCCCCTCCTCCCCACGGAGACAAGTCCCCGTGGCAAGTCTTTCGGGATACTCTTCAGCAAGAGTTCAAGGCATCCAAAGAATGGAACGAGTCAACAAAAGCCCTTGCATCTTCAGCGCATCAGTTAGCCGAAAATGAGAACGTTAAGCGTGCCCGTGCTGCCTACGAGGCTGCACATGGTGCGGCGTCTTCACGAACTGCGAGCGCACTCAAAGGAACAGGACGCGTTATTGGAAAGAGTGCCTCATGGACGTGGAATACCTCTGTTGTTAAGGGGATCCGAAAAGGCGTTAATGCGACCACCTCAGGCATAGAGAAGGCAACACGCCCTGTACGAGAGACGGAGGTTTATAAGACCGCTGTTGGAGGCGTGAAGCAGGCTATAGACGACGGCAGCAGTTCGCGCTATGGAGGCTGGACTGAGAAGGAAGAACGTCGACGAATGAGACAGCTGCGTGAGCAGGAAGAGCTTAAGTCCGGCCGCCGGAGGGCCGAGCCTATGGTTGAAGATCCGAAGTATGCTTTCCCCTTCTGAGACTATTTCCCTTGTCTTCTAACTGTAATTCTTGTCATTAGCGCGGGAACAAATATCACACTTCATAAAGACTCAGCATGGAAGGAGTCATGGCGTGAATTCAAAGACTCGAATCCTATGATGCAGAAGTTGTTCTCATTAAAGGAAACATACAATGAGTCAGAGAACCCCCTGATTAGCACGGCACGCAGTATCTCGGACCGGATTGCGGGCTTCTTTGCCGAGAACGAAACCGCGCAGGTAGTCAAGAAGTTCCGGGAAATGGATCCCAACTTTCAGATGGAAGCATTCCTGCGGGAAATGCGTGAATACATCCTTCCCGAGGTGCTCGATGCTTACGTCAAGGGAGATATTGAAACACTCAAGCTTTGGCTCTCAGACGCTCAGTTCCACGTCTATGAAGCCCTCACAAAACAGATCACCACAGCCGGCCTGAAGTCGGATGGTCGTATCCTTGATATCCGCGGAGTTGATGTCATGAGCGCCCGTATGCTGGACCCCGGCGATATCCCCGTTTTCGTGGTTATGTGCCGCACGCAAGAAGTCCATGTTTACCGAAACGTCAAAACGAACGAGCTCGCCGCCGGAATGGAAGACAAGGTTCAGCTGGTTAACTATGTCATGGGACTCACTCGAATCCCCGAGGATGTGAACAACCCCGAGACCAAGGGTTGGAGGTTGATCGAACTCCAGAAGGCTGCTCGGGATTACATCTAAACGAACAGCGTTGATTACCTCTATATCGAAGATTATACCGCTTCCTCCGAACTATTGATGACATGCTACCACTGCCTATTTTTCCGGACCCCCTTCAGTTACTCCACTTCTCGAATGTCTGATATATCCGACTGTATTATATTACCTATTCTGAATAGAGGCCAGTTGGACTGGCGCTTCACGTTATGTTTCAGTAACTGTTCGGTATGAGTATCTTTCCATGATTCTTGATTATATGCCAATTGTCGAAGACGTGTATTTCTATTTGTTATTTTAATATGTTGGCAGTTCAAAGGAGATACTTTGTATCTATTTGACGACGTGCCGAAATGTGTTGAAAGTCACATTTCATCTGCTTTGGCTTGTGGCGCATGGTGTTTTTTGGCCAACTTCTCTATCCATCCTCCACTCCTCTTAACATCATTTTTGCATCAGGCCCCTTGGTCCTGCATGTTATTTTTCTGCATTGCTCACACAAACATAAATTTACAAGATATATCAACGAAGTGGGAATTGAGAGTATAATCCATTAGAAGGCGGCCAATGGCCATATCTATATGCTTCTCAATATCATAGTCGTACTTCAACCACATGTACCGAGACAATTTCAGATTGAAAAGAAAACAAGTCGGGCATCAGCGCAGGCATTAAACAATAGGACGAGTGCACAGGCTATTGGGATCCACCACGTCCGGCGCCGCCCATGAGATTACGCGCCCTAGGATATAATTAGTGCTTTGGGCCAGAATAAAGCTAGCATGACAAAACTTACATATTTGCGATGTTTGGGTCGTTCATCAAGCTGGCCATGTCCGGCATGCCACCCCCTTGGCCAAAATTCTCTGCCATCTGTCGCAGTTGAGGGTTGTTCATCAGGTTGCTGAGCATATCAGGGTTGCTCATGATGTTTTGAGCCATGCTAGCAAACATGGGGTTGCTCATCAAAGATCCAAGATCTGGCATACCGCCGCCGCCACCACCCCGGCCACCACCGAGCATGCTTGCGAGGGAAGAGAGATCAGGCATGCCACCGCTGCCGCCGCGCGAGGCACCAGGTGCATCATCAACAGAGTCCGCTGGAGGCTCAGGACCGCGGCTAGCCTCTTCAATCTTCTTCTTGGAAGTCTCCAAACCCCTCTTCATCGCCTCGCTCCCACCGTTACCTTCGGCCTCGATACCATGTTCATAGGCCTCCTTCGCTCCGTGGTAGTCACCCAGATCGAATCGAGCAAGACCCAGTCGGCTCCACGCCTTAGAGTACTTGGGGTCAACAGAAGTGGCGAGCTCTGCATCTTCCGCAGCCTTTTTGGGTTGTCCTGATGCGGAATAGGCAGCAGCACGGTTTGAAAGGTAAATGGGATTGGCAGGGGCGATAGCGAGAGCTTTCGTGTAAAGATCGATAGCAACACTGTACTCCTTACGAGCCATGGCGGCATTACCCTCGGACTTCAGCTTGTCGGACTCGGGGGTAGGTGCACCAGCCTGAGGCTTCTTCTCAGTTTGAGACTCTGTGCTGGAGGAACCGGCAGAGGACTTGTTGCGCAGCTTTTCGTAGACGCTGTAGATGCTGGCGAGGGACTGGCCGCCTAACGCTTCTTTCATAGCAGCCTCGTCAGACGGGTCAACCTTGAACGTATCCGCAATGCATGACTGGGCGATCTCAATAGACTCGGCGTCATCTGCCGTGAGCGTGCCATCCTTGACGCTGGTGTTAAGAAAATCAATTATAGCCAGCGCGAGGCGCTTCTTGGACTCTGTAGGGGCCTGAAAATCGGAGACAAAATGTTAGCTTGGGCACTACGCTAGAGTAGAGCACGGACTAAGTTGTAGTTACCATAATAGAGTTTAGAAATGTGTCTGTCAAAAAGCGAGAATGTATATCTGGCGAGAAGCAGCGGGGGGCGGCCCTTGATGCGGGGATATTTTTGGTAGCTGCGAATCTCGAGCCTTCTGTTTTGCACTGTTTGTTTGCTATTCCCCACGTGATTGCATGCCGATCTATCCAAAGTGGGCGGTGAGAGCGGAGTAGGGAGCTTCAGCTATCAGCTATCTAGGTCGCCAGTTGATCAGTCGAAAGAGCTCATGGTAATTATGGTCGGAAGCTCTGGGATTTTGAATGCCCTCAATCCGGCAGTATAACGTGCCTGGATATGTCGAAGATGACCATACCTGACACCGCATTTTCCCATAACTGTGCTGCTTCTCTCGAGCCATGTACTGGCCAACTGGAGTCCCGAGGGTCTATGCGATCAATGGCCCTGGAACTCCAGTCCCATTACCGGACGACGCAGACGATATTATCCATGAGGGCTCTTCCTCAGATCAAGATCAGGTTCAGCCCCTGAATCAAAGCAATGACTCAGAATCGCATTCCGGGCTAGGACCGTCGCTGCAGTGGGCAGATGAAGCAATAAGGGGTCTTTCTGTTTCACGCAATGGCCATATGTTTGCGACGATGACCGACTCCTCAATAGCTGTCTGGCAAACCAGGGTATGTTGAGTTGGCCATTTTTCATGACGTACAGAAACTGACCGGCTTAAGCCCACCGCTGTCGTTGCAGCCTTTTCTCGATCGTCAACATCACTAGAAACATACGGCTCTAACATTGCTCTGCTGATGCGCCCTGATGCCACAATCCTTGTTGTCCAGACTCGGAAAGGGTATTTACTTACTTATACCATTGCCACGGACGCCAACACTCGTGTTTACCAGCAGCAATACGATCAGAGTAGTGCATATCGGCGGCAACAATTGGCTCGTCTCTCGGCCGATGAGGATGCTAGCAGCATCCACGATGTTAGCATTCGGTTTCGGATGGCGATTAAGATAGAATCCGGAATTGTGAAGGCTCTAGCATTAGACAACGAGCTTGTGGTTGCAACTGCAAAGCCCGCAGCTATCCAATGCATACGGTGGACGCCTGACGAGCACGGTACACAAACGTCCTCTGAGCTCCTAAGCCGAGCTCTAGGTGTGTCAAAACAGACTTCAATCGTTGACATGGTGTATGACCGTGCGATCAATCTCATGGTTTGGGTGACCAATGAGGGTCATGCTTACGCCGTTCAGCGTGTCTCCGAGACAACGCACCAGTCTGAATCTCGCAAAGCTCTTTTCCACGGCCACTGCTTTCATGTACCCACGAACGACGACGAGAAGGCTGTCAAGGTTACGGTTAATGCTCGGTTCTCACTTCTCACCGTCAGTTGTGCCAACGGCAATGTTCTTGTCTACACGGCCAAAGACTACCTAGGAAATGTTCCTCTGTCACACAAGCTTCAACCCCCCGCTTCACTAGGCACGACCGGCGACTTAACGTTCATGTGCTACTCGCCAGATGGGTACTGTCTTTTCGCAGGTTACGAACACGGTTGGACAACCTGGAGTGTCTTCGGTAAACCAGGCGGGAACAGCTTCTCAATAGATCGGTCTCTTGCCGAATCGAATGGGGAAGATTGGCTGACAGGCACATCACAAGGTTGTTGGATAGGTGGAGGCTCAGATATTATTCTAACCGGCAGAGATGACCGGCGCCTGTGGATCCTTGAAACAGCCCGCAGCGCCCTTACTGGGTGCTATTCCTCTGCTAACCTCGCTAGAGGTCTTCTGCAAACAGGAACAGAAGTAATCATATACCGCGGACACGACTTGCCTGATCTCATAACAATCTCTGGCAAAGACTCACTATGGCACCATGCACAGTATCCTCCTGCTTACCTTCATTCCCAGTGGCCCATCCGCTCCAGTTCAGTATCCCAAGATGGTAGATATGTTGCCATAGCTGGAAAACGGGGTCTTGCACACTACAGTGTGAACAGTGGCCGCTGGAAAGTCTTTGAAGACTCCACTATCGAGAATTCTTTTGCTGTTCGAGGCGGGATGTGCTGGTACGGTCATATCTTAATTGCGGCCATCGATCGTGACGGGTCATACGAGGTCAGTTCCGCAAGAACAACAAGGGCGTTGATACTAATTTTGGAAATAGTTATGCATGTTCTCTCGCGAACTTCCGCTGAATAACCATTCTGTTCTCCATATAGAATATCTTCCATCACCAGTGGTTTTCATCGGGCCGTCTGGCGAAGATTCACTACTTGTTTACACCTACGATAATATTCTTTACCACTATATCATCAATTCGACGCAATCTCGCATTGGTCTTGTCGCTGTCGGTCAGATTGCGTTCAACGGCATTGTGAGGGCACCGACCCGTGTCCGGTCCATCAGCTGGGTTTTACCTGAAGAACAGTTGCGTACGTAGTAGCGTACACTTTCTGGAATGGAAATCTGACCTCTATAGGGAACGGTGACCCGTCTCAAGATGTGAAAGTGGCGTCTGTGCTTTTGCTCGTCGACGGGAATTTGGTGCTCCTCCAGCCATCCATGTCGGATAGCGGGGATCTGAAATATGACATGCGCGTCATATCGCACGACGTCGAGTACTATATTTTGATGCGTGATCAACTTTCCTTCAACTTTGCGCCACCATATGAGGAATCACTACCACCTAGCCCAGCCGCAGAGTTGGCTCTCAACCAGTACCATAGCAATCTCTCCTTACGTGATTCTCTGTGGACATTTTCTGGGAAAGATCTTACGGCGTGGGGTGACGTCCAGGAGGTTTTGCAACGGGAGGATGTGCCCAAGTCGATTGAAATGCCTCTCGATTTCTACCCCTTGTCGGTACTCTTGAACAAAGGGATTGTATTAGGTGTGGAGCCAGAAACGATTCAACGGCGCGATGTCACGTTCGTGGTGTTGAAATTCGCTATTCGAGTATGTTCTCAACCTCATTACAGTTCAGACTCAGGCTCAGGTTAACACTTGACAGACACACCTCTTTCTCCCATACTTCTTGCAACACAGTCTCGTTCAGGGTGATATCCCTGCGGCGCACTCACTATGCCAGCATTTCTCCCATCTTTCATACTTTCCGCATGCATTGGAAATCCTTCTACACCATGTCCTGGACGAAGAAGTGGACAATGTGGCGCGTGATAGCAAAGTTGATGACCCACTTCCTAAACATGACCCTCTTTTACCCTCGGTCATCTCATTTCTTCAGGCCTCACTTCCACCCAGCATATACTTAGATGTTGTCGTTCAATGTACGCGCAAAACCGAGCTTCGATCATGGCGTACCTTATTCGCCTACCTCCCCGCCCCGAAAGACCTTTTTGAACAGGCTCTTAAGCTCAACTCCCTCAAAACAGCTGTGGGTTATCTACTCGTCTTACAAGCATTTGAAGACGAGTCCGAGGGCCACGATGCCCCGGTTGAAGATTATGTTGTTAGACTGATGATATTGGCATCACAGAGAAGCGACTGGGAGTTGTGTGCACAGCTCGCTCGGTTCCTGGTTGCTCTAGATGGCTCCGGTGATATGCTCCGCCGTGCTGTGTCGCGTGCAGGACTGCGATATGGCAACCACACTGAAGGAGTCAGTGGGGTCGGAGCCAGTGTGAAGGGACTTGGCCTGGATGTTCGCTCCCCATCCTGGTCTTCGCAATCCGCTGCACCATCCACCTTATCCGACAAATCCGGGGTAGGGAGCACAAATACTTAACCAATTTCCATACACTGCATAAATAATATATATGTACATAGGCATAGCCAATGATTTTGATTAGCTCACTCAGAAAGCTAAAAATTTTCCATACATACTGTATTTCCCTTCCCAGTCACCTCGCACGCTGTTGCGAATCTAATCCAAATGCATCTTCCATAACCCATCACCCAGATAATGCCCATCATCAATTGCAACCCCCTTCCCCTTAGCCTTGATCTCCTCCGTTCCAACCTTCAGTGTCCCCACCATACAAATTTCCTCCTTCCCCTCCGCCTTAACCGCAACAACAGTCCCCTGTTCCAGCGCATGCTCTGCATCCGGCAACCTTCCACCTGGGCTGGTCAGACCGGGCGCCATAAGTGCCGCACCCGAGAGAACAAAGCGGATGGCACCCCGGTCGATTTGGATTGTTGGTAGCATGTCCGGGAACTGGTGGAGGAGTTTTAGATGCGGGATGGGCGGGCCATCAAGGGGTTGGTAGAAGAGCGGGCTTGAATCAATTGTGTAGAGAGTTACTCTGTCGGGACTATTGCATTCAGATAAAGTTAGCTTGCTTTACTTCTTTCTTTGGCAACAGATCAGAAGGAGAGAGAATGGGTCGTTGGGGAGAGGGAAGGTATGTACAGTTTCACGGCATCAAGCTGCGCTTTCTTGGGTAATATCTCGTCAATGTATGGTTCGCATCGTGGGTGAGCCTCGACGAGCTTTTGGCGCAGGGCGCGCTGTACAGAGGATTTGACCTTTGAGCGGTTGCTTGGTGGGATGCTGCCCGGTACCTGTTAGCTTGGGTTCTAGGTTTCTTGCCTGATGCGGCATGATCTTCCATATCTGGAAGTTGAAGAAAGTTGAAATAATATCTGAGCATTGAATATACGCACTCTTTCTTAAACATGATGTCGGCTGTGTGTTTGTCGAAGTCTACTCTTGTTGCGGCGATGCGCTGAGATCGCGGGGAATTTGTCACGTGGGTAGCATAAATCCTTATGACATAGATATCTGCTCCGTACCAGCAGCCGAACTATACTAAATAGTTGAGATTTTAATTATTTACTATTGAAGCTTCAAAGGGGTACGAAAAACATTACGAGGACGAATTACATAGTATGAAGTATGATGAGCTAATACGCAAGAGTGATAAATTTTCGATTTTGTATATCTAAGAACGGGCAGCGCCGGCCTTGATCAAAAGGATATCGCCGTCCTCGACGACATAATCCTTACCCTTGGTCATGACTTTACCAGCAGCCTTGACCGCGGCTTCATCACCATACTCCCTGAGAGTGTTGTAGTTGTAAACAATTGCTTGGATGAAGGTCTTCTCAAAGTCGCCGTGAATAACACCGGCCGCGGCTGGTGCCTTGGTGTTCTTCCTAATGGTCCACTGGCGGACTTCGTCAGCACCAGTGGTGAAGAAACTGGCCAAGTTGAGGACCTGGCGCATCTGTACAATGGCCTTTGGCAGACCAGACTTGGTGCCGAGCCTCTTGCACTCCTCCTCGGCTTCCGCCTCGGTTTCGAACCGGGTAAGACGCTCTTCGAAAGAGGCGGAGATGGGAAGAATAGAATCTCCAGGGGAGTTGGTCTTAATCCACTCCATAAGTTTAGGAATATACTTGTTCTTCTGACGGATGTAATCCTTTTCGCTCAGGTTGACCAGGTAGACAACTGGCTTAGCAGTGAGGAGGAACAGAGGGTTGATGACTTCGACCTACAATGCCTGTTAGTTCTGAACGAAACATGACATGCACATGAAGCGAGTAGAAATCGAGTAATGATATCAGATAGGGTTTGTTCTCATACTGCCTCTACGTTGGAATTAAATTGAGGCATTCGACGAGCTGGGTTAAATCGAGCAAAGCTCTTATTCATCATACAAGCTGGGAATACGGGGCTAAAAAGAAAGAAAAAAATACATACCTCTTTAGGGGTCCAGTCACCATGTCTGATGTTCTTGCCTGCCTGCAAGAACTCGAGAACCTTGGCTGTGGTGGCCTCGTCCTCTCTCAGCTTCTTCATCTCCAGAGACTGTCCACCACGTCGCGTCTGCTTCCTCAGATTCTCGAGCGCCTTCTCGACGAATTCGATATCCTTGATTCGCAGCTCCTCGCTAATGATAATCAAGTCACGGACGGGGTCAACGTCACCCTCGACATGAATAATCTCAGCATCGTCAAAACATCGAACGACCTGGAAAATGGCGTCGACGGCACGAATATGCGACAAGAAGGCGTTACCAAGACCAGCACCAGTGGAGGCACCGCGGGTCAGACCGGCGATATCATAGATGGTCAAGTTGGCAGGAACCTTGGACTTGGGCTTGTAGTGCTCACACAGCCAGTCAAATCGCTCATCAGGAACGATGACCTTGGCCTCCTCAGGGTCAATGGTGGCATACGGGAAGTTGGCGGGGTTACCAAGGCCCGACTTAGTGATAGCCTGGAACAGTGTGGACTTGCCGACGTTGGCGAGACCAACCTGTCATGATGTTAGGGCATCTTGGATTGACAGCAACAAGAAGTGTGATGAAAGAAGATAGAAAATTTCAGGGGGGCAGAGACGTTATAAGGGACGAAAAGACGGAGGCTGGGAGGGGCAGAAGAAAAAATTAATAGCTGGTGGGGTCTTGCTCACATACGATACCACTCTTCAGGTTGTTTCCGGGACGGCCCAGAAGGACCTTTTCTTGGACGGGAGCCTTCTTTGGGGGCATCTTGGATTTCTTCTTCTTGCTGGAGGCGAAGCGGCGGAAGTCAAGAGAGAGGAGAGGTGAGGAGAACGAAACAAGTGGAGGGGCAGACGAAGGGGAGCTCAAGGAATAACAGAAACGCAATACCGACGCAGGACCAGCTGCCGACCGGGAGCGAATGAGCAGAACGGGGAACGACGTGGTGACGGCGGCCCACCGACAGGGGGCTGAACGCTGACTAGAGAACGAAAAATGACTATAATGATACAGGCAGTAAGGGAGAGGCTGCAAGAAGACTAGTTACTTCAATTGAGCAGTTTCGCGCCAAAAGCGTTCGAGTTCTCGACACCATCGAAAAGTTTTTGTTGTTTCTTACATGTATTGTTCGTACTTCACCGCCCACATGACCATTCGCAGTCACATGACGTCAGATATTTTCGGACACAGTACCCTAGTAGTAGTTCTCCAACAGACTTTATGCCAATATGGTGTATACGGACTACTACGCATAAACCAAAAAACCAGCCAAGATAACATATGAGTCTGTCCTCCTAGGCGTTTGCGGCACACCGGGACCACGCCCGCCCTCCCATACCAAGCGCAACATGGACCACAAGGCTCCCATTTGCAGGCCTGTCTACCACTTGTTATACTGAACAAGTTCCTCTCCGCGATATAACCGAGCAACAAGACAGTCACAAAGGAAGTGTGGTCCCATTCATGTTCTATTAGAGACCTTGTAATTTTCTATCCCATACGCCTAGTCCTCCGCAAGCATGCTACTCCCAGCCATTTCCCACGGCCCACGGCGTTTGATGAAGGTTAGGAGCCTAGTAGTCGCTGTTACCGAGCTCATCAGTATGTGTCTCAAGGCCGTTTGTCTCTCTGAAGTACCAGCCCAGAGGAAATACTCGCAGTTGGTCTTGGATGCCTCGTCTAGGCCGCGGCGGATGGTTTGTGGTTGACCACCTAGGTTGTTCTTTGGCTTGCGCTTTCTGGCATCACCCAACCCCCACCTTTTCAAGGCTTTATTCGCAGGTTGATCTTTCCTGAAGACCACATTGACGCCTTAATTTAGGTAGCTTCGTCATGTTTTCCCCGGGAGCTGCTGATACTGTCCTCCAGGGACGCTCCAAGAGCTTGGAGCTCTTATCTGGGATCATCAGATTGCACTCATCATCGATCCTCCATTCAGTCGTTCCATCTAACCACTCATCCTCCGAAGGTACCTTCTTCGTTTTTCATTGCCTGATTAAGCACATCCTATTAGTCCCAGCGGAATCATTCTTCCTATACGGTATACCGAAAAGGCAACAGAGACAGGGAGACATTGTTTGTTGAGTTCTTCTCACGAATGATCTTGCGCAGGTCAGCCCGAGGCGTGTCGTCGTATCTCAGCTCTCTGCCATCAAAGATGAACTTGCCGGGCTGTCGAAGAGCGGCTCTCTAGTCCAGTAGAGTAGTCGTTGGGGTCTAGGTTCGAGTCCCAGCCTGAATCCCAGAGTAACATTGTTGAGATTGGATTGAAACAAGAGTTGGGTTTGCGAGGGTTCTTTTGCTGCTGAGAGATGCTGAGATTAACTTCGTTTGATAGATGATAAACACAACACACAAGAGAACTTGTGTTATCGCAAAAGGACAGAGGACCGACCACTTAGCTACACTAACCACTTTCAAACATTTTTACTATGAAATTTCAATCTTGTCCTAGACACCGATAGATCTTTGTATCCATCTAGCAAATATTACAAACCCCTGAAAACACTCATTCACTACTCGGCAGCTCCACGGGCTCTTGCAGACCATCAGCTAGCCCATCCACTTCGTCCACACTTGGCTCCATCTTTCTGCGGCCCTCTACTCATCGCAGCAGCGCTACTCGACGTCGTCGTGGTAGTAGTCTGCATAATGCTAGTGAACGTTGTCATGGTCGTCGTGCGTGGGTTTGACTC
The DNA here is from genome assembly GCA_003574815.1 of Aspergillus spinulosporus. NCBI lineage: Eukaryota > Fungi > Ascomycota > Eurotiomycetes > Eurotiales > Aspergillaceae > Aspergillus > Aspergillus spinulosporus. The sequence goes on along the minus strand of QPHH01000027.1, from coordinate 93,865 downwards.
CCTACTGACTTCCCACGAAATACGGCTGCAAGATCTCCGAGTACTCCTGGTACGCAATACCCGTAGTAGGCTCCATGTTGAACATATAATCTCCCCACCAAGGCCCAGCAGCCCACCAAAGGGCCCCAAGCCACACATCACTGTTTTCCTCAAGATACGCCAGAAGATCTGCAACTGCATCCTTGCAAACCTGGTTGTTTGCGCCTGCAAACTCACCGAGTACCCCCAGTTTCCCGTTCTCTCGCAACCAAGTTGTTGCGGCTGTCACGCGCTCGCTGCCGATTGTAGAACTAACACAGGTCGGGTTTGTTCCAGAGCCGTCGGAGTCGAGGTACTGGTGCATCTCATAGATGAGCTTATCTTGGGGATCAGTGAGCGCTTTCATGTTGTCGTTGACGTCTACCCAGGTCCAGGCTCCAGTCCAGGAGTTTCCTTCTGCGAAGATGTATTGGCTAGTAGCACCGGACGCACGGATGGCGTCTATGGCAGCCTGATTGAGGTTCAGAACAAGGGTCTGGTCCATGGTGTTGTATTCATTATCTAAACTTGTCAGTAAAGAAGAGTAGTGAGTGGGTGCTGGAATGGACGGACTGGTATCAAAGATAACAAGCTCGTTAGAAGCGAACTCGGTGGCAAGGATGGTCCAGAAGGCTGCAAAGTCATCGGTTGAGGTGATGATGTTGCCGTAGCTTCACTCGTCAGCATTGCTATCTCGTTCGTAGGATCGGTCGTCTAGGTATGGTTAGGTATACATACTACCGTCCAAAATTATGCGGATCAAGGACTGCATATGCACCCAAGCCCGTAATGCCGTTGACCGTCTATCGCAGTTAGCGGCTTGCTTCTCTTGGGCCAGTGCCCAAGGTCTGAGACCAAGAGAGAAGAAAGGACGCACCTCGACCAAGTCCTGAAAATACTCGTCCGCGACAGGTCCAGCCAATGAATCAGGCACCAGGCGCTCCATAGAGAACGCAACGCGGAATATGTTCATTCCCTCGTTCCTCAGCGTAGCAATCGTACTCAGGTCAGGCCAAATGTATTCCGTACCCAGTTCGCCGGGATAGGTGCCCTCGCCGAATTCGGCACCGGCTTCGTTGGTACCAAGCCCTGTTTTACAGGCATGAATTCAGCACAGGTAGGGATATTTCTGAAGAAGCGAGGGGTGAGAGATATACATGTGAATGAGCCTTTGGAGCGTGCCACTAGGGCCAGGACGGACGACAGAAGGAAGAGAGACCTCATAATGATGTTGGTTGATATCGACAGAATCGTGCGTAGAGAGAAAAGAAACCAGAAATTGTCTATCTACCCTTAAATACATTATGCAGATTCTGTAACAGTAGACTAAATGCCACGACAGACAAGACGGCCATCCGGTCCGTCGGCCGATTTACATCCTTGCCTCCCTGCCAGTATCCCAAAAAGGTACGGACCGAAACGGAGTGCGGAGTGCAGAGTCTTCTTTTGTAACGGTCCGGGGAAGAGAGAGATATATATTAGGTATATCTTCAGACGATCCTGGACTCAACGGACCTGCAAAATGAAGCAATGTGGGGAATCAGGGGTCTTGCAGAAGTTATTGGTGGACATTGCATGCACTACTTGGCTTCCTGTGCCTGCTAATATAATGGCGTTGTTGCATTGGTCAGTTATCCATGGTTTGATGAACAAGACTCGGCAGGACTACTCAAGGATGGACGGGCTGTCTTGGAAGCACGAAACGGAATCAATATAACTCTTGAGTTCGTGAAACGTCTTGGAGCGGAACGGCAGATGTGAAATTTATGGGAGGGTGGTTTCGGTTAGAGATATATTTTAGAGTGGCATGACTTAGGGCTATTGTTACCAGCTCGGGTGTATTGCTGAACCAGCTGGTCTTCACTTCTCGACGCCCATGTCGCCCATGTCTTTAGTTTGAGACCACAGCAGCAGTATCGGCCGCTGAAGTACTTCGCATTCCACCGACCAATTCGGACAGAAACATCCCTTCTGGTCGAAGTGAGTAGACAGGTAATAAATCTTAATAGTACACACATCCGCATCCGTTTCCCTATTGATAGGGTACGTAGCCAGCGAAAATCCGAGAAACAACAGTAAGGATAAGAGAAATGATTCAAGAGATAGAATTGGTATGAGATAGAATGAAAGGAGATAATTGCCGTACTTGAGCCACCCTAAAGCTAAGTACTGTATGTAATCAACACCGCGCCACCGAGCTCCACGAACGCCTTGAAAGCAAGAAGCAAGCTTGCAAAAAATTCGAAATTGAAAGAAAAAATGGTCCGGCTGAGGAACTATTATAATTCCATCGCATCGTTCGCGTCAGATTCGTTGTCGACAACTCCTAGCAATTTTGCGTAGGGAACTGTGACGCGCTGAAGGTCTCGGTGCTTGCCTGCAGGAGCAAAAAAAGGAAGGCATTAGTTAAACAATGTGCTAAGAGGACTTCGGTGTGGAATATCTTACCAAGAGCCAAGATAACCTCCTTCAGCAACACCTCTCGGGGCCAGCCACAGAGCGTCTCGGAGCTTTCCTTCCAATTACGGTTGGCGTGTTCGGCGCGGTGTTGGATGGTCGTTCGTGGTTTGCCATCCTCGGCATCGCCCTCATCGTCTTCGAACAGCCCGCCTAACAAACCCTTAAGTAGTTCCTCCACTTTACCTCTCAAACCCTCGGCCCCGATCCGTTTAGCGTACATGGACAGATATAGCCTGAATTCCTCTTTCGCGCCAAGAGAAAGCGCACCGGCGAGTCTGTTCTCCAGATGCGCGATTGAAACGCTGGATTCAAAGCTCTCGTATCCTTCTCTCGACAAAAGGGTTTTGATGAGTCGTTGTAGAAAGTAAGCGCGGCCTCGCAGGAGCGTTTCGTTGGTGGTGTTGCGTTCCAAGAACGGGATGATGCCAGCTGAGACGGCTGTTCGGGCATCTTTGTCTTTCTGCTGTGCATTTGAGGCGGACTGCAAGTTACCAACAGGGGCTTCGGTCGAGTTCCAGTATTGGCTGCCGACAGCCCACCAGGCTTCCGAGAGCCGCTGCCAGGTGTAAAGGGATGGGGAGTAGGCGTATCCTTCGCCGTTGGAAAGGGCGACGATAATGCGACCTTCGGAGTTGATTCGGGCGTTGGTGATGGAGGGGGCGGCGCTGGGGTGAGCGCCTAGGGTGTGAATGGCGGCATCAAGGACGGGCTGAAGAGAGACTGGGGAATGTGGTGACGAGAGGTGCTCAACGTTCCAGACGTAGCACATGCCTACTGCAGATATGGAGAGGATCCAAGGACCGTTGCATTCAAGGATAACGGGTTGTGCTTCGAGGACGAGGGCGCTGACCAGACGACGACCCGCTGGAGTCCAGATGTACACTGATCCGTCTTCGCAGGCGGCTGCCCACATTAGTTGATTTCCTGTAACGAGGAGAACAGTTCTTGGGAGGAAGTCCTGCCATAGAGGTTGCTCGCCGCGGAATAGAGTAAGTCGAACCGGCTCACGGTCAGCAGCTCGTCCTGTTAAGCTAGCCCCGGACGGATTTCGAGCTTCGAAAACAACATCTACCCGCGATTTGTTCGATTCTCCGGATGTGCTAGGAGGTTCTGTGGGCTTGCCTGCAGAGTCGATAGCACGTACAATGTGGGTGCGAACTTTCGGCACGGCTAGTCGAAGTTGGCTCACGGACATACATGGGTTCACCACCGCAGGCCGGATAAACTCTGGAGTCCGTTGTTGCCCTGTGGGAGGGTCCTGGGGCTGCGCCGGGAGGAGACCTTCAGGTGTGCTGGTAAGTATAGGAGTCGCGCCATTCTGGCTTGCCAAAGCCATACGTTTCTCGGTGTGGCCATCCTCCTCGTCCTCTAACTGTGCCAACTTCCTCTTGTTACCGAAAAGCAATGTAGCGAGGCCGCCCTTCGGTAGCCCATCGAACGGCTTGGAGAGATCGACGATTGATTGCGGCGTATCGGCCTTGACTTGATTGCTCACAGACGCCATTAGCCGTGCTTGTGGTAGCGATGACTCGGCACCACCGGCGCCAGACACCAACAAAGGAGCGATACGTTTCTTTCCATCCTTGGTATACGTGGGCCGCTGTTTTAATCGCTCTAGCTTGGCTTGGTAAGGATCAGGCTTCTCAGTCTCCGATGCTGATGGCGCTGCAGTGCCGTTCGGCTGTAATTTCTGAGCATCAGTCGATGGAGACGGAGCAGCTGGGGTGACACCATTTGATGTTGATGGCAAAGGAGTCTGTTTTCCATTCGCCACAGCATCACCTGTAGCATGACCGTCGCCCATCAGAGCGCCCATACGTCCTTCGACCCCTTTGAGCTCGCCAGCCTTGCTCTTCTCTTCAAGAAGCAGGCCGTCTGTAGTCTCAGCAATACCTGCACCCTTTCGGTTCGTACCAAATTTGGTAAGTGACTTCTCGTTTTCTTCCAATTCCATAGCATAGCCTAAATCTCCATCTTCAAACCGGACCGCAAGAATAGTGCCATCTAGCGCAGTCGCATACAAGCAACTGCCGTCGGGGCTCCATGCCAAATCTGAGATCGACTTCGCCGCCAATTCCTGTGCCACCACGATCGGTCGCGGATTACTCGTAATCCAAACACTGAGTGATTTATCCCCCCCGGCGCAAGCAATTACCGTCACAGGAGCCTGTGCCACATGGTCATGACTATCCTGCTGATTTTTTTTTATTGGCTGTGGAGAGTATAATCGGGGAGAAAAGGCACAAACTTCAACAGGCGCTTCGTGACCTATAAGGTTGATATCTCCATCCCAGCCTCCACGATTGATAATAGCCACAGAGCTCACCGGCCCATTGACCGCATTCGCGGCAGCAATGTGCAACCCATCTGGAGACCATGAGCACCGCCGAAAGTAAGCCGTAAGCGGGGAGTTTTGAAAAGGCGCAGTAATAGTCTGTTCAAGCACAAAGTTGTTCATCTGGTCGTGGGCAGTGGAATTCGGAGCCGGTGATGTGAAGCGGAAAATCCGAACCGTCCGATCATCGCTCGCCGTCGCAAAGTACTTGTTCGCCGGATCGAACGTAATGCCCTTAACGTGACTCTGATGCACTGAGAGAGTTTTCAGTTTCTCAAACGTATGACCCGACCAAACAACCACCTTGGAATCCAGCCCGACAGAAACCAGGACGGATGAATCATAAGACCAGCCTAAATCCTGAACATCATTATCATGCCCAATTAGTCTCCGAATCGTGCGCCAGTTCTCAACAGGCGGCGCCTCGTTCGATCCTAGCAGAAACCGTCAAAAACCCAATTCAGCGCCATATACAGCCGAACCTACCGAAGCTTGCAGCATGGGACGGTGGGTTCGCGTCCAACGTATAAATACAAACAATCTTATCGTCCGCGCCGGAAGCCAGGTATTTCCCATTCGGCGAGAAGCGAACTGTATGAATTGTGCCAGAGTGATTGCTCATCGAGGCCAGCTGCTTCGGCTTGCTGGTATCCTCAGCGCCGCATATAGCTTCTGTAGACCATATTCGAACGTATCCATCTGTATCCAAAAAGAAAAAATATGCACAGGTCAACTGCTGTTCGGTGGAGAGTCCTCATCTCCGCATGAGGGTTCCAATGGGATCTTGACTGACCTCCCGCTGCTGTTACCAGGCGGCTTCCATCTGGGGATACATCGCAACTGTAGACTTCGAAAGCTTTCCGCTCGCCTAAATAATACAGAAAAAGAAACGAAGATATTAGCCAAAATGGTCCTTGAGGCCCGACAAGCATAGATGGGAAAGCAGCATGGGGCGTTATCGTATGTCCATGCATAAACGGAATGAGCAAAAGATAATACCTCCATGTGTTAGCCAAGTAGGCTTGATGATATGCATAGCCGCAACCTCTTCTGCCTTACTTCAGTTTGCCTGGAGTTGGCTGTCTCGAAGGGGCAGGTCAGTATAGCTCAATCACTGAGAAGTTGACGTGGACAAGAGCGGAGGTAGTCGGAGCATCGCAGGAAAATAGCATCCAACAATTGTCAGATCGTAGAAGACCAGACCGATGCAGTCGGCAGCACGACCGTAGCGGGTACTTCGAGGTTGCAAAAATGATAAAAGCAATGCGAACAGAAAAAGGACCGTGGGCGCGCCCAAACCCAAAAGTCGCGATCCCCAGCGGCGCGGGACGTGGCCCGAGCTTTGATCTGCTGCGTTCCGCCTAATTTCTCACGTTTACCAGCCAAATAGTACTTTAAGCGCAACTCTTAGAGCGAAATGGTGCACGGATATCTCGATCTATGCTACTGTACATAATATACTGTTCGTAAAAAGACCTACACCGGAATCTCTCTCTGCAACCGCCACCCGCTGAGTGGTTCCCACGCACTATCCGAAGCCTGATAAACACACCGCTAGGAAAGGAAATAGTTAACCGGTGTAATGGTACAAATCAGAATGGAACATAGATAGGTGTAGTGCGGAGGGATGAGTGGAGTCCGTCACCACCAGAAGGTCGTTAGTATACGATCCTGGACCATATGGAAAAAATGATATCACTTAATCCCCGAGCGCTTATATCTTTTCTTCTTCGCGACGCGTCTGCTCGAATCCTTCAAGGATCCCTTCAGCAACATCTCTTTTGGCTTTAGGCTTAACTTCCGGCGCTTTCTCAGCAGCCTGTGTATCTTGCACCCCAAGAGCTTTTGCCGCAATACTTCGCGCCTGGCTACCGCTCACTTTCCCATAAACCGCCATGGCATTTGCAATCATGCCACCAAGGTCTCCCATATTCCCTGGAACGACGACAGCTGTGCCCTCATGAGCAAGCTTTCCAAATGCCTCAACGTATTTCTCAGCGATGTTCAGGCTTATAGCTCCGTGCGCGTTCGCCTGTCCGGCCTCGATGGCCTGAGCCACGGTCTCGATCGCCTTTGCAGTGGCCTCGGCCTTTGCTTGAATCGCAGCAGCCTCACCATTAGCTCGGTTGATACGCTCGATTCTGTCGGCCTCGGATGCCAGGATGACAGACTGCTTCCGACCTTCTGCGATATTAATCGCACTTTGCCGTTGACCCTCGGAATCAAGGATCTCAGCTCTTTTTGATCGCTCGGCTGTCACCTGGCGGTGCATGGCCTCAACGACGCCGTCAGGTGCGTGGATGTCTCGAATCTCATATCGCAGACAAGTAACACCCCACGCTTGGGCAGCCTCATTGATAGCCTGTGTAATGTTGGTGTTGAGCATTGCGCGCTCCTTCAGAACATGGTCTAGAGTCAGCTGGCCAATCTCCGATCGCATGGTCGTCTGCGCAAGCTGAGAAATAGCATATTCGGCGTCTTCCACTCCGTAGCTGCGTACCCCTCAAAGTCAGTACAATTCTGAAAAATGAGTACCCATAGCACAAAAAGATAGTGGTAGCATACCTCGCCTTGTACGCATCAAAAACCCTGGTATATAGCACCCCATCAAGCTCCAATGTAACATTATCCGCGGTAATCGCATTCTGGCTCGGAATCTCAATCGCAGACTCCTTTAGACTCTTTACGTAGGCAATGCGATCCAGAAACGGCACTAGAATTGCCAGACCTGGTTCCAGAATTCGATGGAACTTGCCCATGCGCTCAACTATCCATGCTGTTTGTTGAGGAACGAACCGAATCACCGTGTTCATCGGGAGGGTTTGGCGGTTGGAGAAATACGTAGGTGGTGACCCAGAGGATGAGGATGAGGCGAGGCTGAGAAGTGATGATTCTGGTGCATTCCGCCGGGGTGTCGTTGAGATATTTCGTCGGAGGGCCCTTTGTGTTGTTGAGATCGTGGAGGGAAGACGGGAATGACGGCGGAGGGCGGAGGGCCGGAGGAGCCTCGCAGTTTGTTTGGAGGCCACTTCCATGGCGGGTAGCAAAGACCTGCAAGGTGTATAGTAAAGGGATAAAAAGGACACGCTGATGAGAAAGCTGGGACGACAAAGCTTAGCGGATGAAGCTGACTCCGGGGCTCGTCACTGGTCCGGAATTATGGCCTGAGGCAAGAATTGATTACATGATCCTGACGATTGCACAGTCGACATAAGAGTCATCTCCAAAAAGTGCTGCACTACAACTTGATAATGTTCAAGAACCCTTAATACCATTCTAGTTCTTCGTCTCAAGATTTGATGAGTATCAGCACTAAGACCCAAAACAAGAGACTATACCTCTCCTTTACAGACTCCGAACAATAAACCCCTAAAGTGACAGAAAATCCACCTTCACGCCAGAATGTACTGAACCCATGTGCCACTCCATCTAAAACGAAACGCACTTAAGGTGCCATAAACCACTACAAGAGCAAGCTGGAGAGACTGGTAGCGCCCTGGCTTCTCTGGAGAAGATGAAAGAAGATAGCAGGCTTGTCTCACTGGAAACAGACGGATGAGGGAGCCGGGAATGAGCAGTCAATGCCAATTTTTCATTTTTTTCTTTTGAAAATTCATGTGCGCCTTGCTGTGCGATAACATTTTTTTCCCCTTTGTATGTTGCCTCTTTGATCCGTGATTAGGTAAATCCGGTTTGAAGGGAAATGAATGCATTGCTGCAGAATTAGAACTTGAGAGAGGTGAGTAGGAGAATTTCAAGAGAAAACCAGCGAAGAGGAAGAGAACGCAAAGACAAAAGCCGAATTAACATTCTATGACGGTGGGAGAGAATTCAGCCCACCCCCCAAAGCAAGAATCGAGGGTCGAAAATACTGGCCCAGTAAAAAAAAAAGTCGGACTCCAGAGAGTTTTCAAACCGGGAATTGGAAATAGAAGAAATTAAAGCAAATAACAAGCCGATACTCAGAATGTGCATATATCAACCCACTTCGCTGAGAATAGATGTCATCGGTCACTGGACAATAGATGCATAAGCTGACAATAGTAATGCAAGTCATGATGGATGGAAAGCCACAAGAGAACATAGAAGGGTAGATGGAAGAGAACAAAAAGAAATCACTTTTGCAGCCCGGCTCTCAAGCTAGCATTCAGAAGTTGGTCGAACTTTTAGCGGCTTCGGTGGCTCTGAGAGGTTCAGGAGGCACAGTTCCAGATCAACATGGCTGTAGGATGAAGAGCTCGGCGCCTGTATCGCGCGCTAACATCACACTGGTCGCTCCTAATGAGAATTGAATAACCTTGGCAAGCATTGACTGTGTCGCCCAACCCAAAAAACACCATAAAAGTGAACTTTTTCTGAGGAAACCGCTGCCGATGATTCGTGCTGGGGATCATAAAACGCTAGATTCTTAAATTCATTGTACATTTGTGCACTGAGATTGGACCAAAAATTCGGCCATCGGTACTGAAAATTTGTATCGTGGCCACCGTATGAAATTGCCGTCATGTATTTTCGTCGACACTTAATATTGTAAGCGTGAAGTCCACGGAGTCACAGACTGGGACTATTGGTAATATGCATGCTCGCTCAACCAGTTTATGAGATGAGCTCGGGGACATGGTCGACGGAAGTTTCCTTACTAAAAAATTGTTAGCATCATAAGATAAGAGGACGTCGACATCATACGAGGACGGCCTTACATTTGAGACTTCGTTTCCAGCGTCGAGACCGTTAGACGGCGAGAACTCTGGGGCAGCAGATGACAATGCTGTCTTCGAAGGGATTGTGCCATTGGGCAACGATGACTTGGGGACAAAGCCATTTGTAGCACCATCAAGTTGACTCTGCGAGACAGTAGTATCGGTTTGACCAGCAGAGATAATAGGACCGGCATTCTGAGCTGAAGGGTCGCGCTGCTCCATAGGGAGAACCCACTGTTCCCACTTCTCCCTTGGCCGCAGCCTGTCTATGCCGTCCTCACCAGCGTAGTATTCAGCAGCCTTCAATTGCCGTGAGGCGTGGCGGAGTAATTCAAAGTCTTCAGACAGTTGCTTGACTCGCTTGAAGTTGGCAATAACATTCAACGCAACAAACCCCTGAGAGTCCATATGCTTGCGGAGATAGATATCCTTGCATAGGTTGTCAACCGAGAAGTAGTAGTCGAGCTGCAAAGTGATCATGCCGATCACGGAAAATGAATCCATGTACGGTTGGAAAGGCATCGCCGACATGGGGCCAGGCTGCACTGGTTGATAGCCATACATAGAGTTGATATCCGCGGGGAAGGATGAGTACATGTTGTACATGGAGGAAGAGTTGGGCAAGGAAGGAGACCGCATCGTCATGGCATGACCGCGCGAGCCATTAGCGAGACCAGGTTGCTGGGGCCCTCGGCGGTCGCTGTAACCGAATGACTTGGGATGCATGTAGCCCTGCGGAGCCATGTGGTTGTTGGGAAAATGGGAAGTCTGAGCTCCATTGTATCCGGCATGGCCACCTCCGCGTCCACGGTGTGAACCTCTGCCTCGCTCAGCACGGGGTGTGAACTCCTTGCGATCAGAATGCAGGTTGGAAAAGTCTGCAGACTTGGGACCGTTCTCGAAACGACGTTCGCCATTGGGTCCGGAGCGAGGTCCATTTTGAGTATCTACCGAGAGATTCGGGTTCTTAGTGTAATCGCCCCCCTTCTGGAATCCTTCATGGTTCTTGGGGAAGGGCTTGGCATGCCTAGAGAAAGACTCGCCGTTAACCTGCTTACCGCTGGCAGCATTCGCGTTATCCAGTCCCTTGCCTCCACGAGTTCGATCAGGCACTTGTGTTTTGCGGACGTCTGTGGTGCCATTGTCGGCGCTATTTGAGCGTCGCGATGGAGCGGGTAGTGAGTTCGCACGTGCAGAGCTAGGCTCATTCCTGCCTCGATCTCCAGATGCGGATTGCTTGGCCGTAGAACCCTGGGCCGACTGGCCAGGGGGTGTTTTCTCAGCAGCTCCAGCGCCGTGAGACCCGTTGCGAGTGGCGTCTCTACCGCCGCGTGCGCTTCTCCCACCCCTGCGCGCAGCAGAGGGTAGAGGGGTGTTGAAGACCGCAGTCGGGACGTATGGAACTGGTGTCCATTTCTCCTTGCCGTGAGGACGAATCACTGGGCTCTTCTCAGTCTTATCAGACTTTTCTTGTGCCTTCTTCTTCTCTTCACCTTGAGCGCCCTGGGGAGTAGGCCACGAAGCAGCATCCGCAACAGGAGGAACAGGGGCGCTTTCCTGACCCTTGACGCCGTCACCCCTCTTCGATAAATCACCGCCTTTCTTCTTGGAACTGGTCTTAGGCTGGTCTTGAGTATCCTCAGATACAGAAGAAGTCTCGGACGTTGACTTAGAAACTTTGGCAGCAGCAGTCGCAGCCGGGTTGGCCTTGACTTTAGCCTCTTGAGCCTCTTTCCTTTGTTGCCAGACGTTAACTGCGGGGAGGGGAGCAGCTTTGAGCTCCTTAGGAGGGACGGGCTTTTCCTTTTTCTTCTTCTCCGATGACTTTGCCTCAGTACCTTTGGCGGCCCTATTCTCTTTGTCTGACCCTGAAGCTTGGGATTGCTTATCCCAGGTAGATTCCGAAGTGCCATTCTCGCCAACTTTCGGTGCTGCGGGGGTTTGCGCAGCAGAGGCGATAGGTGCATATGTCGTGGAAGTCCCAGCCTTAGACTCACTCGCTTCTTTCTCGATGTTAGCGGTTCTGCTGTCGACGTCGGCGGCGGCGTCTGCCTTCGACGATGCAGCATCAGCGGCGGTCTGGATTTCTGTGGCCTGCTCGTCCAATTTGGGGACGGGTGTGGTAGACTCGGACGGCGTTCTGGACGGATGCGTTGAAGCGATGCCTTTCGCGGCCTGGGCGTAAGAGAATGTGGCAGCCATTGTTCTTTTCGTTACAATCGAAAGAATAAATTTAATATATCCGTGCTAGGGGAAATGAAGAACAGTTCTGCCAGAGAACAGGGACCACCCTAGGTAATCAAAAGAAGAGGTGAGAGCTGTTCCGATGCCGATGGAAATCAGGAAAGAAATGATTTCCGTCCTCTAGAACCCCACCAAGATGCAACCTCCCGTTGCAAAAATCTCTCTCTTCTCGATTATATGATCCGGAGGTGTTTATCGAGTTAATCAGAGCGAAGTGGAAGGGACAGTTCGCTCTAGCAAGGTCCTCGATATGAGAATAACCGACTATCCGTCTTTTCCTAAATAGACCAGCCTCTCACGCAAATCGCATTCGTAGAATCTCGACGCAAGTTATTGAGATGAAAGTTGCAGTATCGAGGCGAGCGGGATCGTGAAAACGTAGACGAGAAATCGGTGTTCGGAAGGTTTAAGATACTGCTCACAGCAACGAGGGCGTCGTCACTAATCGATTCGTGGCACAATATTAGCTCGTAGCTATATCACTTGTCTGTGTTTAAAAAAACAAGCTATAAATCACGACGTTTCGGCGATCAGTCCGGGCAACAAATCCAGGAACGCTGCAGAATTCGCACTCGAACGGTTCAACAACAGGAGACGTACGATCAGGAACGAAGCACGTTCGATAACGAAGGACTTCTGTCGCCCCTTGAATAGCGCAAGAAGTCGCGACTTTCACGCGGAAACAGTTAGCGATTATTCACCAGGCGTCGATATGCCAAAATCTCTCGACAGGAAATTTCGAGGTAAGACACTGGAGATTTAGGTTGCTCTGTAAATCGTGCGGGAGATGATTTAAAGAGTAGAACTGATCAATGTTCCTTCCCTAAATTCAGAGAAGGGCAAAAAAGAAGAAAGAGAAAAATAGCCCGGTAAATGCAGTTACAGGACGTGCGAAGGGAAAATGCGGCTGCGGCACACTGAGGAATGGCACGTCGTGAGTGCAACAACACAAACGTCCAACAAACAGACCAGGGCCCTGAAGACAAGCTGAAGTGCCAGGGGGATGGAGTGGAGGGTGTTTACGAGACAAGGAGGGGAAAGAGGAGAGGAGGGGTGAAGAAAGACGAGAGTGAGGGAAAAAGAAGAGAGTAACCAGGCACACAGAGAGAAGAGGGAAAAGAAAATACCTAAGAATAATCAAATCGCAGTCTCCGCTGGGGCCCGTAGTCTCAAGAGGAAACGCCGACAGCAGCAAAGGGAGAAAAGGAATACCGAATACTACACAGAGACAGAGCCCGCTTAGGGGAAAAAAATGGTAGGGGAAAAAGTGTTCTTCCTCGATAATAATGCCTTTCCGCGTTCGAAACTGAAAAAAAAAAAAAAAAAAAAAAATTATGATTTTTTTTGGGATTCCTGTCGGTCCCGGACGCCCGCACATTATTCACCCATAGTGGGCTTCAGGGCTTCTGTGGGTATGAGCCGATGGTTATGTCTTCCAAGAATTTGATATAGCTGCCAATTATGATCTTTTTGACGGTATGCCAACTAACTGCAAGAACAAATAACAGAAATGACTTATTCTCGGTCCTATACTTCGTCCTTGACTCGGCGGCATTGTTCGCTAGAGCGCTCAGCTCGAAACCCCACCATTATTTCCTGTGTTTAGAGTAATTCCGGCTGTCCTTTCTTATATTTCGCACCCTGGTCTTTTCTCGGAGCCGGTAGATTAGATGGCAATAGTAACTATTTACATGCGAGCCGTAGCAGATCCTGAAAATACCGCTTGTCCCAACCAGTCAACCATGGTTAAGCGGATAGGGTAAGGACAAGTAAATATATAGTGCCTAGGTAGTCCGATGCTTATAACAATACCGCGTCCCAATCAAGGGCAAAGATATCTATGATACCTCGGTGCCTGAAAAATGAAGGTAAGAGTCCTTGTACCCCTCATGAGACATTTGCATACTACTTGTCTTTAGATAACCTGCCGCATACGGGACAATGCTAAGTTACGTAATCAGTTCTAGCCTAGATATGATATTGATACTTTGACTAGTTCGTTCCTTACGCTGCAGCTTCTCGCCAAATACAATACAATGTGTATATAGAGAACCACAGCGGTGTCTCAAGCGAAGTGCAGAGTACGGAGTATAACCGACCAAGCACGGCAGTGAGGGGCAGCGTAGTATTAATCAGGTTTTCTATCTCTCCCTCTATATTTCAAAATTCGAACTCAATTCTAGACGTCTTATTACCTGCGTCTTACTCGCTGACCGCAGATTGGTGTGATTATAGTCATCCGGCTCATCCCATTCTCTTCAAATCATGCCATCCCGAGTTCTTGGCGCCGCCAGTGCGGATCCAGGTGCTCGCTACTATCCAGGATGAACTGTGCAATCAAGGTCATTTAGTAAAGAACTACGGAGTATATGAGTATGATAGTATCACATTTCTGACGCAAAGCTTTCATGTCAACCATTCGTACACCGGAGTCCAAGTTTGAAACAACCAATCCTGCAACGATGAGCACGTGACAGTCGCCTCATTCCGTCACCCGTGAAGGTTTCCGGCGCGTGCCGTTGCAACGAGCAACAACGGTCCCAATATTAGGTAGCGATCGCATTCCCAACGGTCAAGAGCTATTGGAAGCTAAGTTTTGATTACACGGAGAGCTGAACCAGAAATAAGGTCTCAAGCGTTCACCCTATGAGTAGATTCTGGCGAAATTGCACGAACTATCGACTGGCATTCCCGCGTGGTTCAGTTAGTGGAGGTCTAGGGTAACTGTTAGGGCTGGAGTTCGGACGCTGGTTTTCGGCATACGATGATATCGGAAATGTTCGGATAGTGCCCACCCGCCTCCGGCCGAAAGGTCCGAGATCTCACGTGCTGTTTTCTGGGCGAAATGCAATCTATAACAACATCGATTCCATTAAGACATGACTACCAATGTCTAAAAGAAACCAAAACTTGCTCTCTAGGATCCAATTCAGTGGATGACTGTCCAGTGACGAGTCCTAGGCGCGTTAGTACCTGCGAGACCAGTTTACGCTTAAGTCCCTCTCGAACAGGGATCTTTTCTAAAGCGTCATAACCATTGAAGTATTTAAGGTACGTTGGCCAGACCTCCTTCAGCGACTTTGCAGGAATCGGGGTGGTAGAATCGCCCTCAGTTGCATTTCCAACAAAGTCTGGGTTATTATCAGGGAACCTTGCCACGATCTCGTCTAGCCATCGAGATTCCAGCGGGGACACTTTGTGAGGCAAGAGTATTAGGGAAGACGTCTTCAACGATGCAGTCTGATCGAGTAGAGAATGTGTCAAATCCACGCCAGGGTCTGCTCTGAAGCGATTCGGCATTGGTGTTGCATCCCCGCTCCCATGACTTGCAAGCGAGGATGACGAGGACGACGAGCCGTCGTCGAAATCACTGACATCAGTTCTTTCATCATTCACAGACTTCTCCTTGTCTGACGTAGCCACTGGCGATTTACCTTTGCTCAAGTATTTATCTACCTCCTCTCGTCGGATGGCTAGTTCAACAGCCATTTTGATTTCAGGAGATACTTTCACTCGAGCGAAAGACCGAAGTTGCGTAACCCAGCCGCCTCGCAATAGCCATGCCAATATTGAGAAATAGGTCGCTTTGTGGTCCTTACTGGGAATGAAGTTTCCGTAAGGCCTTGGTGTCCCACTTAGAGCTGATAACATTTTCGGTAGGCTGGGGAGAGTTGGAAACGCCACTTTATAGGCGGCCGATGCAACCTCTAGCTTGCTAAGATCGCAATTCGGTGAGACGATGTAGGTATCCCGCTGGTGGAGGGGAGGAATTGCGCGAGCCCTTCGCCAGTAAACCAGATGGCTTGCTAGGAACTGAATCGTAGGTAAAGGTATGCCAGAGATCTGTGAGATCTGAACAAACGACTTTGTTGGACTGGAGCAGCGAATGTAATGAACCAGTGGTGGAGCTAACGCTCCCCCAGCCGCTTCCACGTCCTTGATTATGGTCGCCTCATTGTCGAGCAACAGCAGCGCAAAGTGCTTGGCCAAAACCTGATGAGGCGCGCTATTGTCGTCGGTCATTGGGTCATCCGCAGGACTTATGCTATCTGCTGTAGTGAGCCAGAGTCCCGGGTATGCTTGGTCGGTCGGTCCTGGGAGGTATGGCGTCGAGGTCAATGGCGGTATCTGAAGAGATATGGACACATCGGGGCTCAATGTGACTGATGCAATCTTTGAAGCTGATATACTAGTATACAGAGTACGGATCGCTCTGGCAAGGGACGACTGACTGATTATGTCGGCGTAAAGACTGTTCAGAGATGACCCTGCAAACACGCGTTAGTTTCCGTCAGGAGTTACCGGGCGGTCATTCTGTACTTTTTTCTTTTGCTTTCTCTTTGATGTTCAAGATGTGCTGGCATTCTCTCCATACGTAGTTTGTTCGAGACTGTTCCCACTTCAAAGCCTTGGAGAATTTCTTGATGACATTATCATAAATCTCTCGTACACGCATTGAATATTCCAGCAAAGGCGGATCGAGAACAAAGACGACATTGAACATAGTCATCATATCCTTGTCGTCGGAATCTAAAGGCTCGCTTGACATTTGTGAAGATCGACTGTTAGGTACGGACGTCCGTTGGGATATGGGATGAAGCGCCGAGAACGGACTCAGAGTCTCGGTCGATGCTGCAATAGCATCGTTACAGTCGTCCTGAGAATCTTCTGCCGCATCATTATGGCCAAGCTCCCCGCTTTCCCATTCTGCGCGCTGCTTCTTCTTTTTCTTCCGTCTTTGTTTTCTCCAATTTCCATCCTCGCGAACAAAGACCGGCCATCCGACGAATGCAAGATCATTAATTCCGAGCTCAAAGCGTCTTTTGTGCCACGAGCGCGACGGACTCAGTAGCTTCTCCCATACATCGACCGGGAGACCCAGTATCGACTCCCACGGCACACGGTTAGGACCGTCCGACTCCCTTGATCCGTCTTCTTGTCTATCAGACCCGACGCCAGAATCGTTCTCGGCATCCGAATTTGCACCGCGTTTCCTTAGATAAGCTCTGGAGGAGCTGATCGACCCGGGCCGTTGGCTTTCACCCGGTATAATTGACTCGTCAATTCCAAAATTGCTTGATCTTCTACTCCCTGCGAGATTGCTGTTGCTGCTGTTATTGTTCAGGATCTGGCTAGGAGCTTCCTCCTCATCCTCGTCCGAACTTGAATGACTATCATCACTGGAAGTGGAGTCGTTGCCCTTCGAGTTCTGCCTACTCCTCGATCGCGAGGTGCGTCTTGCTTTGGGGGATCGCAGGGCGTTGTCGGCGAGCGGTCTGGGAGGGTAATGGAACACGAAGCGAGGACCGGCGCGCGAACGAGCGATTAGGACAACGGCGACCAAGCAAGGGTCTGGAGGCCGTACAATGGAAGACATTCAGATGATGGGCCCGGATCTGATGCCTGTGGATAGATGGAGCTTGCGTGGAGCTTGAACGGAGAAATGCAGGCGCCCTGTCGGAGCTGGACTAACACCCCGCATCGATCTACGCCCTGGCAACTCCCGTTCCGTCCAGCTAGTAATTCTATCTTCCGGTATGGACGATCGGAATTCCTCCGGCATTGTCCACCAACAACCTTGATCTTAGAGAATCTGCATGACCTTTGCGACTTCCCTGCTCTGAGCGCATACGGACATGGCCTCTTTGCCTCAACGTCACATTTCACCCAGGAGAGTCGGAGTGCGGGGTTCATAAGATCATGTGACATCCGTGGTCACTTCTGTCAACCGGAGGAGACCTCTCCTTACTAATCATACAGCACCTTGGTCGACCTTCCATTCAGCCACCTGCTATGGAGAGGATCCAATATATCTCCTGATGATCAGGAGAAACCTCATAATAGTTATAAATCTCCATACAGACTGTGGATAGGAGATTAAGACCTTCAATATTAATGATTTCGTTGCATCCATTAGTCACATGACCGAAATTGGCACTAAATACCACCTCGATAGTCGACAGATGTGTAAGTTATCCGTATATTGCTCCTGCTCTAGCTTTGTACAAGACAACGTGTAGCAGGTCTTGATCTCTATAGGTTAGAGGCAGTTCCCTAATAAGGGTATGTGAGACACCCCCACAGATACCGGTATCTTTGCAGCTCCGCTCGATGAGAATCATAGCTGCCGTGGTATGGCAGGCTTGTACGGCTTGATTGTCGCTCTTCTGATGAACGCCAGAGCTGGGGTTATAGACTTTAAATGTCGCTGATGGCTTCTGTATGATAAGGCGAGGGCTATACATACCAAATGTGCCTTGAAACTTTGGGCTCCATATTTTATGTCAATGCAGTACTTTGATGGAACTTGAGCTTCTCCTTCTGCTTTGCGCCGAAACCTTAATAATTCAGTTTAGTCTCCAACATCTCCTGCACATCAGCATTCCCCAGCAATTCAGCATGCTCCTTCCTCAGTACCCCCTGCTCATTCGTCTCAAACCAAAACGACTATGTACTCTTCGGATTGACATCAAGCTTATCCCTGCTCGACTTCAACCCCACATGCTCAAGTAGCGGCGGTGCAACCGCATATCTGTTTAGCCCGTTCAAATCCGCATATTCCTCAATCATCGAGTCTGTCTGCCCGTGCCCTCTTGCTTCCAATAACGCCACTAATCCGTTCACCTGCTGCGCCGGAAATAGCAGGCCCTGCGTGCAGCATCCGGACTTGTTCATCTGCACCACGCCGCGTAGCGGCATCAGGCTGTATTTCCCAACCATGTAAACGAGGGCTGTGAAGGCCGGGCCGCAGAGTAGCGAGATGACAAGGATGCTGAGCATGTCGAGGTGCAGGAGTTGTAACCGCGGAGAGCGGTGGAGGAGGAACAGGAAGCAGAAGGTAGACGCCGTGAGAAAGGTGAAGATCAACGGCATGTTTCTGTATGCGGTGTCGGCACCGCTCCAGCCCAGCGCGATTTCGGTGTAGAAGAGATGCAGGTAGAGCCATGGCCTGGTTCTGGCTTGGACCTGGTTCATTTCCATCCGGTGTATCTCCGCCAGGCTCTTGAGCGTCTTCGCGAACCATCCCGTGGCAGGGGTGATGTCGTCTTCGAAGATGATGGTGTACCTCGCGTTCACATTCTGGCAGGTCCGTAGCGCGTAGAGGTAGTCACTGTTTAGGGTGTTCGCGATTAGTCTTATGGAATCTCACCTTAACCACAGACTTACAAGACCCATTTCTCATAGAAATTCCTCTGCTTCTCCAGCATCCGCAAATCCACAAGCGAGTGATGCATCTCTACCTGAATTTAACCACAGTTAAAACTTAAAGGCATTTAAAGCCACTAAAACATATATTTTTATATAAAAAATTAAACATGACCATGATTTAGACACTATAATTATTTATATCTAATAATATAATAGTTACTACAGTATGGGGGCACTTGTATAGGCCCTGTAATATATCTAGTATCTTATATATCTATTTCTCTAAATTTCGTGGGGTTTGATACATCGTGGATATATGGGGGTCAAATTTGCGGCGTTATTTCGCGCGTTATTATGGCGAAATCGCCAAGCCGTCAGATACCCAGATAGTAGCTGACCTGAAATCTTCCTATATAAACTAGTATATGGAGGATTGATTACTAATATTACAGCGTCTTTTGAATGGCAGAATTTCTAGATAGGAAATAAATATATATTCTTGTACAAATCTTTAAAGTATAATTAGGTTACCTTTACTACCTTTCCTAGTTGTCACATGGTTCGGTCCGAGCGCGGGATTGAACTCGGGACCAGACAGCAACCAACCATATTATTGATCTGTCAGAGCAGAATGATGTCATGACTCCTGATATTATATAATATACTAGCTAACCTTGTAAGAGGATGGCTAAGAGTTAGTTTTTATTAATATAAGATATATAGCTTCAGATTGTTAATAGTCTTTAATTCCTTGGTGATTCTCTCTACTATACCTAATCAATCCTCCATCCCCCGCGATCGTTACAATCTATTGGTCACATGACCGAAATCAGTGCTAAAAACCACCTCGATAGTCGACAACTTCAAACACCTTGGCAGTCGCGAGTGTCCTCTTCTGCTTTCATTGACCAGCTAACTGCAGCAGCTCTGAACGTCGCCTAGTCTAGCCTCAGAATTGATTGGGGCTGTTTGGCGCTTGGAACAATGCACCGATTGGGTTGTCAGCCTCCACCCTAAAGTTGAAGCTGGTTAAATTCTAATGAAACTCTGACAAGGGTGGCTTCCTGTCACTCAGGGAGCGGTCAGATGCTCGTCTTCTCAGTCTAAATTCTGATCCAAGGATGAATGACGCAAACGGCGGTGTATCATCCGACTTGTTCACATCCAGACAAATGCTGGCCGACAATTGGCCAAGGATTTTTTCCACAGATAACCTTGAATATGATTCATTGACTCTTCCGCATAGCACTCCAGCGTACTCTCTCCACGCCAACCACGTGGGTCCGGCTTGTCAACCCCCAGATCCCGTCTATTAGTTGTCTTTGTCCCGCTTACTGGCGCCCTTTATATTGTCGGGGCATCGCTTTTCCTTGAAGTTAGGCACTCCTGACTTGCCAACCATGGCCAACAACTCGACTGAGAATCGTGCTCCTCCTCAAGGTGGTATCCTTGAGGGCGGCGACCCATCTCAGTATGACCGCAAAAACCCAATCGTCATCTTTATAATCCAGGTTAATGGGTCCTAAAAGGGATCAATTATATTATTTCCGGTCTAACGCTATGGCAGGCCTTCATAATCATAGTGCTCTGTCGTATGCTCCATTGGCCGTTATCCAAGATTCGCCAACCTCGTGTTATCGCAGAAGTCATAGCCGGTATTATACTCGGTCCTTCAGTAATGGGCCGTGTTCCCAATTTCACAGATTCCATTTTCCCGTCAGAATCAATTCCAAGTCTGAACCTGTTCGCAAATGTTGGGTTGGTCCTGTTTCTCTTTCTCGTTGGTCTCGAGACCAATCTGCGCTTCCTTGTCAGCAACTGGCGGGTCGCTAGCAGTGTCTCAGCTGCCGGAATGATCCTGCCTTTTGGACTGGGAGCTGGTGTCTCTTATGGTTTGTATCACGAGTTCCATGACGAAGAAGGCCTAAAGCCAATTGATTTTGGCACTTACTTGCTCTTCATCGGTATCGCCATGGCCATTACAGTAAGTTGCTCGCCCACTAAGCCCATTACTCCATCTAATAGCCTAGGCCTTCCCGGTCTTGTGTCGTATCCTCACCGAGTTGAAACTACTCGGGACAAATGTTGGTGTCATCGTTCTGTCTGCCGGTGTTGGCAATGATGTCGTTGGCTGGATTCTGCTCGCACTCTGCGTCGCTCTTGTCAACGCGGGAAGTGGTCTCACAGCGCTGTGGGTGCTGCTCGTCTGCGTTGGCTACGTCACATTCCTGGTCGTGGTTTTCCGCCCATTGTTTCTACGCTTTCTCAACTATACTGGAAGCCTGCAGAAAGGCCCCAGCCAGTCGGTGGTTACGATTACGATTTTGATTGCCTTGGCGTCGTCCTTCTTCACCCAGGTAATAGGAGTTCATGCCATCTTTGGTGGTTTCCTGATCGGCTTGCTCTGCCCTCACGAAGGAGGCTTCGCTATCAAGTTGACGGAGAAGATCGAAGACCTAGTGACGGCGCTTTTTCTGCCATTGTATTTTACGCTTTCCGGCCTGCAAACAGACTTGGGGCTGCTGGATACGGGCATTGTTTGGGGCTATGTTGTTGCTGTTATTTCAATCGCGTTTCTTGCTAAAGTTGCCGGAGGGGCGCTTGCCTCAAGAGCTTGTGGCCTTCTCTGGCGAGAGAGCTTCGCGATTGGGACGTTGATGAGTTGCAAAGGCTTAGTAGAGCTTATTGTCCTGGTGTGTAGCAGAATGCTGTTGATTCCTCACTTTTTACTGACCACGGGGCTAGAATATCGGGTTACAAGCAGAGATCTTGAGTCATCGAACTTTTACCATATTTGTGGTCATGGCGCTCGTGACGACATTTGCGACCACTCCATTGACCACATATATATACCCAAAATGGTACCAGGATAAGGTCGATCGGTGGCGCCGCGGCGAAATCGACTGGGACGGAAACCCAATCCAACCTAGCGATAATAACGGTATTGCCACCGCTGCCAAGGAGCAACTTCAGTCCCGCCAGGTTCGGAAGCTTTTGGTCTATTTGCGTCTCGACGGGCTTTCTAGTATTTGCACACTTGCAGCACTCCTCGGTCCAAACAGACCTCCAACTCCAAAGGTACATCCAGAGAAAGTCCAGAGCACAAGAGCGCCGGAAGCTGCTGCTGAGGAGTCTGGAACCGATATTCAGCCTGAATCATCACTCCAAGTACATGGAATTCGTTTGATGGAGCTAACAGATCGAGACTCTAGTGTGATGAAAGTGTCTGAGGTCGACGAACATTCCTTGTGGGATCCGGTTATCAATACCTTTCGTGCATTCGGCCAATGGCATGACATTTCAATTATGGCTGGCGTGTCGGTGGTACCCGAGCACTCATACGCAGATACTGTGCTAGGAATGGCGCGCGAGAGCTCCACTGATCTCCTTCTCATCCCGTGGAGTGAGACCGGCGCTTTGAGTGAGCACCAAGGCGGGTTAGACATGGACGAGAGGAATCGTTTCGCCAACGGACCATATACTGCTTTCGTGTCTAGCATACTAGACGAGAGCTCCTGCAGCGTTGGCGTTCTCGTCGAGCGCAGTATGTACACTCGCAATGCCAAAGCCCGCCCCGGTTTGCAACGAACCCTGAGTGCTAGGAGCGTTGGAAGTGCAATGTGGACTAGCCCTGCGGCTACCCGCTCTCATCATATTGTTTTGCCTTTTTTCGGCGGAGACGATGACCGATATGCGCTTCAGTTTGTCCTCCAGCTAGCGCAGAACGACCAGGTGACAGCTACAATCATCCATATAGAGCTTCCCGTCGCGACCAGTCAGACAAGCAAAGTTATTGCCCGGCCCAAACAGCACGACTCTCGCTCGGATACTCAATTCGATAGTCTCAATTCAGAGTCAGACTCCGTCATCTTTGGAACCCTTCGCGATTCTCTACCAGATTCATTGTCCTCACGTGTGGTGTTCAAGAGCGTCACCCCTAAGGACAAGGCTGCCGCAATCCAGATTGCCATCGACGCCGTCAAAGACGAAATGGCCCAGTCGACCTCCAAGCCGGGGAACGTCACCGTAGTCGGACGACGCAACAACTGTGTGGACCAGCCATTGGATATCGATTCACCGTCATCTGATGAAGTTAGTCTTGAGGCACGTGTGGTACTGGGAGCAGTTGCTCAGGCAATGGTGCGCACCGAGAATAGAACTGTTGGAAACGTGCTCGTTCTACACGCCGCTTCCAGACATAACTAGCCGGTGAGGAACGTGCAACCCGCTATTTGCTTAGGGCGCTATCAGTATGCAGGACGATACCTTCTGACTTTCGACTTATTGACCAATTTTGGGCTTCACATGTCATCCGTTTGATTTCAATGAAATTACGGCTGTTCTGCCTCCTGTAGCACCGTACGATCCAGAACCCTGTCATGCCCTAATGCCTTTCGTCTAACTGCAGTTTGTATTTGTAAGCCTATATACACCGCAGGAGATAGGAAAGATCTCATAACTTATCATATACAGAGCAAAACAACCCTAATTTACAAGTAATGTACAGTCCAGATCGACCTCATCGGCCCCATCCAGCCCACCATGTCATGCTCTCATGCAAGGCGCGAGCTAGAATGGGAATACTAATACACATCACACCGTGCACCAAGCCTTCCGCCAAAGTCCCAATCAAACCCTAGATCCGCTATTAACTCGAAGTCGACCCACTTTGTGCCTGTACTTGTGCCTGTGCCTGTGACCCATCACCATCGTTCTCAAAAACAAGCCCGAGATTTCTGAAATCGTCCGGCGCCATGAGGTTCCTACACAGACAGGAAACGCCAGATCAGTAAACAAACGACCTCATCGGAGTAGAGCAGAACAGGAGGTCGGGAACACACTTGTCCATCCGGCAGGCCAAATACCCCTTGGCTAACCGACGGCATTGCTCATCGTTAACGCCGCGCTGGAGTTTGAGGCATTTGAGGTATGATTGGATTAGGTGTTTGCATTCGCCTGTGACAAATAGCCGTGTTAGAGAATTTGGTAGGATATAACAGGGGTCATTGGATGGTAAGTGGTTAGGTATTGGGTATGGTTAATGTTATCGCATCCGTATTCGTTCACTTAATCATGTGTCTGGGACGGACAGTTCGCAATGGAATAAATTGAATGGAAGTATGGAGGGGATTATGTAGGTATATACCGTCATGATCTAGGGGAAAGCTCCCTCGCTCGGGACTATAGCAAGTGGAAGCGTTAGCTGATCGACCATTCAAAGCGGATAAATGGAGTGGGTTGCATTGGGCTGACTCGGGCTGAACTGCAGAGATAGAGAGCTTACGGTGTAGGTTTGATATTTGTCGCGCCGCCACCGGGACTTCCAAAGCTCATTCTGAATAATCTAGAGCTGGAGAGGGAAATTTGTTCAGGTTACTCTTCGGAAATTGCGATAGAGGCCGCGGCGAAGAACAAGCTACCAGACTGTCTTAAAACAAACAGGGCAAACATGCCAAACACAGACAAATCGAGCAAACATCTACTTTATTTCCTGTGCAACGTCCGAAACGTCAGATATATGTAACAACTCCAATCAGGATCGAGAATTATGGTGGTCGGCGTCGAGTGACCCCTCATCTCAGAGTCGGAACGGGTATAATCTCTCTTACGCAGCAGGAGCCGGTGGGATGGAGAGGGAGTTTGATTCTTTGCTCCGTACCGTTGGGTATAAATAGTGTCATTCCACTCCGCCCTTCATTGAGATCTAACTTCCTTCAATGAGCATTGTTGAAGTTATTCGGACATAACAAGATCTCATCGATCCAATCCACTACTTGAACATCAGCTGCCCCAGTCATAATATGCCTTTGTACGTTTTTTGCCTTAAGGCCCCACTGCAATACCCCAGCTTGAGTACCTTCGAAGCCATCACTAGCAATAGCGCCAATAAGTTCATCTCTTTTTGATGACGTCGCCTAGCAATCCACCCCTATGCTAGCACTATACGCTCATCACGTTGAAATTAAGTTCTTGTATAACTAACAATAGCAGAAAACTCGAAGGAAGCTGCCAATGCGGCGGTGTCGAATTCTCTCTCGACTCGTCGACCCCCGTCCCCTACCAGCTCTGCGCGTGCAGCATCTGCCGCAAGATTGGCGGGTATGTTGGGTGTGTGAACCTTGGCGGGATCGCGGATAGTCTAGAGATCAAAAAGGGAGCGAATCTGGTTAAGTGCGTCCCCTTTTTGCTACTTACTTTTAGCTGAGGTTAGTCGGCGTAAACTGACATAAAGGGTGAACTGTAGAAAATACAACGCTATAAAGGCGCGTGGCACGAAAGACGAGGAGAAATGTACCTCGGAGCGGAACTTTTGCTCGAATTGCGCGACCATGCTTTGGCTTTGGGATAAGACCTGGCCTGAGTTGATTCATCCATTTGCGTCGGCAATTGATACCGAACTGCCGGTTCCTGATGAGATGGTTTGTATCATGGAGGGCTCGAAGCCCGCGTGGGCAAGGTTTCCCGAAGGGAAGAAGCAGGTGTTCAAGGAGTATCCAACAGACAGTTTGGAGGACTGGCACAAAAAGCATGGCTTGTTTTATGAGTGATTCTACGGTGCAGGACATAGGAAAATATAATGTTAAATCAAGTTGTATTTTTCTGTCTATCATAACTACTGGAGATGTCAGCAATGAAAACTCAAACTACCGGGTGAGAAGTTCAGGAGTGACAAGACATCAGTTCTCCAAGGTGAAAAGAAGTTTCTTCAAAATGCATTCAGAAGTAACAGCAATTAAAGAAATCATCATCGGAAGGGAAAGGAGGTGGAAATAGAACTCACTGTATTCAGTCAATAACAAATGCTACGTTATTTGCGAGTTCCTACTATTAGTCGGCGGGTCAGCGCATATCCACGACACAGAAATTGTGTACAAAGTGGTTAAATGTCAACTAAGTCAGGCTACAATATTAGCATGATCCAGCAACGTCAACTAGAGCGGACTCACCTCATTAAATCAGATTTTTGTGTGTGATGTTCATTCCCAGCACAGAGTGCAAGGTCAAACAGTGTGAATAAACAGTTCATCATATGATGTTGACTAATTGGTGCAATGGAGAAAATTGAAGACAGTACCTATCCACGCCAGTCAGCATCATCCGCAGCTTGGTCCTGAATATCCGTGGATGGTTCGCCAAGACTCAGGTGACGAATTCTCAACAAGCAATACACCTCCCAACACCCGCAAAGTTTGTACGCTTCGCTTCCATGGATGAAGAGGGATGAACTATTATGTCCGCCCGTTCGTTCAAGGTATCTTCATTGAGGAATGAGAGTTGAAGAAAAAATGGGGTTTACCTAACAAACAAGTTAGTTAAAGCTCCATCACGAAAACCGAGTCGAGTAAAGCAGTGATAAATATGGTGGTCAGACAAGGCTGAAACTTAGAATAAGACAGATTCCACATGATATATTAAGTTTGAGGAATGCCTATAGCGTGTCGAAGAATCATCATACCAGGGCGGGCTAGGGGAGGGGAAAAAAAAGCATCGCATACCTTTTACAAAGTGTGATCAAGCACAAGTCGTCGAGGAAGTTTACAGAAACCTGAACAAGCAAGATGTTAGCAACGAATACAGCAAACGCCGAAGTAATCAATTGCAGTTGTCTTCATGAGTCAGAGTAATTCTAGAGTCTTTGAAGAGGTCCTTCATGTTTTTTCGGCCGTGGATATCCTGAAAGGAATTCATCCCAGAAGACAAGCAGATACAAGGGCACGAGTGTATACGCACTGAAAGACAGAATCAGAGAGGCAAAAGTAAAGAGTGGTTGCAGCCATCATTAAGAGCAACTAAGCAATTGGTGTTAAGGTGCAAGCTTTGCGAATGGGAAAGAGAAAAAAAAGTATTGTGGGCGGCAGCTTATTTATTTTAGTCGCGAGGCTACGGTAGCCGAGAAATCCATCTGCGCTGTTTGACAATAAAGCAAAATCGGCCTCAGGCTGACGTCTAGGATAGTTCGGCTGGTATTGCCAAGCCCAATTCGACTCCGTGCCATGATGTTATTAGCCAGGGCAGACTTAGAAGTCGAAATCACCAACCGGGTCACAAGTGTCAAATAGTATCAGCTAAACAAACTCTGAAAGACGCTGCCCCAGTGCTCCAGGATGAACGTTCAGAAACCGATGGATGGTTGATAGTAACTGAGAACGAAGTATAACTGACCGTCGAATATATGAGCGCCTTTATAAAGTCAAGTCGTATCAGGTCTAATGCTTGGCCCAAATTAGCGAACAAAGGGTCCATCATATTACCTTCAAGACTGAAAACAAGCTGACGCATACTTCGATCTTAATTGGGCTTATACGTGGACCAGAGTCATAGTTGGACAAACGCAAACATTGTGATCCAGCCCGAGTGATTGAATGGTATAAACGAATCAGCAAAGGTTAGAAGAGTTGGCTTATAATTTTTGCACAGCCCCGGGCTCGTTGTTCCAATTCGGTTTAAACTTTCTTGGTCTTTGAAGATGACCCAAGCCAAGATAAGATCGGCTTCCAATGTAGCCACAAGCAATCAAGATTACTTAAAGCCCATTTCTATTCCTAGTGTTCATGCAAAGGGAGATTCGTAACTATCCCTCTCAGCCTGCGACCCATCCAGGAGTCAGGAGATCTCTTCTCTTCAATTATTCTGTTGATGCTGTGGAAATAAAAATATTCTGAGTTTACATATCATGCCTCTCCCCGGACTTAAAGCTTTACCGGCCTTGCCGGGAGGTCACGCGAGCTTCTCCATCAGCGTCTTCCTTTCATATATCCTCGACTGGATTCTTATAATGTATGTATAGCCTCATGTAAAGGTCCCACGAGTTATGAATTGGCGAAAATAGATTAACATCATGAGCCAGCGGCGTCGCCCTCATTGGATATGGTTTTCATGTGGTCGAACCAAACCACATGCCCTTCTCCCTTACCGACGTCAGCTACTCATACCCACACACAGAGGACGAAACAATCAGCACAAGCGTGCTAGTAGTCGTCTCGTTGATCGCGCCCGCCGTGGTAATTGTAGCTGTGTGTCTACTTCTTACTCCGGGGCAATCAATCGACAGATCCGGGGCAGACCCGCGCTCGTCGTCTAGAGCTCTACTACTACGGCGCAAAATCTGGGAATGGAATGCCGGATGGCTTGGACTTGGGCTGGCTTGCGCAGCCGCGTTTATGGCTACAGAGGGACTAAAGGATCTTTACGGCAAGCCGCGCCCGGACATGCTTGCGCGGTGTGATCCGGATCTAGAGAATATTGCTACTTATGCGGTTGGTGGGCTAGGGCAAAGACTGCAGGGGGCTCCAACGTTAGTTAGCTGGGATATCTGCCGGAATAAGGCGGATTCGTTGAAGAGGGATGGGTTTGCGAGCTTTCCCAGTGGGCACTCGTCTCGTATGTTCATATTCCTTTCTGGTGAGCATGGTTTTTGTCGGCAACGCTGAGTGTTATTACAGTTTCATTCGCCGGCCTAACCTACTTCTCACTTTGGCTGTGCTCCAAATTCTCGATCAAGTTTCCCTATCTCGCGCATACACCATTGACACAGGACCTGCGCCCTCGGAACCGCTTTGCGACCCGTAATCAGGGCGCCGCGCCGCCAATTTATCTGATGATCCTTGCGTTTGTGCCGTGGGCAGTAGCATTCTTTATCTCGGCTTCTCGCTGGTTCGATTATAGGCACCATGGGTTCGATATCATTTTCGGTTCTGTACTGGGCATGTCGGTTGCTTGGGTCGCCTTTAGGCTGTATAGTCCACCTCTTGAGCGTGGTTCCGGGTGGTCGTGGGGAGCCAGGAGTAGGGACCATGCGTTCTTCAAGGGCGTGGGATGCCCGAATAATGTTGGAGATGATGGGTGGGCGAGTCTGAAAGTCGAGTCCGAGATGCCTGGCACGGCAGCTATTGCGCAGAGCGGATTTGACTTGGAAAGCGGGAGACGAGATTTGGCGGCATGAGGTGTGCCGGCATTGATAAGTCGCACATCGAGGTAAGGATGTCGGAGAAATATGGTCATGACCGTTATGTGACTTAAATCGAATGTATCCGTCCATTTTATCATAAAATATTAGAACATTCCTCCTCAGCCTTCATACTGCAGTCGAGTCCGTACTCGAGGAGCATAGATGTTACCTCCACCCCCCAACCCTCCCCTCATCCCACCTCGCCTTCGCCTCTCTTCTCCCTGCTAACTTGGCACCTTCCGCCCTAACCCGCCTAACCCAATCAGCAACTTCCTTCTCAGATGCCTTACCATGATGCTCGCCCTCCAAAAAGCTCTCCTCAACAGCAAAACAAACAGCCTCCTGTTCCGCTATGCCCGCACTTAACCGCTGATACAGTGCCTTTGGCGACCACGGTGCCAGGGCAGCATCCATCTCACCCTGCTTCTTCCGCCATGAAACTTCAAGAGATTGGTGCTGGAGCAGGAGTGTCTCGGTTGAGGAGCGGAGACTTGTGAGTTGAGACTGTAGGTCGAGAAGGTGATTTGCTAGGTCTTGGTTATATTTCAGAAGCGTCTGAAGCATTTCCTGATGGCTATGATGAGATGGGTGGGTGGCAGAAAGGGCGGAGATTAGTGATGGGGTTTCAAGGATTGTTTGGAGGTCGATTGTTCTAATTGTAGTTAGTCACCTATCGGGCCTTCGAAGTCTGGGTAGGCTGGAGAGGAGGGGCTTTACGATTTCTCTTTGAGACCCTCAGGTAGCCAGCCTTCTTCAATTGTCGGAGGCCGGGGGGCTTTCGCGGTCGGATTAACTGTGCTTTGATTGAGGTATTGGCTCGATACGTCCAATCCGTATTGGTCCTGCTGCGTGAGCTGCGGTGCCGTTGGTGATGGCGAGCTGACTTGGGGTGTGCCGCCGCGACTGGCCTCATGACTTCCAGGTTTCGGCGGTGGCGGTGGTGGTGTATCGGCGTGGAGGGCAGGATTCATTGTTAATCGGGGTTGGAGTTGGGACTTGGAGGGGCTGATTTAAGTCGAGAAGCGGAGAACAATGAAGTGGCGTGCGGGGAGACTGTATCTTCCACGTGACGTGCATGTTTACTGTACTGTCGACCGGAGATGGTCTCTCCTTACTAATCAACGTACAGCACCTCGCTCGTTCGCTCATTTGATATATCACATCGACTATATGACAGGTCACATTTGCTTATAAAACTCAACTATCTACGGATATTGAGAACATTCTTTTGAAGCCTTTGAAAAGGCATAAATAGCCTATACAGATCGTAGTTAAGAGATTAGGACCTTCAATGCAGTCGCTCATTACAGATATCAGTCACATGACCAAATCGACGCTAGTAACCACCTTGAAAGCCGACATGTACTTATACTTCAGGTCTTGGCGTCGTCAACATTTTGCCTAAAAAACACAAGGGTTCAACTCATACCTCTCTTCACCTTATATCATGGACGACCTGTCATACGCAGTGAGAACTATTTGCTTCTGAAGATTCATATGTCATTAAGCCGCCTGACTCTTTGTTTAAAAGGTACGGCCGCGAACTAACACTTGGTTTCTCTGAGCTAAATATATATCGCATTGATAAGTGTTTAGTGAAAAACACGAGGTGAGTATCCACCACATGTATGACATAGATTCAGCAAAGATAATAAGACCCTTTCAGATTCTTTGTTTGCCGCTGGAAGGCTCAGTAATACATCTGACTTTGCATAATACTGTTGATATATCTCGTCTGCTCGAGCCGATATCCGTCCAACTCTATATAGCATCTGGAGTATAAGCTGCCGTTTGTGTTGAAAACGAAATTGTACCCCACAGTGTCGTCTACATCGGAAGCATTCCAAGCAGGCCAGAAGGGAACACCGTGTACTATCCTATATTAATGCACGAACAGCCCTGAGTAAGAGGAGGGTTATATGATATCACTTACATTGATGAAAATTCGGATCCAAATGTACCACAAATGAGGCCCAAACGCGACTCATCAGCTTTGCCATATTCTGCAGAGCTTGGTTTTGGTGGTTCACATTATTGAATACATAATCCAACTCGACCGAATGATGAGACCCTAGTCTCGCTGCGTCGTCGGGAGCCAAAATATTTATTATTGCCGAGTACGCTGTTCCATTAGCTGCACTCCAGGCGTCTACCGTCCGTCGACGTGAACTTGTCTCTACCACATCAGTATGGAAGGCGACAGCTCGCTTCCACTGCGCACCATATGTCGCTTCTTCAGCTGTCGGTGTCCAGCCGGCCGGCAACCCCGAGTCTTTCGGATATAGCGCTTCAATCGCCGAAATGGTCACCTCGTCGGGCCCGCCGGCTGCGATAAAATCTCGGAAGTCAGCATCGGTATCAACGGAATCGACGAAACTAAAGACCGTGGCTTCGTCCGTAGTGGTCGTGTACATGATGGGCACAGAAACGAAATGTTGCTTGTCAAGTGACTCAGTCGGCCCATCGAGCAGGAAATCACCGTCCACCTGGGTGAGCCAAGGGCCCAGGCCAGTACCAGAGAAAACGGGCGTGTTGCTGATGTTCAGCGCGGCGGATAAGGACTCGGTGGGCAATGCGCGTAGGCATTCAAGCGGACTGGCAGCATCTGCGCACCCCGTCGTGGTGGTCAGATTCATATACAGCTCCTTCGTGTAAGCCTCAGGGTCTTTAATGTTGTAAGGCCACTTCTCTGCCATACCCCCGCTCTGCATGATAGCAGCGCGGAACAGTCCGTCGTCACGCCCGCCGTAAGCGATTAGCTGTTTACCGACGGACAGACCACCCGAGCTCTGGCCAAAAATGGTGACTTTATTCGCGTCACCTCCGAAAAAGCAGATGTTCTCTTGGATCCACTCAAGGGCGAGGCGTTGGTCCCGGAGGCCATTGTTGGCGCTGCCATGGGCAGCAAGCTCGTCTGAGCCCCAGAGAAAGCCGAAAACGTTAAGACGATAGTTGATGGAAACCGCAATAAAGGAGTTGCCTGATGCTGTGCCCTCAGAGACGAAATTCGTAAGGTTTATCTGGCGCGAAGAGCCGCTGTAGAGGCCGCCTCTGTATGGAAGACATTAGCCGGAGCAATTTTACTGAGACCTGGCCGGACATGTATACCCATGAATCCATACTGCTACTGGTAGCTTCTCGGAGCTAGAGATGTTACTTGGGCGGATGATATTCAGCGACAAGCAGTCTTCTGACATGGGATAACCGGGATCGGCCTGTGTATCCCCGCTCAGTTATAACTTCCTTAGCACCTAGATAGCTGCAAGGACTCACCACGTATTGCATGCAAACATCTGAGTATTCAACTGCTGGCCGACTACCCTCCCATGAGGCATTGAGACTCTGGGATCCCTGAAATCGCAGGCTTCCAATGGGAGGTTGAGCATACGGCAAACCCAGAAAGACGTCTTGTTCATGGCTGGGTAGATGATATCCCTCATACGTGCCGTTAAGAATCGTTACTGAAGGCCCTGCGGCCTTCACAGTCACCAGCAGTGATGATATGAGCAGTAAATATATCATTATGCCTTCAGTCTTCGAATTCGAGGCGCTATCGAGAGGCATTGCATTGCTCTCTTATACATGATTGCTCCGTATACCCTTCACCTTATCATTGCATCTCCAAAGTGCTAATTTGGAGTGCAGCTATCCGATGCCAGACTGCCGACACAGTGATTAGGTATGGCCAGTATTAATGTCGGCAATTTGCCGATAACGCAGCTTATCAGCCACTCGCGTTACCGGCAGCATGTGCTATTTTGGATACACTGATTAGACTCTACATACGTGCACAAGTGTGATATCTGCATTTCGCAAGAAGCAGCACAATTCACGGTCGAAAAGGCCGAAGTGATGGTTTTACCCATGCTAGACCTTCAAGTGGCAGCGGCTTTGTGAGGCAAATAACAAACAAATTATCAACCTCGACGCAGTCAGTAGATCTTGGTCAAATTGCAAGCAGTATATTTGGCTCGCAGAGCACGTCAGGACATTGGTTGGATATGTACGTGAGGTCATCTCTCATCACCGCCTGGTTTCATCACTCCACCCTCCTCCGCACATCCTTATCTTGCGTCTCAATATTGGATCCTTGAATCGCATCCATGACAAGCTGCCGCAGCTCGTTCTGGGTCGCTTCACTCTGGAAGTCCTCCCGCGCGGCAAGCTCATCAATCCTCCTCTTGAATTCCGGATCCACCTCGCCAATGCCTCCATTCGCCTCCTGCTCAGACATCGTCCCCAGATTTACCTTGATATTCGGAGGAAGCGGCGGAACCGGGTTCAGTGCATCTCCAGCCGACAAGGTGCCATTGCCCTCGTTATCTCCAGATACACCAGCCACCTCTCGCAAATAAGCAGCGACTTCAGGAAATGAGCCATCGCTTTCAATCGTTTCGCGAGCCGTCAGGCCCTCATGGTTTGATTTGTTGTGGTCGATGCTCAGCTCCTCAACGAGACATTTTGCAATATTGACGTCCTCTGTTACGAACAGGCACGTCTCTCCGTCTTCGTCTAACAAGTTGACGTCCACGTTGAAGTCTTTTACGAGGGCGCGGAGGAGATCAATGTGTCCGTAGGAAGCTGCAGCATGGAGAAGAGAGTAGCCATGTTCGTCTTGGTTTGAGGCGATAGATGGGTTAGATCGTAGGAGCGCCAGGACAGCGGAGGGGTTGTCGGCGGCGAGAATGTAGGGGTTGGGTTGACTCATTGTGAATCGATCCGGCGGTGAGTCAAAGAGACAGTGTACGTAGGAGTCAACGATAAAGGATGAGATAATAGTCTGTCAAACCAGGAATAGATACCGCCTTACTTGGCTTGTTGATATGTTTGTCGGTGGCGGAGCAGGCAGATGGCTGAAGGCACTTTTTTTTTGCGGTTGCTGCCCCGCGATAAGAGGTTTATCAGTTATTCATGGCTTGTTCCCCGCTATTCGCCTATGATTCATCTCACACTGCTTAAGGAGAAAGTGCCAGGCTGCGCCCTCTCTAAGTGAGTCAATTGCCAGAGTTTATTTTCCCCGAGTTATCACCAAGAGAGAATACCCTGACCATCTTTTCTCGCCTTGATTTCGCATATTCTGAATCGTCTCCTTAGCTCTTTTCAAGCTCCTCGTAGCTTGCTTTTGCCTACGGCTTCCCCTCTGAATCGGACCTTCCTTCTACAGCAGCGAATCTCGAAGAAATATACGCTAGCTACGATGGAAAACTTCAAAGTTATCCCGCAAGATAAACAGGAGGTTGCCGAGATGGTGAAGGCCTTGGAAAGCGCTAGGCTGGAAAACAAAGGAGCCAAGAAAAAGACCTTCAACTGCAGGAAGTCCACTTTCAAGGTGGGAAAGGCCGGTGACATCTCTGCGGACTCCTGGAAGTTTATGGACTGGGATTACAAACGTCGCGATCTCCCGACCTATGCTCGAGGGCTCTTCACTGCGAAGAGAAAGGACGGTACCACAGAGATAGTCACTCGGGGCTACGACAAGTTCTTTAATGTCGACGAAGTCAACGCAACACAGTGGAGGAATATCGAAGCGCATACCGAGGGCCCGTACGAGCTCAGTGTGAAGGAGAACGGATGCATCATATTTATTTCTGGGCTCGAGGATGGGTCTCTGCTAGTCTGCAGCAAGCATTCAACCGGAGCTCGCGCGGACACCGATAGGAGCCACGCGCAGGTTGGTGAAGAGTGGATTGAGCGGCATGTTGCGACCGTTGGCAAGTCTACTGCGGACTTGGCTAGGCAATTGCGTGAGATGAATGCTACTGCTGTCGGAGAACTATGTGATGACAGCTTCGAGGAGCATGTTCTCGCGTACGATCCTGCTTCTGCAGGTATCTACCTTCATGGAATTAACTTTAATCTGCCTGAATTTGCGACTCTCCCTAGCTCGGAGGTACACAGGTTTGCGGACGCTTGGGGCTTCAAGAAAGCGAATTTTGTGGTCTACGATGACCTCAGCACTGTGAAAAAATTTCTGGAGAAGTGCGCCGAGACTGGCTCTTGGGATGGCCGGGACACTGAAGGGTTCGTGATTCGATGCAAAATGAGCGAGAACGGCCATGGCCCGTACCGCGATTGGTTCTTCAAGTACAAATTTGAGGAGCCATACCTGATGTATCGGCAGTGGCGTGAGTGCACCAAAGCAATGCTCTCAGGAAAAGCACCGAAGATCAAGAAGCATAAGAAGATCACGGAGGAGTATTTAGCCTATGCCCGACAACAGTTTTCCTTACATCCAGAGTTAAGGGAACGGTACCAGCACAATCACGGCATCATCTCTATGCGCGACGGGTTCCTCAAAGAGCGCGGACTCAACGGAGCCCAGATCATCCAAATGGAAGCTGAAAATGTTACACGGGATGTCGTACTGGTACCAATTGCATCAATAGGCTGCGGGAAGACAACGGTAGGCCTGGCTTTGACGAAGCTGTTTGGCTGGGGCCAGGTCCAGAATGACAACATTCCCAAGCAAAAGAACAAGCCAAAGCAATTCGTTGCGAATATTCTAAATCTTTTAATGGACAAGCCAGCCGTTATCGCTGACCGAAATAACCATCAGAGACGCGAACGCTCTCAGCTAATAAACGATATCGCTGCTGGTTCTCCAAATGCCCGGTTTGTCGCTCTGCATTATGTCCACGAGCCGAAAGATATGATGCTCCCTCTGATCCGAGAGGTGACCCGCAAGCGTGTGCTCGACCGTGGCGATAACCATCAGACAATTCGTGCTGGGACAAAGGATACAGACGAGATTCTTGGCATCATGGAGGGATTCCTGCGTCGCTTCGAGGCCGTTGACGTCGATCACGAGCCGGACCAGAACTTCGACGAAGTCATAGATCTTGATGTCACGGCGTCCTCGCGCGAGAACCTCGAAAAAGTCGTTAACGCCTTACACTCTGCGTATCCTCAGCTTGTGACGAGGGTACCATCTGCCCAGGAACTCGACGACGCCATCAACTACGCTACCAGCGAGTACTCCGTCGAGGTCGACCACAGCGCCTCGTATGGCCAGTCCAGACCTCCTAAGCAGAGCAATAACAGCAACAGCAACAAAAACGACAGCTCAGAAATAAACATTGAAGCCAGAGTCCGAAAAATCGAATACTTCGGCATCTCCCTTCCCACCTCCTCCGTTACTGATCTCCTTCACTCCCTCTTCGCCAACCCGGCCATCACCCCTGAAAAAGCCCGCCTTTACCACCAACTCGTCAAATCGCGCCGGGTCCAGCCCGCCTTCCACGTAACCCTGATCCACAAAGCCCTCAAGACAGCTCATCCAGATGTCTGGGAGGACCTGGTCAACCGATACGTTGAGCAGATGAAGAAAAACCCACCGAAAGACAACACGCTCACTCCTCCCTTAGGGTCTGCGCGCATCCGCCTCGAGCGTCTCATCTGGGATGATAAGATTATGACGTTCGTTGCGCGGATCATGCCTGGTGAACCAGAAAACAATGGTGACAATGCTGAGCCCCAGCCAAACTGGGTCTGTGTTAATCCACTTCCTCACGTCACAGTAGGCACGGTTTCGCCGGCCGTCAAGCCAAAGGAGAGTAATGATCTGTTACAGAGGTGGCTGCAGGAGGGATCGCAGGGTACGGGCATCTGGGAGATGGAGATCCCGGGTGTGAAAGTCGTTAATGGGACTGTTAATGTTACTATGAGTCGGGGAAAGTAGGCCCACTACTTTGTGAGGGCATGAAGCGATGCGCCTAGAAACCCAATGCGCCTGTATTGTGAGTCTATTAAGACCCGATTATATAGCTAATACTGCTTGATGAGTGGTGGTAGCCGACTGTTGATTGGTACTAGCGATGCACAATAGAATCTGAAAAGCAAAGCAATCGATGAATTTATTGTGATATGCAAGCCTAGGTGTCCTGAGTGTGTCTTGTTGAATTCGGCAGGGAAATATTTAGTTGATGCATCGTGACGCTTACGGCAACACAGCGCAAAGCTTTTGCCTACACTTAACTCGCTCACGTCATTGCTCCTCTGCCAGTTGCGAGGCAAGGGACCGTGCAACAATGAGAGACTTGAATAGTTAACAGATAATGTTAGCCAGTCATATCGACATACGATTATGTATCCATTCACCCAGTGATAATCGAATATGACGACAAAAAAGAAATCCGTACCTTTCAATTATACATATTATAATCTAGCCTACTCTATGTACTAGGAATAGTCACATTTCCACCTTGCCCACGTCGTGCGTACGCAAAAAGAAGCATTCACGTTAGTAGCATGAACCTCCGCCCTGCATGTCTAGGTGGTTTCAGGAAGGTCCTGTCTAACGAGCACATGTAGAAGTTCTAGGAAGACTAGCTACTTATCCACGCCGTAACGCGCTGAGCGCCAAAGCGACCCATAAACTGCAGCCCCGTGCTGCCCATGGGGAAATAGCTGACGATGTACCAGAGTAGAGCGGCGAGCTGAAAGATGGACGAGAGGAGGGTGAGGAAGGTGTTGTGAAGCTGCGCAAGGGAAATTCGTTAGTCACTTCCAACTGCATTTTGTAGAGCTGAGACCGGACTGGTATTGCTTTTGATCATGGGGCTTTGCTGCTTTGGTAGGGTTGAGAAGGAATGTATGGGAAATGGAGTGGTGTGGAGGGCTGGGCTGAGCGGGCTGCCTCGGGCAAGCCATAACAAGTCCGTAAGGTTCAGATCCTCGCGAAGGTTTCCCGGCTGCTTCCGGATGACAGGCTGCATCAGGCGCATAACGCCGTTAAGTAGGATGATGTCATGAATTGGGTTGTGCGATACTCATCTCATCTTGAGCTTGGAAGGGCAATGTCGACATGAGAGGAGACGGGATGATGTAGTTGGCCAGTCAAGGATTCTTTCTTGACGGCAACTGCATGTACATGCAGGAAAAGTTGGGCGGCCCGGTCCACTACATTCATGACGAAAAGAGAGCAAAAAAACTTACCCCGATAGCAAAATATAGGGTCATGGCGATGGACCCGAAATATGCGGCCGTAAAGGGCAGCCGTGATCCCGAGATCAGATGTCTGACGTAGATCATGGGTCCCATGAGGACGGCCCATGATAGCAGGAAAAGTAAGGATCCCACGGACCACCTATCAGACCGGAGTTAGTGGTATTACCAGGAACGCTGTATCAAGGTAGGGCAACGTATGCGGCACAGGATATGATTTGCCCGAAATGGTTTATCAGCCACGGCATGACAGGATTCACAGTCTCCATGCCTCACGATGCAAGGGTAAGGGTGTGGTATGGAGCCGATAACCTAAAGAAAATACCAGCGGGGTTTCGGATGGTGACTTACAGGATAGCAAATTTGCGGGGCTTCAGCGAGAGCACCGGAAACAGGAAAAAGCAGATCACGAAACAGACGGCGGCGCCAAGATTGCACGCGGAGAAGATGAGCATCCGATCCCAACGGCTTACTATAGAGGACAAGATCAGCATTCAAAGAGCCAGACCAAAAAAAAAAAATAAATAAAAAAGTCAACGACATAAAAACAAAAGAGGGAATCGGTCGAGCTCAAGCAACAGGCGCATCAGGCATAAGAAGCACCGCGGTCTAAAGTATCATCCTAGGGTATCCGAGGAACGATCCTACAAGGCTAGGATCTCTCGTCACCTGGACATAACAGCGCAGCGAATCAAAACGTCTAGCGCCAAACAGTCATGGGTTCAAGGAACTTACGGGCAAAGAAGGTATCCTCCTCCTCGCGTCGACTTGGAGCAGGCAATGGTGCTCCAGGAGCTTCGTGTGTCGGGAGCTGGAGATAGCCATCTCCTTGACCAAATGGGTTAAGTGACTGCAACCTGGAGAAGAAAGGTGTGGAGTTGGTATTCGCTAGTGCGTCTCCCTCTCGTCGGGACCACCCCAATGAATTCACTGAATCTCGAAACGATGTAGAGGCCATGATCGGAGTCTCGGGTTGGCAAGGAGGTGCAAGAGGATAATCTGCCTTGGCTTGCCGATACGGCACCGTGGCCTTTACGTAGAATGGGCCCCAGTCACTGTAGCGCAGCGCTGGAACGTCAAAGCGAGAGGGCGCTGCAGGGACTATGCACGACGGAAGCTGGCCTTTTGCGTGCAGATGATCTGCATATATTTTGGAATGGTGGGCAGCAGTACGCTAACGAGGTGAACTGAATAATAGAGCAAAGAACACGGCCAGGTGACTGCTGCGGAAGGGCACTAAATCAACCGTAGGGGAGCTTGGGAGCTGGCGAAGTCTGAAGAGTCGTATCGATCTACTGGCGGCTCTTGAGCTCGTAGGAAGTGCCAGTAAAATCGAGCGTAAGAACAAGCGTGTGATACCTTCAATAACAGCCTTGTATTATTACCCGTACGTGCTTATTGGCCGTTGCTGCTCGTTGCGCGATTAGACTCGTATGAAATAGTTGTCGGGGATCAGAGCCAGGATGTGAGGTGACGTCAAGGGCTGATGAAGAAGTATCGCAGGATATAATGCAATGACCTAGCACTATCATAGGCAGGCAATGGCGGGCTCTAAATTGAACGTAGGAAATGCGAGGGTCGTGAGGTAAACAGACCAGGTGGGGATCGGTGCGGAGAAGCTGGAAAGGTGATGGATGCCTGTCTATTAGCCCGGCGTAACCTCAGGACAATGCGGTATTTCGAGGCTGAGACGGTATTCTACAACGGGATGCGAGGTTAGCCAGCTTGTCATATGACTTTGGTCTGAGACGAGGAAGCACAAGAGGATAGGGAGGGTAGGAATGGTGTGAGTGGGCTTTTGATCGCGCGTCCAAGAGTCAAAGCCGACAATTCGAAGGAAGAGAGAGACGGCATACCAGTCCGCTGTTGGCGAAAGCGAAGATCTGAGACTTTGGAGGCGGGTATGAACCACCCTGAATGCCTTGATGCACAGGAGACAGCTGTTGAGATGGAGCAGACTAAGGCGGCGGTATCCAAGGTTCAACTCCAGACTCCCAGGCGGTGGGCGCCTTGGCAGGTAATGGCCTAGTCCAAGAATAGCAAAGACGACCTGGTGTGGGAGAGCATAGCGCAACCTATAGACGGTCTGTGCAGCCTCAACGGATGGCCGAGACAATGCATTTGATTGGCTGTCTGCCCACCATGTCTGAGACTATTGGACGAATGACCACCGCCTGCTGGTTTAGGCTTCCACACATTTGAACTGGGCATTCAGCAAACTTCCACCACCCTCCCTTTGCGATGATCAATCTAAGCAAGTCAAGCGAGATACACTGCACTGACCTCCAGATCCTGAAGATTCTCTAGTCTATCCAGTCAATCTAGTTTATTCTTTTGTTTTCCTCGGCTGGCAATCCCGACCTTACGAAATCTTCACTACTCATGCAAGCCGGCGACTAGCAGCTAGTCTGCATCCCAATGCATAATGTTGCATGCACATGGAGACGGGGACCGGGCCATCGTCTTGATGTGGAAGATCTTATCTCTAGACTTCAATATCACATTTAGTCCCTCTCCCGGGCCTCCACAACTGCAGAAGCACAAAAACGGCTGACGGAAGGGATCGACCGCCGCATTCCGGAGAATACTCCCCAGCCCCAACCTGTATCAGCACGGTCCATTGAAGACGATCACTGCTACCCCGCCGCAGCTTAAGAGGGTCTCTCTGGTTATCAGGGTGTGACAATCCTGAGCCAAAATCCGCTTATCCGAACTCCGTCAGACCCGAACAGATTAATGTTAGCCTGCTGGCTGTCTTGATTCTTCACGTTACACCTGTGCGCCTACCTAACTCTATATTGGCTTTCTTGCTCCTGACAATGTGTACCATTTGCCTGAACACTCAACATCAGGGTGAAGAGGCGACGGAATCCGGACCAAGTTTCAGGTAGTCCACCTACTACTCGTAGTGCAGTCCTACTCCGGATATAGGCTATGCTCCAAGAGACGTAATGGGCCCCACTGAAGACGCAAGATAGAGACTCCTTGCAGAAGGCGCTATACTTGGATCATCCCCGAACCTTGACGGGACGGCGCGGGCACGAATCTACGGGAGTTATAGGCAAGTATTGGTTGTGGTTGTAGTGCTTCTTTTTCTGTGTTCAATCACTCAGAACTTTATATGAGAAGCATTATCAATGTAACCTCACTGCTCTTGCTGCTTCCTACTAGGGCATAGGAGACCATTCTCCATCTGTTACCGAACATTAATGTTTTGGCCTATCTAGCCCATACTCGAGGTCGCATTCCTAGAGCTTCGGCTACATTTTCACATTTTGGCTATATTCCAAATTACCACTTAACAAGTAATGTTCGAACTGCGCTGACGGAAGATGCCGACTTAAGACACACTCTCAGAATCAGATCTATTGCCATCGCTGTATGTATTTCAACTGCGCCACAATCTCTGATAGGCAGACTGCAGCCTGCACAATCCTGCGGGAGCCGACAGGCAGCAGTGGAGTGTCACGGACCGCCTTGTTTGTGTGCGTTTCTGCTACAGACTAGACTAGTTGGGATACCCCTCACCCATCGTCATCGTCCTCGTATCCCACCAGCGAGGGTTCTCGGGTACAGCTTCCAGCTCCTGTCTGTCGACTAGGGCATTGTTAGTTTCCAGACAAATGATCTGCATCCTGAGTCCGTCTAGTATAGACTCTGACTATACGTACCCCTAGTCTCCCACATGGCTTCCTTCCTTCCCTGATATGCGCTTGATCTGGTCTGGTATGGCCGCGTTGGTGGTCAGAAATCAGAACTTAACTTACTGCTTTTGACTTTAATGTCTTAGGTCTTCAAAGCCTATGATGTCATTATAAGCCGGTTTGGAATATTACCAACATCCTCATGTGCATACCTTTCTCTATGAATAGCAATGCTCACGCTCGCGAGTCATTTGTAAAGTGTTGGCGAGCAGTCAGGATGATCAGATGGCTCTACTTTGCCCGACCAGGCAACTAATACACCCCGCTAACGGGCGCAAACCAGGTTTAGGACCAGAAGAGACAAAAAGAAAAGGGGGGAGGGGGAAGGGGGGTGAGGGGGGTTCGGATGGAGTTAAGAAGAAAGAGCTGACACGAAGTGAGTCATGTTCTCGCCTCAGGAAAGCAGCAGGTGACAAAGATAGTAGTACCTGCGCCTCGGTCGGGTGTTCATGGGATGTGGTCTGTTTATTCTCCTTCTGCGGCCAGTGCATGTACCACCCTCCTTGATTTCGCAAACGGTGTGAAGGCTAGGGTAGGTAGGTAGCAGGTCTGCTCTGCTCTGCTCTGCTCTACTGTAGAACCTACCAACCACGGGCCCCGTTTGCTTCGTCAACAGTTTCCACTGGCCCATCTCCCCCTCCATGTTCGCATATCTCTCCTGCTTGCTAGCTTGCATCACTGCCACCCCCTTCGCCTTGACTCTGACCATTTGCTTTTCTTTTTGTTCCCTTGCTGGGAGGGAGGTGTGGGGAAGCAGCTTGCGTAAGGAGATTTTGGTTATTCATGATATAGATAGTTAGCCCTGTTAAGCCTTGCCCACTTTAGGATCGACGCCATGCATGACTTTGCAGCGGTATGTAGTGTATATCAAATGAGAGGCTCCGCTGTGTGGCTGTCCCCAAAACGCTTATAAAGGCCCCAACACCCCCGTCCCTTCCTTCTGCATGTCATCTGTTCTTCGCTTTGTTCGTCTCTGCCCTCGACCAGACAAAGAAAGACGGCTATGCTACCGTTTCCGCTGCGTCTTTGCTCGTTCTGTTGGATCCCCATAATATCCGACTTAATCGACTCGAACTCTTTTTCTCTTCACCAGAGGCACAAGTGAATACCTATTGTTCCCGAGTACCTGGCCAGTGAACGTAAGTATACTTTGGCGCTTGATCCCTGCCGATACGCCCAACGTATCGTTCAAGAGGAAAGACTGAAACCTCACATCGAGGTTCAGAGCCTATCTGGTTTTAATCCTCTGCCTCTCTGTATGGTCAAGCTGCTGCTGAGAACCCTCCCGCCACGTGTTGAGGCACCGTCGAATTAAGATTGTTGTTCCATGGGTCATGGCTCAAGCATACCCGCTTTCATTGAAATAGAGGAAGCTGACGCTTTTCTCTAATACACAGATACGCGGATTCTCTGCGCCTCAAACCTTGTGATCAGGTAGGTTATTTTCTTTGTTTTGTCGTCTTTCTTATTCGTTATGCACTGGCGCCGGGAGAAGAGATGAGGGGAAAACCACCCTTGCATGGGTTCTGAAACCCTGGATGATTGCCTCAGGGATGAGACGGACTATTGCTCCGTACCAACATCCCGTTTACCATGTGTTGGAATTTGATGGGGAAATCCGCTTCCATCCATCGTCACTTATCCGAAGGCCGTCCAGGAATTTGTATCACAAATCACTCCAGCATACATTGCCGGGGTTCGCAGCCAGCGATCGTGCCTTCGAGGGAAACAGTTCGCGGGGAGCGCTTATTCGACGATCCAATTTGCCCAGCAGGACTGCTCCAGGGCCCCTGCGCGGGGATGAGTCCCTGGTTGGACTGAGCGAAAGCGGAGATGCACCGAAATGGACAACGGAAATATCTACTCTGAGTAGATTGAATCACGGCCTGGCAGGCTGCGAGCCTGCCAGGATTGCTGCTCCATCATGTCCTTGGCGAGGGGTTCGACTCGGAGTATACTGCCGCAGCTGACCGCCCGAGCCTCGATCTCCAGTTTCAGGAGTTTCAGTGTCCATCTCCAATGCTCCATCGAATCTCTGACACCGCCTCTCTGCTCTGGCATATCGATCGTCCCTCCCCCACGCTACCTTGAGGATCTCCGGCCTTTTGCAACGGTCTACTCCGTATATATTCACCTGTTACTGTCAGTCCTGTCGCTTCTTTTGGGTCGCCTCTGCCCTCAACCCGTCTTGTCTCACCGACCCTGTCCGGGAGCCTTTTCACATTCCAGTGCCACCCCGCCTCCCTTATTTGCCCTTATCGACCCTGGCCCGCTCCCACACCCCAGCTTGGCTTCATTGTCTCGCTTACGGACACGCCTCCTCAACTCTTCGCACTGCGTTACCCTGGCTCTTCAATTATAATTTTTCCTGTTCTTCGTTCCGTCCACGACCCATATTGCTTTTGTTGCGACTTAGCCGCTTACTCCGGACCTTAGACCGATTATTCAGCTCTTGCGTGGCTCACGATCGACGGCCCGGCTGATTGAAATTCGAATCCACTCGCGACAATAAGTCGCTTTTATTTGACTCGTCCACTTCTGAATCGCATCGTGTCCGCGCATTGCCTCACATTGAACGCTCTCGTCTTGGCTGTTCTACAGATCGCCGCTTTATGATCTCGACATTCTCTCTTTGGTCGGTAGAACCTCGTCTTTGCCACGAATCTCCCGAGGACTTTGTCTTTCTCGATCTTGACACATAACGCAATCCCTTTATTGGTGCTTAGGCAGGCTCAAGCTAACAAGATAAATGTACGCAGACTCGCGCCACCCACCTATATTATCCGCCAACTAAACGTCTTCGCTTGCCGCCTCAGTCAGCTTACGACGTCATCCCCAAGCGAGGGGTATTCGAACCAACAAATTTATAATATACCTCAGCTTTTCTCGCTTTCTTTGACACGCGGAGTACTGTTCGAGTTTGTAATCGTGATATTCTTTTTTTGTTATTGGTTTTTGGACCGTAAGGGCTCCCTGTGGATAAAGGAATTGCCGACTTCAAGTTGCTCAGGCCGGATGCACCATGACTGAAGCAAGAATGTTCATCAAAACTGAGCCTGACGAGCACAACAGTGACCAAAACCACTTCATGATGTCCCAATCCGGATATTCTATGCATAACCAATTCGGTAACCCGAATGATGGGATCGACCCATCGGACCTGACCAACGGAGGATTCATGGGAGGCTTTGGATTTGGCTCCCAGCAGAATATGTCATCCAGCTTCAATTTTGGAAACTCCGGCATTGATACAGATGAGTTGTTGGATTTAGAAATCCACGGACAGAATGGCGTTCAACAGAACTACCTCCAGGATCATCCTTCGAGTGCTGGCATCGCTATGAGTCATCCGGGCCATATGTCACAGATGTACTCAAACACTCCCGAGGGGGGGCCTATGCACAGCCCTTTCATGCAGAGCAGTTTCAACTATGACCATTTCCGTGGCGTGAACCAAGGACAGCTGAACTCCTCCCAT
Source organism: Aspergillus spinulosporus (assembly GCA_003574815.1). Taxonomy (NCBI): domain Eukaryota; kingdom Fungi; phylum Ascomycota; class Eurotiomycetes; order Eurotiales; family Aspergillaceae; genus Aspergillus; species Aspergillus spinulosporus. Next base: position 48,885 of record QPHH01000027.1, on the reverse strand, counting down.
ATTCAGAGCGCTGGCTCTCACCTCGAGCAGAGTTATCTGAACTCCAAGGCTCGTCCGAACATGCAGGCAATGGACCGTGCATCGATGGATGCCCGCAGCCCTATGACGCCCAAGACTCCCGCTCTAGGTGGACTGGCCCTGGGAACTCCAGAATCCGGAAGCTTCCCCACTCAGCCCATCCGAACAGGGCTGCAGCACCGACACCAGAAGACTCTCTCAAATCAATGGGATGGCACGCCCGGAAGTGCCCAGTCATATGCCGAGTCTCCTATCTCCTCTCCAGGCAATCCTTCTCACCACGCGGCCATTTCCGAAATTCTCAAGTCAGGAAAGCATGCTTCCTTGCCGGCCAAGGTTGATGCTCACTTGCCCGGTGCTGCCCAGGATTTGGAGTCGCAGGAAGCTAAACGCCGGCGGAGGAGAGCTTCGCACAATTTGGTTGAGCGTCGACGCCGTGACAACATCAATGAACGCATCCAGGATCTTTCCCATCTAGTTCCGCAGCACCGACTGGAGGACGACAAGGTCCGCAAGCAGCTCGTCAACAACTCTGGTTTGCCTGGTTCGGGAACTGCCAATGCGGCTACTTCTCTCCTGGCTGGCGGAACAGGCCGACGTGCCGCCGGTAATATTACCATGGGACTGCCCATTGAAGAGAAAGAGAAAGGTCCAAATAAGGGAGACATTCTCAACGGTGCTGTCGGCTGGACGAGGGATCTCATGTGGGCTCTTCATGTCAAGATCCAACAAGAAGCCGAGCTTGCCGAGTTGATCAGCAGCCTTGGTGGTACCTGGCCATTTGAGCAAACCGAGGAGGAGAAACGCATGCGCACCGAAATTCTTGATGCTATTGAGAAGAACGACCCTAGCACCTTCCACTATAGCCGTGGGCCAGGCTCCGGTCTGCGAGTTCCCAAACATACGAACCTAGCCGGAGAACCTGTGTCAAACGGTGCACTGAGCCCTCAAAGCCTCAGTCCTCCATTCAGCGGCAACAACAGCAACAACAACAACAACGGACAGACGCAGTACTGGAACACGTCTGGACACGCAGGCATGAGCTTCAAGGAAGAAGACGAATACGCTATGGAGATGAACTAGACTTTCGAACCTGGACGGCTTTCTTATGGTTACATGTCATTATTGTTGCATATTTGGCGTCAATGGATGTGGTTGACCGGCGTATGTGGGAGTCGGAGTGATATCATATCAACGGACCTTAAGGTTCCGTGTTTCTCGGTTCTCAGTGCATCATCTATGTTCGCGTTGCGTTGTAGGTAGAATCATTTGGCCATTCCTTTTGATGTTCGACACTAGCTTGTTCTTGTTTGTCTCTCACCTGCAGATCTCACTTCGCCTTGCTTCATCTTTTTCACCATGTTGAGTTGCCTACAGTATATCTATCGAGGCTGCGTTCAATGGGTTCCTGCACCGCACCAGCACTGAATTTTGCGTTGCTTGAGGTTTGCTACATCGATACCCTTTACTGTTTCTTGTTCTCCCTAATATTGGTCTTGCTATATCTACTCTTTCGGAATACACGAAGTTCTATACTCAATTGTCAATTAACCTTACAATGCATGTATACTTCGATCGTGGTCTGCTTTTATTTTATTTTATTATTTTATTATATTTCATTTTATTTTTTGCGAGCTCATAGCCACTGAAGCTGAGGTTCGAAGTGTAAAATCATTAGGTCGGGCAATCCTTAGTTTGTGGGCATGTATTGGGCTTATATAGCTACTTGTCGGGGCCATGGGACTCGACTGGCAAACGCGACGTTCTTTATTTCCCAAAACTGGTCGTCCATTTCGGAACGTTCGGAGTATACATTTACATTAGGCCCACGCATGTTGTTACATTGCAGTATGATATCTTCTATGGCACATTCTATGAACCATCTAAATCCTGCATGTCCAATCCATCTCATCAACATAATAAACGAAAGCGATCAAGACGAAAACAACCATTTTTAAAAGCGGCTTGGGACAAAGACTCAAACAGTCTCCCCCCTCATCTTCCTGAAGAAGTCCATCACCCCCGTGAACACAACAAGCAGGATACCACCACCCGGACCTAACCGCAGCACCTTAGGCATGAATCCCTTGTACAGCGCGCCAAAGCCCTCCTCCTTCATCACCGTCCCCACAGCCGGCCAAGCCCAGTTGTACTTGGGCGTCTGCCCCGCGATTTTAGGGCTATTCTGAATCCGCGACTTAACAACGTCCATGGGCGTGTTAAGGATCGTACCGGCTGTTCCGCCGATTGAACCAGCAATCAGATCGTTCCGCGTCTGTTGCGCCTTGTTCCCAGGTTCAGGCTTGGGCATCTGCGCGCGCACCTGGAAAATGCACCCGAAATAGCCGGAGTTCCAGAGGATGTGGCGCCACAGTGTACTTTCAAGACCGTTGTAGAGCGCAAGGGGACCCTCGGAAGCGATAATCTTGCGCACAACATCCACCATGCCGTTGTATTTGCCGGCTGATGCACGGTCCTGCAGGCGAATCTTGACAAGCTCGAAGGGGACGACGACGAAGGATTCGGTTGCGCCGGCGGTGGCACCGGTCAGGACGGCGAGCGACTGGGTTTGCTTTTCCACGCCGAAGAGGTTGCGGTAGAAGGCGCCCCAAGAGTCGTTGGCAGCGAATTTGGTCGCGCGCTTGGGCGCCTCCATTAGGATGGGGGCGGAGATGCCGCGGTAGAGGCGGGAAGCACTTTCTCGAAATTAGTAATGTAGTGGTGTTTTTGAATTGGGGTTGGGTAGGGAGTCGTTGTAGGAAAGAGCGTGAGGGGATGAGAGAATCGACATACCCCTCATTACGAATAATCTTGCGGAAGCAGTCGAACATGCCATTGTAGGACTCCTCGCCGACACCAGCGCCTGTCTGAAGCTGGCTAATTTGATGTTAGTTTGCCTCAATTAAGCTTGGTGGGTTTATTGCGAAGTGAGACGCACACTCGGGTCTTGACAACATCCAATGGGTACCTAGACGACTGTCAACAATCATTCCAACAAGAAGATTCCATTATTTCCATCCATGAATGTGATGGGGGGAAAGGAAGAGAGTCGTACATAACCAGAATCTAGTCACGCGGTCAGTCAGGCCAAATTTGGTTTACCCGGTGAATCGTTAGCCCACTCACCTCAGACACACCGGCGATCGCACCGGCGACGAACTGGTACCCAAACGGGAGGGGGGCCTGGGTGTTGCTGCTCGACATTGTGAATAGGGAGCGAAGGGGGAAGATGGGGTGAAGGAAGGAAAGTAAGGAAGGTGAAGAGTTGGGGAGGTGAGGAGAAGGTCGGAGCGGTTTGGAAGTGGACGATAACGATCGATGGAGACGGCTACCAACCGGGCCGGCAAAGCAACCGAAGACAGATCAATAATAATTATAATAATAATCGCGCTCGTCTCGGCTACGGAAAATCTTTCCTCATTCGAGGGATAAACGATTCCCCCGCTTCGTTCTCTCCCCGCGTTTGGGCCTCTCAATTCGGCGATCGTGCTTGATTTCGTTTTCTTCATTTTTTCGTCAATCATCTATCTTGGTCTGATTACATCCATCATAGCGTCATCAACGTCATTAATATAGCCCAGATCAAAGTTCTCCAATTGGATTTCACAGCGCCTCCGATTGATGCTGCTGTTGGAGCCTCCTTAGCTACGGTTCCTGTCGTGGATGCGGTCGGCACTGCTGTGCAGCTTGCTCCGCACGCATACCCGGTCGGACAACATCCTCCGCCTACGGTATCCGCACAACTGAACCAGCCAGTCGCGCATGTCCTCGCACCGCTCTCTTGATTACTCGCTGCTGTCGCTGCTGATGTCGTCGGCTCGGCAATTATAATCGTTCGGCCTTCAGTCTCTATGGTAGTTGAGGATATGGCGGGGCAAGACGTCGTATCGCAATTTCGACCGGTCTGACAGCATCCGCCTTGATAGACTGCAGCACAGGCGTAGAAACCGGTCGGGCAGATCGTTTCGGTCTCGGAGCTTGTGGTAGTGGATAAACTGGTGGGTCGATCGGGGGGTGTCAGGTTCCCTGTCGAAGATGTGATTGTGCTCGTAGTCGTAGTCGTAGTGTCAGTGTCAGTGGAACTTGTTGCGGAAACGGTCTCGGTCGATGTGGTTGTTAATGTCGTCGAGGATAGCGTGATAGTGATAGTGATGATATGCGCGCCTGAGGAGTTAAGTTAGATCTAATCTCGCTAGTGACATGGACACACTGACAGCCCCCTTCCACGCATTCGTACCCAGGAAAGCAACATCCCCCTCCAAGCGATGACGGGCAGCTAGTGTACCCCTCGAAGCAGGACCCAATCGTCCCCGAGCAATCCTGGCCCGAGGGACAACATCCAACATCCCCCAATCCTGTGTCCTCCACCACTACGCACGTCTCATCCGTACCGCAGCAACTATCTGACCGATTGATGGACGTACAAGCGCTTGTCCCAGAAGGACACTCAAACTCCCTTCTCCCCAGTGGCGAAGAACACAGGTCCGCAAAGCGCTCGGGACCAAGCGAAAACGGCGGCTGGAAATGGTATGAGCGCGGCAGAACGGTACTCCGATCTATTTTGGTCTGTTCCTCTTCGGTCGAGTTTGCAACAATGGTATCTTCTTCATAATGCCAGTAGTGCATGTAGAACTTCTCCCCTGCATCGTCGCTCATTTTGCGTATGCCTTGAATGGATCTTTGGGGGACGCCATGGCGCTGTGATGGCCGGTTTGTGTCTGCTGATACTTGGGCAGCGAGTGAGGCTACTCCGATGAAAATGGTGCTGAATAACATCGGAATGGTCGAACTGTAGGGTTATTAGCGTGTGATTACAATCTCAAACGGTAAGTTTTTCGTAAAAAGCAAAGGAAGCGTGTAATTCCATACCGATATTGGGAACCTGCCTTATATCAACCTGTGCTTAGGATCGGGTAAGCAAGCGTTCAGCGAGAGTAGCACGAAGAATTAGCAACCCTAGTACAGGCTATATCGGCAGGCCGAGATATAACACTGAGAATAGCCGACTGAAAAGAGAAAAAAATAAGCCATTGTTGATGAGACTCCAATTCATAAATGCGATGGCTGGGAAGTCTCTCAACTCTCGATTTCGAGTCGAGTAAGGCAGCTCTGATCCCAATCGGGACTAGTGCCTTGAGCTATCCAGCTGATGTGGAGTGAAAGGTTGAGTGTATCCTGTATGAAAGCACGAGGCAGTTTCCTGCTCTTCCATCTTCTTTAGGCTCTTTCAGCAATCTCGTCCTTGTTATCGACCCTCATCAAATGTATGTTTTAGCCATCAATAGGCGTTTATCTATCCCGATATACATACAGTCATCATCGTCCATGTTAATATACAAACTTGCTCTATACCGGACTAGCCCCTGCAGTTTTGACAATGGCTCCTCATAGGCCAATGGCTAAGGCCAAAACAGTCTTGCAACCTGATCCTATAAATATATTCCTTGATTCAGGCACCGACATATATCTTCAACCACCAATACACAATCCCACTGTCAATGGAGTCAAGAGATCACGCGCTCCTTTTCAACTTCCTCCTGGGCAATCACTGAGAGCAGCTCCTTCGCATACGCAGCGGCTGTTGCAGCTGCATATCTGTGCCAGTGGTTGTTCTTCTGCGAATCAGCATAGTCAGAGATTCCCCGGATAATCAGGCAAGGAAAGTTATTTACCAACCCGGCAGCTTCCATCTCAAAACAGAGATTTCCGAGTTTCGCCGCTAGACGATCTCTAAGTTCCGCATCTTTCACGACTCGAGCAACCGATGCAATCGGGCCGTAATAGATCTGGGGAGACTTCGTACCTCTTTGAGGCCCAGGAATCACAAAGCGCTTGTTGCAGTTATTGCATGAGCCCTTCGGGCTCGAGTGTCCATAGTCGGCCTGGAATAATTGGTCGTCCTCTCCTTGCCTGATCCTGTCCCGCATCAAGGGGTATCTGAGTAGTATCTCTGACAAGAGTTCAGGAATCCGGGTCTCGCTCAATAGATCCTGCGCTCAAAGCGTTGCGAGCGCTGTCAATAACACCATTGAGGTTTTATTCAAGGTCCTTGTGTGTTCAACATTGACGTCACACAGGAACACTCCTCCAGACCCAGAGCGGTTGGTCGGCGTACCAACCACCACATCCCCTAGTCGAATATCCTGATGCGGAAGGGCCGACACCCCGCCTCCTATGCTCACCATGAGCCCGAAACGAATCGACTGAAATGTCGAAAGCATTTGAGTAGCTGCTGTTGCTGCAGTGACAGGGCCATGAATACCGTTTGGAAGACATGTGATCACGACATCATGAGAGTACATGCGGCCAAGGATTAGGTGTTGGTGTCTGACCTGGGGACTGGTAAATCCGCGTGGATCTCATCAAGCATGCCTAGAACGGCGGCGAACTCGATGTGGAGTGCGCATATCAGTCCAACAGTATAGTCTCTTCGCGACAGCGTCCGGTCGACCGAGAACGTCCGGATAAGCCCACTTCGAAACGTTGTACCGTTAATGTTCCATGAATTGTGCCTATAAACGGCTGGCATGATCCGACCACGGGGCGGTTCGGTCTGCTTGTCGGTCGCCTTGACTTCGTCATCTTCCCTTCGATTGAAGGCTGCATAGCACGAAAAACAAACGAGCGCTATGGAGCATGGAACGATGATAAATGTGATGTACATCCTCTTTTTACTAAAAGACCGGTGTCTATAAGAGTTGTGGCCACAAACAAATACACAAACGAGAGAAGCGATAAAGTCCTCAACCAGTCTGGCGTCAACTCGATGATGACCACCGCTTGCGAATCGCCGAGTAAGAGACTGTGCTGCTGGCTCGGAAATCCGGAACCCCAAAGCATATGAACGGGCCGTTCACCATTCCGGCCATAGCCGTTCGCATTGTTGTCGTACCAGGCCTGGGTTAGAACTTTGTTGTAGTTGAAGTTGGAAGCGGCAAAATTCACATTTGATGGATTGATAATCCAGCTTTCGATCTAGCACGCAGTCAGATACACCCTGCCATAAACTCGATGAGCAGGCGTACAACTCCGTTTGGTATGCAAGCTGTGTTGACGGTTATCTTGGAGAGCAGGTGGAGGAACAGTCGTTGTTTGGCGGGCAGCGCCTGCTTTGCTGACCTCAGCTCCTCCTTGGCTGTCTCGATTGTCGAGGTAACCGTGTCGCTCTCGCCAATACTGAGTAGATGAAATGAGGGAAATGCGACAAATGGGGATATCAGGCTCTGGACCTGAAGCAAGACGTTTATCATGACAGTAGTAGGCTAAAGAAAAGTTGAAAGGAGTGGATATCTGGGCAGGATATACGGTGCGGTTCTTTCTCATCAAGGAGAGACGGTAGTTGAGATAAAGAACTGATGACTAGAGATCTAAGATAGTGCTGGAGTTGGCTAGATGGTTCATGATATTTATCTCCCAGCAAATGCAGAGGTGAAAACATAGGACTCGTTCATGGGTGAGCATGGCGAATGTCTGCGCGGATACCCTTTGCAGCAATCCCTGCTCTGCATTCTGTACCGGACCAATGGTAAGAGCACCAGACAGTATGGCCGGTAATGACACAAGGCTTCAAGAGCAAGATGCTTCAGACTCGATGGGAGTCAAATACACCAAGCCGGTATGTAACTTACGTAGCGGAGTCTGGTTGAAAGTCATTCACGTGCCAACGCAATGATTGTACTACATAAGAAGCGGTCCACAAATTTGACTTTCCTGTTATAGTCATTTCCTGTTCTATTTTTTTTCTGATCTAACCAGGCTAGCCGGCCTCTCAGGTACAGATGCCTGTCACGATATCGTACCCCTGTTCCGTTGGACATTTTATCTCCGGTACACCACTAAACCGAGTCTTCAGTTGTCCGTTCGTACCTAGGCATCCATCTGCCGACTGATTTGTCCAGTCTACCCCATTATAATGTCTCGCTGGGACGGAAAGTTCCACAAAGGATGCTCCAAATTGTTTGGCGCGTCCAGACTTCATGTCCGGAGACATAATCCGATTGTCTCTCCTTTTCTGGAACTGTTCTCCAAAATCTTGGCGGCTTCTATGGACGACAAGGGCGCATTCCCTTCCAGCATCAACCCCCTCAGTTCCCCTTGAGCGGCCTTTCCCTCGCAACCCAGAGGTGATAGACGATCCCTTCGAATCCCTTCAGCTACCTCACTCAGACTCGTATCCGTGGCCAAAAAGGACACTGCTTTTTGATATTTTGAACGTCAAGACTGCTTGAAGAACCTAGTTTGTCCTTCCCAGGGCTGTCTCAATCTGGCGCATGGTGACGTGCGGTGACTGCCCCCTACCGAAGCGATCCAAATCCGAGCTCGACTTTCTACGAAATACAAGTCACCAATTATGTCTCGCTATGAGTCGCTCAAGGAGGAGCAGTGTAGAAAAATTTTGGAAGAACTCCCAATAATAGGTCGAGCTTCGGACCTCAGCTCGAGCTCGAGGCTTAGATTGCATGGCTATACAAATTTGATTCAAATTGCAAAAATAGGACTGACCGAGTTTCCTGACTGGAATCTTTCTTCTTGCTATTTTTGGTTTTCTGCTTTTGATTGCCCTTTTCCCTTCCTTTTCCCCTTTCGGGGCTTTCCGCGCCTGGGGTACATCGCGCTTCTGAGCCACGTCCAGGAGGAACAAGGTAACTGTTGATTCTGTCAGTAGCCATATGCTTGTCTCAAAGATTAAGTCATGGGTATGTCTAAGTAACATCTTTTCTTTTGGTTTTTCCTTTTTTTCTTTCCTTTTTTTCTTCTTTTTATTTTCATATACAGTAGACGTCCATAGCGGTACACTCCAACTGTGCGTAAATGCTTTTCTTTACAGGTTCATATAAAAATTACCCCTGTCTACAGCTCGTTAGTAGGGATCAAATGACGATCTAGTCTGCGTGTTCCTCCTAACTTCTTTTCGGCGAAAGTTTATGCTTAGACCTGGCCGTTGGAATCGAATCACAATGGCTCCTCACCCTGGAAACTTTACAGCTCAGAATCATGATGTCAAGAATCGTTGGGTAATTTGCCACTGCTGCGCCTCGTTGTCCAGAATTCACCGTCTAGTCAGGGAACTGAGATTAGGTGGGCACTCACTAGATCACGATGAGAATTCAAAGCCATTTTCGGGCACTTGGGCGGACTGCCTGTCCTAGCTCGGCTCCAAAATAAAATCAAAGACTGTTGACCTTCCTAGAGCCAAATAAACTAATTGTCCCCCTGGTTCAAAGCAGAGGCAGGCAGTGTATGTCTGTCACCTGAGCATAACTTGTACTAAGTATACGAAGCATAAAAATATTTGGTAGCGTGCATAATGATCTGCCTCGGCCCACTATACTTTACGGAACTAGGCCATCGGCCCGTTCGCTTAGTTGCGAGCAGTTTCTCCATAGGCCCACAAGGGACTTCTTGTCTTTTCCCTTTAGGGCCGGCCCCGGGGGCTTGTTATTTCAAGCTGGCCCAATAGCTGACGTCAAGGTTCATTCTGTCGAGACACGCCCTGCTTCAAAAACTTATGGACTCGGCTCGATTGTGCCATGAGAGATACATCCAACCCATCCAACCCATTCAACCGCCATGTCGTCAACCCACAACCGAAACCACAGTTCTAAATTCCAGTATGGATACAGTAACACACGTGGGCGGTGACTTCACAGCTCCACGTTCTATCGATCCGACACAAGGAGCAGGCGGCTATTGTGCAGACGAATGCAATTCTGATTCTCCTCAACGTCAAACCTGGCCCTTTTCTTTTCTATTCGTCATTTCTAATCATCTCATCCTTTGGCAATCTCATTTGGCAATCTCATTTGGCAACCGAAGGTGCCCAGTTAAGCTTTAAGTTGAACCTATGCAGCGATGAAAAGGGAAATGCCCAGACGTTTGTTCTGATGGCAGGAGCCCAGCTGTTGCGAGATTGTCAGTTGCTGCTACAGCTAGGGCAGTCAGGGTGAAGGTGCATTTATGTTCTGCAAGCAAAGGTTTGTCTGATATAAGACAGTAACTGATCACCTATCCACTGCCACAACTGTATACAATTATACCTGTGTGATCCTGGGCAATCCTAGACCATCACCGCCAGTCCTTCTGTAGAGTCACGATCCCCACCAACCGTGGAGGTAACAACCGCTGACGTATCGAGCTCCAGTCATCAATGTTTACGAGGCCTGAACTGAATCATGGGTCCGTCCTTGAAACTGGTAAACGCCCAAAATGTCTGAAACTGCCCGTCGAACAGCCCCTTCCCCTCTCCGACTTCCCCAGCCGCACCGTCGGCCCTCCGAAAGTCAAAGCGGCTCATGACGGCAGCCATCGCCAGCGTCATCTCGATCATGGCCAGCCCCTTTCCCACACAGTTCCGTGGTCCTATGGAGAATGTTGCAAAGGCCGCCTTAGCCAGCCGGACCGCCTCTTCGCCGGACTCCTCCGGGATCCACCGTTCAGGCCGGAAGCTGAATGGCTGGGGAGAGTACCGCTCGTTGTGATTGATTGTCCAAATGCCCGTACCGACCTCGTAGCCAGCGGGTATGTCTAAAGTCTCTGTGTCTCCTTCAATCCGAATCTTGAGGCCGCCTGGTAGGACCTCGCGCCACAAGGCGCCGCTGACGGCTGGAGCAAGACGCAGTGCTTCTTGAATACAAGCGCGCAGATACACACAGGATGAGAGCTTGGGACCCTGGCTGACGGAGTCTGGCGTGGGGAACACACCTCTCACCTCTTTCGTCACCCGGTCGTAGGCAGAAGGATTTCGGCTCAGGTAGAAGAAGGTGGCCGCCATGCCGGTGGACGAGGTGTCGGACCCTATATCCGTCCATCAGCCTTACAATTCCTCTATGTACCGGTACGGGATGGCTGCTCACCGGCAATGATCAGCGTGTTACTCTCCGCCCAAAGCTGCCTATGCGACAAGGTCTTTCCCGTCTCCGGATCTTTAGCAGCAAGCAGTTTCCCAAACAAATCATTTTTGGCGTCATCACCCATTTTGTCCTTCCGCGTTTCCATGATCTGCCGGCCCATCCCTGTAAACCGAAACGCCTTGCGACGCGCATCGGGGAACAAGACCTTGTCGAGCTTCATGTTTTCCAGCTGGCGGAGTTAATTAAGGAAACTTATCCGTCACAATTGCCCCAGCACGCAGTCGATGATCCAATGGTTTTCAGCGCTGCTGAGGAGATGATAAGACGTGCCGAAGACCAGCTGGGACATGGCGTCAAATGTGAAGAAGTCGCCTGCCACGTTAGCCCAGCTGAGCAGGAAACAGGTCCTGGATAGGATACATACACCATTCTGCCATATTCTTAGCTGCACTCCAGCCATCACTATCATGTTTTTCAGTGGGGACAGGACCAGTTGCCTTGGATTCGAACCGATCTTCTGCCTCACCTAGAAGCTCAGCGAAAAGCGAGGCAATGCGCCTCAATTCGGCGTCCATGCTGCGGATCTGCGTCCCCTGATTAAGGAGACGTCGAAGCTGGCCGTGCCTGGCATTGTCGAGAGTGGCCAGCGTTGGATAAACGTCTGGGACGAGGGAGAAGCGCAGGTACGCCTTGGACTTTTGCACGTTTGCACCGTGTCCATAGATGGCTTTTAGGGCTGGCTCTATGTTGATGAGGAGTCTATTCGGACCGTAGCGGACGAAATCTCCTGCGGAGTAAGTACTATGTCAGTTTACCCCGCACATTGTGGATCTGCAAATGGTCTGATGGGATGGAATAGACAACGAACCGTATTTCTCATGACATTTCCAGATGTCCGTGTGCAGATCGCCAACGTAAGTGTGATAGATGGAATACCAGCTTGTCAGTTTGGCGAGGAAGGGCCCGGGGTACTTTGCATATGGGTGGAAGGTTAGGCGGTAGATACTGAGCCCTATCTATGCAGGTTTAGTATCTGGTCAGTTTGGTGGGGTTCGGAGGTAACTGACGAGAACAAGGACGGCCAGGCCAAGTCCAGAAAGACTGGCTAGGGAGACCTTGGGCCATGAAATACTAATAGCCGATACCAAGTCCATGATCGCGTAGGTTGGAAAGCGTAGTAAGATGCTTGAGAAGAGGTATTTATATTAATATTCGCCCATGCGACTAGCCTAGTCAGTACGGCGGGGTAGAGGAGAGGACTACAATCTGGGACGCATGCCTGATTCCGGATCTAGATGAATTGAGGTTCTTTCAATACACTGTATAGATGTTGAGTGATATGAGAGCTAATAACACGAAGTGGGAGAAGGTAAGAGCCTATACACCAGCCTTGAAGGTCGCTGCTAGCTCCAAAGTCGGCAATACCACCTCTCCAATGGCCACGATATGCCGGGTCTGGCATGCCTAGGTAGCCGATATGAGCTTCACTAACTGTTAGTGCTACTCAGGTGTGCTCATCCCATACCCTTGCTAGCCACTACTCTGTTAGGGCATGGATCGACATGTGGAAGGGCCGGTAAGCGACAGATTTATGCAAAGACTACCAGCATAACAAAGATCGACCATGAATTGGGGACAGTGCTCCTCTCTCTGGAGGGAGGAGAATTCCACTTCCTTCTTCCTGCTTGTACTCTACAAATGGCAGAGCAAAGTGCCCTGACATTCATTTTTGATCAAAATCCGTTTCCTGCCCTCCCTCATGGTCACTATCCGGATCACTCCAGAGAATGTATGATTCCCACGCTGGTAGGTCAGTGCATACCCGCAGCAGCGATGGTCGTAAGCCGAGGCCTGACTCCAATCTTCATAGCGTAAAGTGCGCCTAGTATAATGAGAGAAATAAAAGAGCTGCTGAGCTAGGCAGTTAACAGGAAATAGGAACCAATCATGTGCGACGCTCTCTTTCACCTGTTCATTGATTGATAACGTACCAACATCGCAGCAAAGGTCAGTTCAGGTGATGATCCCAGAGCTGGGGGTGCTGCAGGCAATCTTTTGACTTGCACTGTCACAAAATCAAGCCAACCATTAAATCCGAGATCACTAAGGCATGATCCACAGAACCTGCATATTCTGATTATCCATAAAGTAAATTTCCTGATCATCCTGGGGAAACAGTCAGGGTTCTGGGCTTTCGCGGCCGAAGCTGCGGATACATCAAGGTAGGGTAGGGTAGAGTGAGCGACCTGATACGAGTTCCTTCTAACAGCTCATTGAGTGATACCTCCCAACTAGGACAAGAAGCTATGGGTAGAATTAGCTAGTAATATCTGCATCTATATCCAACCGCAAAATTCGAAGCGGACAGTCACTATGGATCGATACCTGCCTACTCACGTCCTATTGCTCGGATGGGAATTCATTCATGACTCCGGCGAGAGCCGATGTGTACCTTGCTGAATGTTTAAGAAATTGCCATACACGAGGTATTTTGAAAATAAGAATGCGGGCGAAAGACTATCCCTCATTAGAGGTAGGGAAGTCCCGCTCTGCGGCTTAAGGAGACCATCTGCATAGTATAAATATAAGGGTCACTGGACCGGGGTCCTGAAGGTTAAATGGCGATGTATAATCAATATATCAGTGGACGACCGCTTAGAGAAGCTCAAGGCATGAACTTCCAGTTCCTTTTGTTTACTCTGAAGATAAATTTATGCCTCTTTATCATGAGCCTCCACTCTCCTTAGAAAATGTAAATCACCAAGGCAACTCCATCCCCTCATACGTAACAAACCTTCCCCCGACGCTCTCCCTGGTCGCCATATCGACAACCTCCAGAATCCCCTTGACACTTTTTTCCACCGTCTCTGGCGGCCCGGCGTCAAACCCCCACTCCTTCGCAACAAATTCTCCCGCCCTCGTCTTCACCCACCCCGGATGTAAAGCAACAGCAACAAGCCCATCCGCTTCGTGCTGGAGATGAAGGGCACGGGTGAGCCAGTTCCCCGCCGCACGGCTGGGACCGTACGCGCCACTGGGAAACGGTTCCTGCGCGCCGATTGAACCGACAGACGAAGACATGAAGATGGCTTTGGGGGTCCCGCTCTGGGCTTTCTTGAGAAGGGGCCAGAAAGCCTGGAAGACAAGGAGGGGTGCGATAGTGTTGACTTCGAAGGAGGCGCGGAGGTCGGATGCGGACGTGCTTAGGGCTGGGGTCATGGGGGTTGCGAAGCCGGCGTTGGCAACGAGGACGTCGATGTGGCGTATCTCCGGGGCGGTGATGGTGAGGGCTGTCAGGATTTCAGAGGGGGGTGGTTGGGGTTGAGCTCCAGTTGTCCGAGGGGAAAGAGAGGTGAATGATATGCAAAATGCTGTTTTGGCCGGGGGTGATGGTGCCTAGCTCTGACTTGAGGGCGTCCTCTGCCTCATTATTGCGGACGGACGCGATGATTGTAGTGGAGGGTTGGGTGAGGAGGGACTTGGTGAGGCCAAGGCCCAGGCCTCTGTTGGCGCCAGTGATGAAGTAGGTGGTACTGGGCATGGTGATGACAGCCAATAGATAGGAGAAGCCCGTAGGGAGAGTTGAAAGAAGAGGAGAAGGGAGGAGTAGAAGTATACTCTTATTTATAGTGTCGAGAGTGATCTAGTTTAGCGAGTGTATATTTGCGTGTAATTTGCAGTTCAGTTTCTGTCCTGCTGACGTGATACGAAATTTGCAATTCTCCAAGGGTTCGCGTCAGTGACCAGGATAGAGACCATTTTCTGCCGACCGAGATGTTTATTGTACCCAGTTACACCACACAGGCCGCCGTATACAGACAACCACGCTTGCACGGCTAGATCTCGAATAAGGGTTGCACCACTACGATAGAGTACATCCTGAATCTTGATCCAGCTAGGACCCCGCCTGTTTTGGGCATCCGCCATATCAGAACTCGACAATCCACTATCATCAATGAGATTAGCTACCTCAAGACTCATCTCAGGCTGGCCGGACGTTCGACTCGTCCACTGCAGGGTCGGCCATCTGGAATGGCTTCCTGGGGAAGGGGTCGCAATGAGTCAACCTTAGGGCTGCCTGTCTGTTGCTGTCTCCATTCATTGGCTAGGCTAACCTGCTCAGCCCGGTTCTCTCCAAGCAACCAGTTCATGGTCCACATAAGATGTACTAGCCTTGACTGACGGATTGAGAAAAATTGGATTTTCTGTGTTTCATAACCAGACTAGGCCACATCGAGCTCAAAAGGGCTGTGTTCGCCCCTACGAAGGGCAGGAAAGCAAGATCGCAGTACCTGGTATGTGGCCCTCCAACAGAGGGCTCTAGCTCTTGGGCTGAGTTGGCTCAGGATCTCTAGCGCTATCTTTACTCCTTTATTCTAGTAGGTTCAGGCTGAGTAGCGTCAGTTTCTCTCTGCTACGCTATATCACAGGAACAGTTCCATCTTCTTTGATCCGGATATCCTCAGCGAACTGTGTCTCTTCACACTACAAAATACCAAGTCTAAGCTGCTGGCGTGGCAGCTGAGACAAGACCGCAGAGCTACCGGTAGGGATCTGAAGATCGCCCATACCAGGGATGTTCATACTAAAGTTTGGGTTCACCTCGGCGCCATCCTCAGTCCAGTACCCTTCAGGCGAGTTGTACTCATTGCGCGTGCTGTTAATACCGAGAGAGATCCAGGCAAAGACACCCTGCGACACATCGTCACCCAGAAGAACATACTCGACGAATGGGTCCGTGGTCTCGGCCTCGGTCGCGAGGATGCTGTCATCGCTATTGTTGAGTAGGGTCTGGGTGTTGGCGTTATAAGGACTGGTCTTCTCGACCGCGGCAATGAGGTCCTGATCGAAGAAGATCTGGCCGACGTGGGAGGCGCGAGTGTCGTAGAGGCCTGCGAGGGTGTTGTTGGGGAGCACCTCGATCTGATCGCCGGGGTGGGTGACCACTTTTTCGATTCAGTGTCAGTCAACGACAGCCATCTGGGGGTTGTGGAGGGTTGTACCGTGGATGTGGACCGCACGACCGGTATAGTGGCCGGGGAAGATAGACTCGAACTGCACAACACCGTCGGAGCCACTGGACTGGATGCCGCGCAGGAAGGTCGTATTGGAGTTACTCTCGTCGTCGGAGTTGCCATTGCCGTTAGCTACGACACCGGAGTAGACGCCAGTGGCATTGCAGTGCCAGATATCGGTATAGACGTTCTTCAGCGGCTCACAGGTGTTGACATCGATTAGCTGCAGGTCCAGGAACAACGGCACACCCGCCTGGTCTTCGGCGACATTGCGGCGGACGAGTTCACCGGCGATATCTTATCCATATTAGTTTCGACCTTGACTGACAAGAAGTGAGGAGGTACGTACAGTATGGCCCTTGAGTAACTTCTGGCTGCACGATGCAAGCCCCGCCGTCTGCAAACAAGACGCTCGTGTCGGTCGAGAGGGTGACGTCTTGGTCGACTCATGGTCCGTGGCCAGCACGGAGTCAAGGTCACGCACCTTGAGGTAGCGCCCATCTTCACGGGGATATTGTTAGTTGGTGCCTGTTCTCGGTCATAATTGCACACATACCGGTGTTACCAGCCCTCTTGCGCAGTTGCTGCACGGCGTTTTCACGACGGACAGCATTGGACTCCGCAATACCGCGTGCCTTGAGCTTCGCGGCGCAGTGACCAAGGCTGCGGCCCTGCACTGGAACGCTCTTGAGGAAGGCTGCGCGCTCAGCGGCCTCGATTTCAACATTGTGGCCAGGATGGGCAGCGGCGATGCTGGCTAGACCTGCAAGGCCAAGACCGACAAGGAGACTTTGAGAGAGCTGAACCATGTTCGCAACAGAGTCGAGACTTTCCAGTGAATAGGGAAATGCGCAAATGAGTGGAGTTTTAGGTCTGGATTATTTATGTTGAGAGACCGTTGCGGCAGAGATTTGGCCGTCTTATATATACCGGCAGGTACATAGAACTGTACCGAAAAGACCCAGGATCAGGAACGCCATCAGCAGAGTATGCGCTAAAAGAGCTGTTGATAGTGGAGTAGTGATCGACAGCGAGCCGCGTCCAATGGAGACTGTTGGATTATCATCATGTTGAGCTGTGATACTCCTGTTAAGACAGTTCAGAGAGTGTGACGACGCCAAATGACGAACTAAGGTGGATGGTAACTAGGCAGCAGAGCAACCTCTGGCATGCCAAGCTCTGTATAGATTAGGGATCGACAGCGCTACACGCAATTTGCTGTGGAGGAAAGCCAGAGAAGGATGACCGAATCGGGAAGGGAGTAGGGTATCGGAAGTCACCCTTCCGCTGACGTATTCTTGTTGTCCAATAAGCGCACTCGGAATTGCAGGTCCCGCTGAGTAAGCTCAACCGGGGGGGTTCGCAGTTCCGGCTCTGTCTAGTGGATAAACTGGGCGGAGAGCCGGATGGAGAGCTGATCCTGCTCTAATAGAGGCCGTCGGCAGGTTGAGAAATCCCGCTGCACTGTATGGCCAGTGTCCATACTACGCCGAGTGGCAGGCCAATCCGACGCGGGCTGGGGAACGCCTGCGGTCTCTGCCGTCTTCGCAAGGTTTGTTGACTTTGACCATTCCTAGGTTTCTCATAATGACAAACGATCTCTCCAGATTCGTTGCGACCGGGTCAAGCCTGCCTGCGAGAACTGTCGCCTGGCCAGAGTTCCCTGTGTCTTCAGCTCATCCTCAGACCGCCCTCGGAAAACTGTCCACCAGTAAGTCCGAGTAGTTTTGGCATCGAGTCCCATGCTAAACCAATCCTTAGAAAGCTTGCAGACGCTAGAGCCCATGCCCAGAAGCTGGAGAAGCAGTTGAAGGAGAGATGTCTGTCACCGAGACTGACCTTGGCCGGGACACGTCTTTCAGATCCAGGGAGATTCGACACGGCGTTAGCGACCTTTCAGTGGCATCTGAGTTTCTGTGACTTGCCTGATTCTTTCGACTTGGCCGCATTTTCTAATGAACTTGTCGAAATTATTGGGCCGATAGCTTCAAGTGAGCTAGCTGTTGTTACGCCTAAGTGGCCGTCTCTCCAGCTAGTCCGATCTGCGCTGGAATACTTCAAGAATACTCATCTGTATTCCGTGTTTCCTGTCGTTGACGTGGACAAGATAGCACGAATTCTAGAAGACGACGAGCTTGATCTAAGTGATGGGCCAACTGACGCCACAAGTCGCGCCTGCCTAGGCGCCTTCACAGCGCTCATCACTGGGCTTCGACGGGACGAGCCTGTCTTCGTCGCAGCTGGAGCTGATCCCATCTCCCACGTCAGGGCTGTCCTTACACTACTCCCTGATCTAGCCCTGCAAGATAGAAGCCCACGAGCTCTGGAAGCTTTGCTCATGACCGTAAGTCGGTACGTCGAATTACTAGCAACATTTCTGATTGTAATAGGCACTGTACATCACCCCTTTGGGCGAACCCCAGACCAGCGAAGCCCTACTGTCCCTGGCAGTGCGGATTCTCTTCAATATTGGGGCAAATAGAGCACAAATGGAGCAGAAGAGTCCCCATCTGCGTGCTATGTTCTGGCTCTTCTACTCGTTCGACAAGGAAAACTCACTCCGCAGGTCTCAGCCACCGCTGATCCACGATGCGGACTGTGATCTGGACCTCCCTGCTACCTATCTCTTCGAGTACACTGACTATCATTTCTTCCAAAACAAGCTGTCTTCACACGCCCTGCTCTATCCGTCGGACCTGCGGATGGCCCTGCTCAAATCGCGAATATACAGCCTCCTCTACTCGGTCGATGCCCAGAGGCAGTCAGAAGCGAGGCGTCTCCAGCGTATCCGTGAGCTGGATCAGGAATTAGTCAACCTAAAAGCTAGTTTTCCGCGCCACTGCCAGCCAGACGACTTTGCGAGAGGACTTGTTCCGGATACACTGTTCCATGATCTACTCCCAATATCTTATTACCGCCGTCCTCGCTCTTTACCGGCGCTTACTTGTCGCCTCTGATGGGTCGCAAGTTCAAGAAGATGTGCAAATCCTGGAAGACACAGCCGATATTTTTCCGAGGCTCTCTACTACTAATTCCGAGAAGGGGAACCCCTTTGCGCCGTATATGTTTGCTGAGAAATTTGTCTTGAAGATTATGGCGCTTGCTAAGGAGTCTATCATGAAGTCGCCATTGAACGGGTCAGCTCTGGAGGACAGGGGGACTTTAGGTACAGAAATAAATGGATGATTGAAATTAGATATGGCACGGTCAATACCCACTGATCAACTACTTATCAGAGTGAGTGTTTGGTCCTCACCTTACTTTCTCTTTACTAGACCGACTATTACGTATGACTGGCTACTTAGCACTAAGCCACAAGCGCTTTCCTCAATATCTGCTGCTGAAGGCCAAGACTGCATACTTGATCGATCTACTGGGTATTGTCTACATTATATATCGTAGCAGGCTCAACTG
This sequence comes from Aspergillus spinulosporus, assembly GCA_003574815.1. Lineage (NCBI taxonomy): Eukaryota > Fungi > Ascomycota > Eurotiomycetes > Eurotiales > Aspergillaceae > Aspergillus > Aspergillus spinulosporus. The sequence goes on along the minus strand of QPHH01000027.1, from coordinate 29,588 downwards.
ATTATCAGATTATTTTATTCGCCCCGTCCTTCATGTCAGCCAATACACTGATAATGGCCGTTTATGACTACCTAATCCCCGCGATTATCTTCTCCTCGTCTTTCGTTTACCCACAAACCAACCCCAGTACTGTATAACAATGTCTGGGTGGGATAAACGGATCTGTTGTGAACTGGACTGCTGCATTTACTGGCCGTCGATTGCAATCGTAGCACTCTTACACGTGGACAAAACACCGGTGTGACTCGGTCCTTGCTCGGCATGAGATAAAATATAAATAAGGACGATGTATGATTCGTATTGGAATCGCGAGCGAGGAAGGTAGCGAATAGATGAAAATCATGAGGGCGAGCAAATCGTGGGAGTCAGACTGCTTATCCATGCTATGTTGCATACCCATCAACATATTGACTGCAACGCGAAAGTAATCAAGAAACAAAAGAAGTCGTACCATAGCACCGCTCGCTGTTATCCACTCGGCCCTTACTACGATGAAGATAGCTGCACTGGCTAGGGCGAGGGCCATGAGAGCGAGACCGAAAGAGACATAGTATAGGACTTCCATAGCGAGACCTGTTTCCGCTTTGGGTTGAGAGTTGCGGTATTGATGTAGCTTGATATTTAGTACGGGTCGGGATTGATGGAGATGAAGATGAGAATGGCCATGGAGATAGAGGTTGTGAAGCACGAGCTGAGCTGTATGGGCCCGTTTGTTATCTCTATTTGTACTGAAGCAGGCATGTGGTAGGGCTCCTGCACAATGGTGAGTTAGCGCTTAGATGTATGTTCTAGACCCAACGAGTGGTGGGATCAGCCTTTTTCATGCTGGTTCCTTATTGCTTAGCCTTCAGATGTTCCATACCGTCCTAGTCTATATAAACTCCTGGGAGATAGGGAGGAGAACTGCGATTGTAAGAGTTGATGCACACGATTAATGGACGCCAATCTGTAGAAAATATATTCCTATATTTCGCCTACAAGCTACTGCTGAACAGGATTTTACTGGTTCAATCCAGATCAGGCAAATTTCGAAATGGTATAATAGCCTCCTACTTTACTCAGCCAACGCCCCAGGCTTGCTATCCCACCATGAGTCGTCCTCAGGCAGGTCCTTTGACTGACAGGTTCTAGTACTTCCTGGCAACAGTGGATGGTACTTAGCATAACGATGAGTGGGTTGGTCCTAACTGTATTATCAGTCTACACCCTGGAGCAGAGAGTAGTGCGCAGCGAGTGATCATGAGACGTCCTGTAACAATAAGTTCTGAATAGTAGTTCTGAATATAGAAAAAGGAAAATGCCAGACTGATGGTTCGCTCGCACAAAAACCAATGATATGGTCTCATTTTAGCCGGCGTTGACATGTAGCACTGCCGTCCAGCATCGTGAGTTCTCCCTCCTTTCCTCTTAGATATACCCACCCCCCGTAACCAACATCAGCATTATCATGATATCTGCACCACGAACACTTCTCTGGCTCCTCTAACCCTCTCTTCCCCTCCACTTCATCTTCATCTCGATACTCATTTTCGGCCTCTTCTATCAACACTACTCGCGCTTACAATACAACCCCACTACTACAGAAACGGGGCCTCATGCCGAGCCATACTCGACCCCTCCCGCTTCTTAGATAGCTGAAAGAATCAGTTAGGGCCGTAGACCACGCTCGCGATACCGAGTCAAAGGCTGCAACGGGTCTTCGGCATTGAAAGCGCCTTTACAACGGGTGACAAGGATGAAGCGAAGATGCTCGTGCGCGATTTGAGGAAACTTATCACAGAGTCAGACGTATACGATGATTGGAGCAAGCTGTTGTTAGAGATTTACCGCATTGTTGTGACTATTATGGAGGAGACGGAAGCGGATGCGTATGCGTATGAGGAATACACCGGGACCGAGATCGACGTCGGAGACGGGCGAGGGTTCACGTTATTGCTGGCGCCGATAATACGTGCTCTGACGTTGAGGGTGTTGCTCTGTTATCTCTTTCGCAGGGGGAATGGGAGCAAGATACATGTTCAGCACATCGTCGATCTAGGCGACAGCTTGCATAAGACACAGATGGGGATAATGACCGCCGACGAGGGAGGAGAGACGAGGTCCTAGATTTCAGAGACAATCCCGGCCTTCAGTCTCGACTTTCTGCCGTCTTTAACGACTGACCTTGCGATACTGGAGGCGACCTCAACGACCCTAAGCCGCCCCCAGCAGGAGCTGCAACCGCTTGTAGACTCTTTCTAAGAAAGTGACTCTCCCTAAAGACCCTCTTCATCTGCCTCCTTAACGTTATATTCACGCACACCTACTCAATCACCGACCTTCGGCCTATTAAATACGCCTCAGCCTTCACAACCGCTACGTGCTCTAAAAACGATAACCTGGTCCGGCAATATTCTATCTTCGCCACGGAGATTGGTATCCTCTGCTCTGGGCTGTTTCCATATGACGTTATCTCCAGCCATCTACTGCAGCACCAACCATGACAGGGAGGCTCTGCACTGTCTTTCTGAAGGAGACGCTAGGAGATCTGGCATCCAATGTCAGCCTTGATGCTTTTCTTGCAGTCCAGGGGGCGCAATGTTAGATCCTCTGACCGGCCAAAACTCATCGTCCTCGGTGAGCATTGAGGCCTCGTTGCCAATGATAAAGATCTGAAGACGTAGGGAAAACAGGTCCAGATAGATAGGGCTTTCAGAGTTGAAACGGTATTAGAATCTGATATTATGAGCTTGTGGATGCATGGTGTGACAATGGATAGTGTGTAGGGGATCGTAATTGACATTGGGAGAGCCTATAGCCCAAGCAAGACCTGTCCTTGGTAATCAAATAGTATTTGAATAAAATTGGGCTCTGGAATTTTATTCTACCCCTGTTTGGGCGAAATTAGCTAAGGTACTTAGGGTTGCTTCCGTTGACGTCGGGTCGTCCCGGTCAGTAATAATAGTTGGAGAAATAAGTCTCTATTTCACCTTAGGACTTTTTATGAGATTTGTTTGCTAGAGGACTACCCTGATATAGATCATATCGAGGTTGAACAGAGCCCTCTTCGTCTTATGGGACTCAAAAAATTCAGACGTCCGTCTTTCAGCTCTTGAGGAATCCAAGAGCCAACACTATGGGTCCCCTTCTCATTGCTGAATCGGCGGAATCATCCTCATCTCTACGAACTGGTCAAACACTTTAAAGATCGATTCCATACTATCCACAAAGCTGAAGAACCCGAGTTTCTTCGTTTTCGTAGTACTGGTCCCGTCAGTCAATCAATACCCAAAATATAGAATGAAACAAGACAAACAACCAGAAAGAAGGGCAACATACGAAAAATGAATAGGATGAGAGCACGAAATCGCCGCGTCTGTAAACCCAAAAACGCGATCTGTATCCCACAACTCCGCATGGCGCAACTGATGCTCTTTTGCAATAGCCTTCCACGCCTCCTTAACGTCCGGTCTTCGCGCCCATTCCACGAGCGTGAACTTGTACCTGAGTCTTCCCGGAGGCCCGAACCCGCGAGGAGGTGGGTTATACGGCGTCTCGACCTCCTTCAGGCCCGCTGGGTCGGTCTCAGGACCCAACCACGGAAGACTGAACCGGGCAGCTAGTTTAGGCCAGAACTTGCTCCAGGTGAACGCGCAGTCATCGGTAGCGTTGAAGCTCTGGTTCTGGGCGCCGGGCGTCAGCGCGGCCCATTCGGAGAGGTAGCCGTTCATCTGGGCGCTTGAGAGGGTCTGCTGCGTTTCCCATGCGACTATATCAGATGGGTATTCGAGAGGCTTTGCCAGGCGTTTCTGGATGACGGCGTAGATTGCCAGCGGAAGACAGAGGTTCATTGCAGCGTCTGGGACAGCACCAGGGATCCAGGAGGGGCGCGTTGTAATCCAGTTAATTCTGTGACTTTTAGCGAACGCGATGAGGGTGTCTTCTTGGTTGTAGTAGAAGTTCGGTTCAAGGAGCACACGAGGGTCGGTTTCTTCCTGGGGCACCTGGGCCCGGCCCAGGTGCACGCCGTAGTACTTTGCGCCGAGTTGGAGGAGAACAGTCTTTGGGAGAGTGTTTGAAAGGGCCTGGGCTGAAAGAAAGTTATGCAGAAGTTTGGCTGGACGATGTAAATCCTATATCGCTATGAACGCAACCGGATGGGGGACTCGTACTCTTGACCTTGACCAACTCCTCCGCGGCACTCCAAATACCACCTCCGTCTTTCGGGGCAGGTTGGATGTAGGCGTAGAAGAAAACATAGTCGGCTTTCACTCCTCTCTCAATCAACTGGGCAGCCAAGGTTTCCGGCGGCTGCAAGAAGTCCATCGAAACCTGCTCGACATGGTCCGGCCAGTCGCCGTTTGGCGGCCGACGCGAGAGTGCGTAGATCTTCTTCCAGCGTTTAGGAGACTCGCACAGTACTCGAAGCTACATCATGGGCTCACGTTAGCGCCTGAATATTTGGGAAGAAGAGAGTTTCATAACACATTAGAAATAGCCGTACCATGTAGTCTCCGGAGATTCCGTTCGCACCGGTGACAATTGCCGTCAGCCCATTCAGATCTTCTGAGAAAGTTGGCAGGCCATGATAGATATCTTTTGAGACAATTACACGCTGAGTCTGGGCCATGATGCAGATTTTGGACTGTTGATCGAGTCGGGGTCGGTAACTCTCAAGTTATATGGGTTGAGGGTTCATAAATGCAGCTTCGGGCTCGATTATCAAGTCCCCGAGCTCCCCCGCTCCTCCTCACCTCGGACCCCGGGATTGACAATATATGCTTCTATTTGTGTTGTTTTAGGCAATTGAGTTGCAAATAAATGCGCCTACCCATGATGCTAAAGTATGGTGCGGGCCCAAAGCTTCGTCATCCGATCCTAGGCGCTTTGTATGTAACATAAAAATATCCTGGTTCTGTCACCACTCTTCGATCAGATGATATAAATAATGTCATGAAGCGATGAATACCATGTAACGGTAGAGCAAAATACTTCTAGTATTTCGATGTATGTTGGCAAGAATGATTGTTACCACGATTGGCCATCACAATGCGCTCGGATCATAGAGGAGCAACCATGCTACAACAACCACTTCAAAACCCAGATGTTGGTTTTTGAGAAGAGTGCAGTATCCTCTAACCCAACGGCTCCGGCGGGAGAAAGAGGTGAAACAGGATTTGAAGAATGTATCTGGACCATGAGTAAAGTGGCCGAAGCCTCCAACTGTCCCAAGGTCCGATAGGTTCCACCGGAGGTATCGTCACCGGAAGGATAGAGCACCATACGATCGCGAACGACATGGCCGCTGGCAATTTTCATGGGCAAGGATAAGTCTTTGAATGCGGAACCGATCTGTCCCCAACAGTAGTCAACTCTGTTCTGGCTGCAGCTGGGAGTCGACCCGTATGGCGCACCCATGTTGATCCAAGAAGGATATGGTGACTATTCGAGCCCTGCAATCTTCATCATCGTTGCGTACGAAAACAGGTAGGCTTTGCCCCTCAAGGAGGTAGGGTCTCGTATAGATTAGATTCGTAAAGCGTGGACTTTGAGGCTGTCATCTCCTCTTCCTCGTTCGACGTTCAGGCAGCCTCTCTTCGCTCGACACATTCGACGATTATGCTATCTTTGGCAAGGTATTCGACTATCGAAGGTTGTTACCCCAGTTCCAGGCGCTGTAGGGGTCGTTTGGTACGAGATTGAAAAGCACTTAAAAAAAGGTATTCAGAATAAGCACATGACCAGGCATAATGAGCAGCCCACGAATCCAGAAACAGAAGGTTATGTTCTTACTTTCTCCAAAAGCACCCAGTGTTTCATCCATATAGGAGTCAATCTGATGATAGCAGCTACTGTCAGGTATATCAAGCCCGGGGTTGAGGTTGTCTTCATGTGTAGGCTCAATACAGAGGTCGCCCGCGGGTATCCCTGCCATGGAAAATGGAGCGTCAACTGCCGGTTGGCTCTGAGGGAAATAGGCTGGTGGAGGATTAAAGTGATTCTTGAAAGTCGAAGAAGTGGATGGCTCCGTCGGGGGCAGCCGCGGCGAATGTGAAGGCGAGGCGTGTTGCGACGGTATCTGTTCCTGCTCTCTCGGGTTTGTGTCGCTAACGGATTCATTACAATTCAGAGCATTCTCTAGCTCCTGCTGCAGGCTCAACTTCACAAGTCGCGTCAATAACTGTACTGTATGTTTTGCAATCTTACTCTTAGTTTGAAGCTTCCGACTGGCACGGATGATGCGTAAAACTCCGGCTTTGGCTTCGTTTGCTGCTGTGCTGAAAGGCCACAAGGTAGGAGCAAGGCATAGTATTACGCCAGCGGTAAAAAAGTTCATCAGGACAAAGGATAGACTGAACTCGCTCTCATGATGGATGGGTGACACGCGCGAGACACGGAGCGCAGCTTTTAGAGAGAGATCCATGGACAGGCGAACGGCCGATAGATGCTCAGTGACAGCAGCTCGAAACTCTGGCTTGGCTTGATGTTCTAGGAGAGGCCGGTTAATGAAGAGTACGGCACTATCGTATGTCAGTTGCAACATTTGCGACTGTAGGAACAAGTGCCTGAAGGTACGGTTTTCGGATGATGGTGGATTATCTTCGTTAGCTGTCGATGCAAGAGCGGGATGTTCTTCCCAGTACTGCTGTTTGAATACAGGGGATACTCCAGATTTCCAGGCATCAAGAGCTGCCTGGGCATCAACTATAACCTGGACGAGAGAGGCAAATGATTCTGGAGACACCGGGGTCTGTAGATTGATAAGTCGAACCTTATTGAGAGTCGTCCGGATTATCTCATACAGCCGATACTTTTGGTTATGGAACATCAGGCCATTCGCATTTGGATCCTGAAGCAGATGCGACACGGTTGGTGGTAAACGGGTATCTTCCAGCTCAGTCATTTCGTGCAGGTGGCAGAATGCAGCGTCAAGTGAAGCCGGTCGGCCGTATATCATAGCACTATAGGTATCTGCCACGATAATAAAATTCCAGGTCCGACGATAGACCTGAGATAGGACGGGGTCAGGATGGGTAATGCCGCCAGGACAGTGCATTGAGAGAGCATATGCAGTGCGGACCGAGAGGCCAAGCATGTTCCACGCGAGTCCTGGAGAGCCATGAAAAATGTAGTATGTCCCGAGAAGAAGAGAGACTTGGACAGATTCCAGGCTACACTCATCCAATAATTTAAGCACATGTAACCGGACCTCGGCAATCAGGCTGTCCCGCAGGCTCGTGGCTTGTAAGGAGAAGGAAGCCAGTAACGAATGCCCTGACCATTTGGGATCGTGTGCCACACATTGGAGTCCCACTGCTGCGGCAGTTAAGGCCGCCATCACTCGACCGCGAGATGCTTCACTCCACGAGGACCGACGGAGCAGGGGAGTCACTGACTGCATAAACTCGAATTCGTGGAAGATAAAGATGAACCAGTGCAAGTGGTCAAAATAAGCCTGTAAAGCAACATCCATAACTGCGGGAGGGGGCATTGACATCTTCTCCAGTGTCCACTCGGGTCGAGGGTTGGGCTGGGGACTGGCACGACCAGGAATGCCCGAGATGTCACTAGAGTACAGGGTAGCGCGCTGTCCAAAGATATTTACCGCAAAGCCGACCGCAGAGCTGCTGGCGCCATAATTCTGGCCTTCACAGGGACGATCCGCCCCTGCGGCAGGGTACTGGTTTGACGATGTTGCAGCCGCCTGAGGCCGCACAGCTCGCTTCTTCCGTCGGATGGGAGTATTCATGATATCCCTTGATTGACAAGATGCCCCTGCCCGCACGCACATCGTGCATGGACGAGCCTCATCACACTGTCCGGCGGCATTAGCTTGTAGCTTCCCAAGACGATGCTGACGGACCTTCAGTTTTTGCCGCCGGCACCGTTGGCAGGCACGGGAAACTCTGGGAAAATGAGGCGACTGAGCCTGCCGCACGCCTTCCGTCCTTGTATCCACCATCTCCGCTAGGAATAACAGTACTTCGGCGACAACGCAATATGAACATTCAAATGTTTGCTGGCACCGTCGAAACAGTGAGCAAGAATACAAAATGCGGACTTAAAAGGGTTACCATAACCTGACGTTCATGAAGACGGGGAAACGGTCACGGAGAAGCTTGAGTTTGATCAGGCGAGTCTAGACGTTAAGGCAGGGCTAAGCTATAGCTATAGCTGCTCTACACTCATAGTCTACACAGCTTAGTAGACAAAACAAGCTAGAATACATTGCGGAGGCTGGAAAAGCCAGGGGCCCGTGGAAATGGGGCATCGGAGGAAGGCCATATCCCCGTATTATATAATAACACAACGAAAAAAAAAAATATAAAACAGAAATAACAAAAAAAAAAAAAAAAAAAAAAAAAAAAAAAAAAAAAAAAAAAAAAAAAAAAAAAAAAAAAAAAAAAAAAAAAAAAAAAAATAGAAATAAGAATAAGAATAAGAATAAGAATAATAGGAAACCATGTGGAAAATACAAAATAAAAAAAATAATCTAAAACCAAAAATCAAAAAGCCCGATACCAACGCCTGAGCGGACGCCTCCACCGGAAGTCTATATCCAGTGGATACCTTCAATGGCCTCCGGTGGAAGCTTACATTCAGCCAAAGTTGCGGATATTGTAACCCTGGCCCCTGCCCTTGGTTCAGCCGACATTCTGGCCCATTCGGTCCTGCCGGGGTTGCGCCAGTAAGTGCATGAAGGATCATCTCGCCGGGTTCGACCTGCCGTATTTACCCGAATCAAGCACGAGCTCGATTTTCTTTCAATGGCTACACCGTAATCAACACTATAGGATCGGTGATTCAAGGTGCAGTAGCCGGGTGCAAAGCCAACCGTTCGACAGAATGTTCGGTTCTCGATGACGAGTGGGAGCTTGTTGGATTCTGTTCATGAAATGGCAGTGATGGTCAAGAGCATTCGCCGTTTGGACCGGGACCTGAAGGGTCTGGTAGAGCGTAAAAAGCCATTGCGCACTATCGACTTGTGGGTGCCACTTTAGCATCCGAGATTCTTGCTCTGGTTGGTAGAATACTGCCTGTCGTGTTTCGGTATCATGCATTATCATTATCGCTGTGATCACTTGAAGCGGTTCGGCAGCTGATTGGCAAACTCAGGTGTTTGAGACTCTTTGATGGGAGTTACGGTGGCGATAGGGTCATTGTGATGGTGTACTTGAAGACCCGATATGATGAAACAGGGTATGGGGAAGCGCTGTGGAAACCATTCCTGGATTTATACGTCTTTGTGGATTTACCGCAATCATCCCCGCATCCCCGCAAATTCATTTTAGTTTTCTAAGGGTCCAAGGGGTATTTGAATTCTGTTCTCTGAATCCATAGAATAGTGAGACTTCACCCATATAAAGACCCGCATAAAAGTTTGTGATATGAAGTTGAAAGACGAGACTCGCCTTTTGGCGTGGAATTCACTCCTCCTTTTTTCCGTTTTAGGAGCAGAATCTATCTCATTGCCGTAGACTCCACGTTAGCTTTTCCTAGCCCCAGTCCGTTGAAGGTTCTCGTACTTTAGGATCTTCGAAACTGGGAAATGCATTGCAGTTCTGTAAGCTAGGAGCTGCTATATATGTCCCGGCCCACGAGATGGTGGATGACGAGTATGTATTTTGATTCTTGATCATGAAGAACCATGCCAGGACTCCCAGGCTTGCTGGATATCCGCTATCTCCGCGAGCATACCTAAAGGCAGCTGCTCCTCCTGTAGAGCCACTGCACCCTCCCTAGAGGTGGAAGGACGATCGTTATGGCTTGAACCGCGATATGCCTGGCTCGTCTCTTGATGTTGTCTCTCTATAACATCCAACTCTCTAGCGTCCATGCTTCCGGGCTGGGGGATTGCCAGTAAATCTTGCAAAAATCTGCGTTCATGTGGTGTCATTCTGAGGGAGTTCAAAAAAGGGCCATATTGGCTGGCAATGTCGGACGCTGTAAGCTTATCATGTCCGATGGGCTTGGTGGTTCGAGACGAGGCTGAGGCCGATTGGGGCTCTTGGTGGTTCGGCGCAGCCATATTTCAGGGTCTCTTTCTAAGATATATGGGCGAGAAATATTTTCAACGGAAATTGTGTGTAGACAGTTGTAGTGAGATGAGATCAATGAGCATGGAAAAGGAAGAATTATGTCGATGGGAAACTATCGTTTTTCAATGCCTTTGCCAACAAGGTTTATACCATAAGCATAGAAGCCCTGGTCAATTACTTCTTCAAGACATGGAAATCGATTGAGAAAGCTAGGTATAATGGATGCAACAAACTGAGGGGTAAGCATCAATCATACCACATTTGCTCCTATGTGGAACTTCCTGTGTTCTGATCTGCTGGCGATCAAACCCGAAAATTGTTTCCACCGGAAGCGAAGGCGACGGCAGTCCGACGCCACCAGAGTTTCCGAGCCATCCACCGGAATCTGCCTTGTCTATATAGGCCTTGCTCTGGGGTCGTCAGTTGTCGAATCATGTTATGATAACTCTTTTGATTAATCCAGCAGCTAAACTGTGGTCAGACAAAGTACAATCAAGAGATCGGTTATGAGACTGTATATCACCCTGACCCAGTCCAGCCAGCTCGTTCGAAATCGTGGAGATGAGAGCCCTTCTAAAGCGTATGAGAAATAATCCCTTCTGAAACTAAGTTCACACTAGACTTGTCTTTACTGGGACAGATCTGCAAAGGGTCCACTTGCCTTGCACAAAATCGACCCCCTTCTGCCAGTTTACTCCGGTATAGACGAAACAACTGTCTAGCAACGCACGATGAGGAAGGATTGTTGCATTTCTCAAAATTAGCCCGAACAATTTCTTCACCCTCTTGCCATTGGCCGCTATGGGGCCAGCAGCCGGCTCTAATATTCTATGAGATGGAATCATCAAGGGCATAGTCGATCACGTCGAAATACAACACATGCCCTTAGTTGGCGAAAATAAGACTGAAACCTACCGAGCCATTCCTGCAGTGTTCAATCTATGGACGGTCAAGAACCCGCCAAAACGGAACTCAACTTCGTGTAGATTGGCGATGAGCGGGAGTTGAGCTATGGAGTCTTTGATCAGAGGCCTGCGCTGGAGAGGATAGGTATGGAATATTTATCTATTTTATAAAACCTTTCGCTATCGACCGCTGTAGTGAAGCCAGCATCTACAAAAGGTCAAGTGAACGCTCACCCGAAATTTAGACCGCCCCTCCATTGCTTGATTTCAGTATGTACAAAATCTACGAACTCCGCTGCTTGGTCCTGAGGCACTTCTGCTTTAGAATGGCGGGCATCGAGAGCGAAGGCGACCACTTGAACATCGTGCTCCTGATAATACCCAATCACCCAGCTCCCCCCATCCTTCTTAGACCCCCACGTCCCTGTTTTCACGAACCTCAGTGCCCGACACGCGTTCAAGATGCCATCACAAGTAAGAAGCGGTTGCTGACGATGCCAATCCAGAGATTCAATTAAAGAATCGAGAATCCACTCCGCCTTCGGCGCAGCGAACACTTCTCCAGCCGGCGGTCCAAAAAGTGCCGTGCCCAGCACACGACCCATTGCTAAATCAATCAGAAACCAGAATCGATGCTCGGTGGACGGATCGAGATTGATATAATCATCCTCCATATCTCTTCCCGTGTTGAAATTCATCTCAAACTGGGGGCTGTTTGTCTGCAGGGCTGCTTTGGCTTTCGTAAATAGCACAAACTCGAGTTTACGCGCTGGGCATGGAATGGACGCATGGCTTATCTTGCGGGCAAAGTGTTTGTAATCTGAGATTGGCTCATGGATAACTGCATAGACGTCGACGTCGCTGGTATCGGGTTCGTATGAGTTGTAACCGGCAGAACCGAAAAGGTAGACTGCGAGCAGATTGACTTTCAGCTCTTGATACAAGGTGTCAAGTAGGCGCGTCAGATATGTGGCTAAATGAGCCTCAGACATTTGTAGCCAGTTAGCAGCGTTGTCGTTGTGATTTGGTTATTGGGCGGGTCTATTTCTCTATCCAGCTGGCCTCTGGGGCGTTCGAGTCCGTAATGGTGGGGCAGACCTTCGTTGAAATAATGACGTCGCTGAAAGAAAGTAGATGTACGAAGGATGAATGAATACAAGTGCGTCACACAGACACCAAATTATTCACAACATGAACAAACCTTCAAAACGTTCCATTGCAGCAAAGTAAGACCAGTTTTGACTTCTCTTACCCAAAGTACGTATAACCAGATACTATCTCGTACTCTATATGTAATAATTGTAATCAGTTTGTACTATACACGGAACATTTATATTCCTTCTGGTAGAACCCGCGCGGTGGCCGCAAACCCGCGCGGGTTTTAATATCTGTCGACCATACGTGACAGCTAGTCATATACGGAACTTTCCTATTTGGGATATCGGAACTGCAAGCTCCGGCTCGCCGATGGTTATGCAGAGACTTCTGCTATTTCCACGGTTCAAAAGTTATATCTCTTCTAACTGCCGTATTAGGCTAGGTTGATTATTATTTCTTGTGTATTTAAAGCTGCTCTATAGAGCTAGATTGTAAGAATCAGACCTTCATTCTTTTATATTATTTGACAGTTGATGCTGGTAATTACGTCGATTCGGATGCTCTATAGAAATTAAGCCTGTAATTGCAAAGCACTTGCAAAGCGATTCGATATTTGGAGCCTGGGTGAGTCTTGTGACCTCCTTCAGAGCATGAGTCATAAGGGAACGCTCAGAGAAGGGTCTCCATCCATAAATCGACTCGCAAGATTATAAGTTTTATTGACTACTGACAGGGGTCGAAGCAAAAGTCCGATTTTCAAGTAGTCAGACAAATTGCAGTCGAGTTTTGATTATATAAGTGTTCGCTAACCGTTGCGTAGCGACAATAAACAGACACAGCAGTCCCAATCCATATACAGGCCCAAAAAGTATATCTATAACGCCTTTTCTACCCTTTCTTATCCTATCTTCAAGCACCAATCCACTCTTTCATTGGACAAAAGAAAGAAACAAAATAATCAAATCCGGTCCTCGACCGTCCTCCTCGGCCCCATCATCGCCGACCCCATATTCAGATCCGCACTATCCTCTGTATGCACAATTACCTCGGTCGTCTGAACAATCCCCAGATTCAGGGGAGTCTGCCTCCGGCCGCGTGCCAGGTTCTCCTCGCTACCGTCGTCTGACGCTGACAGCGACGGATGGTTCGCGTGGATCTGCACGCGGTATTTGTCCTCCTCCTGGTCGTGACGGCTGCGGCCAAGCGCGCTAAGGGCGTGGCTATTTCGGCCGTAGCAGACCTCGCCGGTGTGTTTGCGGGAACGGCCATAGCTGCGGCTGCTCTGACTGCGCGTGCTGCCTATGATGCTCTTTACGAGGGGCTTGATTGTTGGAAAGGAGGCGGCGATAATACCGACGGCGAGCTCGACGCTTTATGAGAGCGAGTTAATTAATCCGATCGATGGATGGAGCGTGAGTCTGGCAGCAGGGTGGCATACTAGTTCCATATATGGTAGGTGTATTCACTGACGTTTCGTCAGTCAATTGGCAAGGTAGGTAATACGGGAACATACCGGTACACCTCTTTATCGGAGAAATAACGAGTCTGAAAAACCGTTTTTACAATCGCGGCAGCGCACGCACTGTGGATATTAGCTGTTGCTGCTGGCAGAGGTGACTGATGCCGCTTACAAGTAACCCAAACCCAGGATACCCATCAGCGATATCTTGGACCGCTTGTTCACCTGGACATTATAGAACATGAAGACGGGGAGGGTGGCATATAGGAAATCTGTGATGATGTTGATGGCTATTCACCGCATCAGGAACATTCGCCAGGAGAGCCAAGCAGGACGGACGGGCTGGCGTCTGGAACTTACAGGCGTTAAATCTGCCGATGCCCAGAAAGACAGGGAGTGTAAAACATTTTGTTGATTCTTTTGCTCGCAGCTCAGATTCCCACGCTGCCCGGACAGGAACGCATTGGAAGATCAATGTGCATAGAGAAGCGATAGTAAAACAGACCAGGAAACCAACCGAGCCGATGATAAACCACTTCAACCACTTCTTCTGAGCCGTGAACCGGAGAAGGAAGAGGCCTACAGATATTTTGACCAGACTGATCCCCAGCACGACAATAAGAGAGCGCCACCATATCCATTGGGAGAGTTTACCGCGGTGGTCTTGTGCTTCGATCGCCGCGAGATACTGGCCCATACCCACCTTGCTCTCGCCGACAAGACAAGCCATGAACCCAATGCAACAAATCTGGTAGGATAAGCAAGGAGTTCTTTCCACGGCGGCTGCACTTACCCCGCAGACAACCATGATGCCGTCCTCAACATAAAATCGGCGGAGGATAAAGACCCGGACGTAGCATCGCAATGCTACCATTACCAGCGAAAGACCCGTTAGAACGCCAGAGATGGCCAGGATCTTTGGAGCTTGCGATGAATAGTCTATCTTCCCACCGGGGGATGTGTCTGGCTTCTGCGTTAACTGCGATGCCATTGTCACCGCATGTCATACGACCAAGCCACCAGGAAAAAAACAGGGAGTAGGACCAAGAAGAAGAAGGATGAACAGGAATCATAGGAGAGTATATGAAGATGTTGAGAGAGCCCTATTACATGGAAACAAGGCTAACCTATGGGACAGAACAAGGAGAGACGAAAACTAAGTGAACCGTTGCTCAGGGCTGACTTGGGGCGTTATTTCTCGTGTAAATAATGTTGGGAACTGCTACTCTATTTTCGACTAGTCTCGATGAGATAAGGCCAAGTTTTACCTCCTTCGCACTTGGACCCAACGCGGCCTATCAATGTGAGCGGCTCACTCTGGACGGCTACGAGGACGGTAATTAAGCTTTTGTAAGAAGGTAGCATTGCGAGGACAGCAGGTTGAAGCTGCCTTAAGCTGTCTAGGCCCCGTTGACAGAAGACTCGGGGCAGATTGACCACGAGGAAAGACGGCCACCCAGCGATCTTACCACCCCTGATCCTGGTTCCGCGTAGTAGTAAATGAAACGGCACACACGAAGAGTACTCAGTCTGTCAGATTGAGTCAGCCGCCGTGCGTGCCGTCCCAGGCCAATATCATCCCTCTCCCTGATGCAGGACGGCGAAAAGAGCACGGCACAGACAAGACACAAGGGCAACGACCAGGGTGCATTGCACTCCAGTCATCCAGAAGCCAATCCCAACAGCATGATTCAGCCGCGAAGTACTCCGTCTTTTTTTTTATATTTATGCGTTTTAGCTCTCTCGAATTTAGGACAAGGAGATTGTGGCGAACTGGGGATTCCGTGCCCCGTCAGGACTAGAGCTCACAATGAAACCGGGGAGGCTAAGGCCGTGATTCGCACAACGAATGAATGGAGTTGGCTTGAACCAGGGTTTACAGAGTACAGGAGAGATGGATAGAGCTTTTCGATTCTGGGTCTGCTGCCAGTTCGGGTACACCCCGGCGTAGCCGGGCAAGGCAGCAGTCTTGGGGACGAGAATCGAGCCCGACCTCCCCCAATTTCTCCCCAAAAGAACGGAGATCTCCGGTCTGAAGTAGCCGTTGACAAGAGATTTCTCGTTTGCTATACAATCCCACCAAGGAATTGTTAATATCCAGCCCGTGTCTCCCTAGTCCTCGGCCCGCGGGACAGCCCCGAGGGAAAGCAGAGGACTAATCTAGGGCTAGCAATGCTCGCGGGGCTTGGGCAAGTCCGCGTCCACAGTGAAACGTCAGCCGGTTTTTCTTTGCTCGCGACTCCACAAGGCGAGATTGTTGCTCCACTCTCGGGCTTCGATCCCGGTCAGTGATCGTCAGTTGGAATCTCCCAAAGTGGTTTCGTGGACTCGTTGCAGCTGACAAGGACCAAATCCAGCGAACATGCATCCGGTAGTGACGAGTTTCGACCAGGGTGCCGGAGAATGGGTTGAAGAAAGCCAAATTTGATTGCTATCTTCACTAGCTGCCGGTCCTATTCATCAAACTTGGTCACTTCACTGTGCTGTTATTAATTGATTTATATCCTGGTCAGGGCCAAGGCCCTAGGGATTCGCACCCCTGCCCACGGACCAGGCATCGGATGAAGCACTACGATCAGAGATTAGCTCAATATCGGACCCTGTCAATCTCGGCCTCTAGCGCGCCGTAGACCCAAAGACGGCGCCTCCCTCGAATACCTGCGTCCAGCGCCGTCTGCACTCCGCTGGGCCAGTATTACTCGTGAGTGTGAGACTAGTCTCTGGAGGTATCGTTAGCGAGTGGGTTGCCTATACGGACTTACAGGCAACCTCACCAAAATCTCATTCAACTGTTAAGCTAATGCACCTTGGCTGCGGCATCGCGGCAGGCTGCTGGAAATTTTCCAAGACCTCCACGAGTCAAGTAACAGCGCCGTTGCGGGCACGAGTATAGCCTACCTTGCCAAGATAACCTGGAAGGCGTCGAAGAGCAGCGCTTTTCGCTTGCCCGTCTCCATACCTTATAGCTTGATATGTAGCTCAACGAGGTCGTGGCTCGTGAATAATTGTCCTAGTCCGCCCCTGCTGACTGGAGGACGACGACGTGGTTATAAAACATCCCTGCCCGTCGTGACGATCTTTTGTTTCTTTCTTCACACTTGGCAAACTGTTTTCTCTTTTTTTTTTTTCTTTTCTTTTTTACTTGGTGTTGATTTGTCTCTCTGTATTCTTGCAGAATCGCAGGCTTGTCCAATATGCGTTTCTCTTTGGCCGCCACAGTGGCAGCTCTTGCTGCCATCCCTCACGCTACGGCCACCTTTAAGGATGTTGACGAGTGGGATATCCTGGCGGGCAAGGCTTTAGCGAACCAGGTGCTCTACCAATTTACCAAGCCCCGGTATACTGACAGCGACTGCACTCCGTTCAACGCTGTTGTCCGTCGGGAATGGTACGTCTTGGTTTAGTCGTATATTGCCTCTCGCAGAGCTAATGAACCCTCTAGGGGATCGCTCACCAAGAAGGAACGCAAGGAGTACATTGATGCTGTGATTTGTCTTACCGAGAGCCCCTCAAAGATTGACCCTGCCCTTGCTCCTGGAGCGAGGACTCGTTACGATGACTTTGTTGCGGTCCACATCAACCAGACCCTGAGGATCCACACGACGGTCCGCTCCCACCTATCCTTGCATACTTGTAATCACTCTTCCGGCAGAGAAATGCTAACAATAATAACAGGGTAACTTCTTAACCTGGCACCGGTACTTTACCTGGGCCTACGAGCAGGCCCTCCGCAACGAGTGCGGCTATACTGGCTACCAGCCTTACTGGTCGTGGGGCAAATACGTTGATGACCTCCTGGGCTCGCCTATCTTCGACGGTTCTGAATACAGCATGTCCGGCGATGGCTCTTACGTACCTCATGATGGGCCCGAAGTCTTTGAAGGCGTCTTCCTGGAGCCTGGGAACGGCGGTGGCTGTGTCACATCCGGCCCATTCAAGAAGTGCGTTCACCCAGGTTTCTTGCTTGTTCTCCCCCGAGTTCTTATACCCTGTCTAACCCCATCACTGCAGCTTCACCGTCAACCTCGGCCCGCTCTGGGTGACCCTTAACGTCCCTGGCGTGGAGAAGCAGAATGGCACCGGCCTTGACTATAACCCGCGCTGCCTGCGCCGCGATATCAATCCCGACGCTGCTAAATGGACCACGGTTGAAGAAGTTACCGACCTGATCAATAACTACCGTGATATCTCCTCCTTCCAAGATCGCCTGCAGGGCGACTTCGCCAATGGCTACATTGGCGTGCACACCGGCGGCCATTACACTATCGGCGGCGACCCTGCGGGTGATTTCTATGCCTCACCGGGCGATCCTGCTTTCTTCCTGCACCACGCAGCCATCGACCGTGTGTTCTGGACCTGGCAGAACCTTGATCCGGCTAAGCGCACGTTCGTCGTCTACGGGCCAACTCTGCTGCCGGGACGAGGCCCGAGTCCGAACGCGACTTTGGATGATATGCAGTATTTCGACGTCCTTGCTGAGGATAAGACGATCCGCGAGTTGCTTGATACCACTGCTGGGCCATTTTGTTATGTTTACTTGTAGATATGTGGAATTTTGTCTATTCGATGTACTTACCTTTTATTTGGACTTAATTTAGGGGAGCGTGGTTTGTCATTACCCGGTTGGAGAATCTTTCCTGCCTCGATTTGTTATCAGACTAGAATCATACCGCTCTGTACTCTCATAAGTCCTCGAGGAGCGCCACTGGATGTATACAGTGTGGGTTCTAAACCTCGTTTATATAGGTCTTGGTAATAGAACTCCATATCCCCCAGTATGCATAACCATCTGTCGCACTTACTCCTCACCCGTCATTTTACTCGCCATCTCATGAGTGACGCCAAACTACCCAACATGATAGTCAGCAGCAGCTGTTGCTGATGCTCTTTTGAATGCAGCGGAGCTTGCTCTGCCTACTGCATCCGAGTAATTTCTTAGATCTATATCCGAATATCGAACTGTACCAGCAAAGGTTAAATGCTGGACGTCTAGTTGGACATTAAAGAGGCAGCTGGATAAAGACCTCAAGCACAATTGCAAGCTGTTCAATGCCATG
This sequence comes from Aspergillus spinulosporus, assembly GCA_003574815.1. Lineage (NCBI taxonomy): Eukaryota > Fungi > Ascomycota > Eurotiomycetes > Eurotiales > Aspergillaceae > Aspergillus > Aspergillus spinulosporus. Next base: position 11,050 of record QPHH01000027.1, on the reverse strand, counting down.
AGGCTTAAAGGGCCCTGAATTCAAGATTACGTAGGAACAATCAAGTTGCCGGAGATACTGTGGAATCGCGGGTAGTAAAAAAAGCATGATTCACCATAATTAAACGATAAATGGTCGCAATAAGCACACTTTTTAAGGATATTCAAAGGAACAGGAAACGCGAGGGCAGAAAAAGGATAGTTGGCAATAGTAAGGCAACAGTAGGCTGGGCTTTTAAGCCACACCTGTTATTAAGCAACAGATATCGTGTGCTTTTTCAAAGCTCAGATGATAGCGCCTAGTTTGACAACTTACATTATATTGGTTGCTGTGAAAAGGTCAACAAAGCCATGCCTCTGAACTGAATGTGAGTCGGTAAAACCCCCAGCTGACAATTTAGGATGGCTGTCCAAGACATGGAACTCACTAACTGGCTCAGGATATCGAGGCACTGCGGCGCGGAGGTATTGAGAGGAACAAAAGACTGTATCACACTCATTGCTTTGCGGGCCTGATATTACCATGAAGCTGCCTGCAGCGATGCCACATCATACCGAAGGCACACGACAAGTACCAGGACGGCGGCGAAAGTTGACGTACCATCCATCTGCACATTTTCTGTGCTCTTAGGATCAGCGTCGGCGCAGCATTATATCATATTAGCGTCCGCGGACTCAAGGAGCTTCCCCAGTAGATCGGCGAATGGAATGTACTGCGAGGCTATCAGGCAGCTCACAGGTTTCTTATTATCATTGCGAATGAGCTTGTGGTTACTGATACGCGGTCCAGAGAAATAATCAATCCAAGTCCTAGATTCACTAAGCAGCCTGACTCTAGCTACTCCCACAACCTAACAAAAGGCCCAGGAGGCAAAAAGCAGAGGATAGCATGACACGAATCAGATATTCATCGCCAAGTCTCCCATGTCGCTCCAAGCCCTTTACTTCTCAGAAGCCCACTCTAGCCCACGGGGTTCATCAACAGCAAATAAAACATCTAGATCATCAATCGTTCAACCTGCACCTTGATGGCGCGGATCTGGGGCATCAGATCACTAGCTTCGTTGGTGGTGATGCTGGCCGCAATAACAGGGCGGGAAACACCGGTCGCACGGCCCAGGGCGAGCTTGCTGGGCACATAGACGTAGGGGACATTCTTGTCCTCACAGAGCAGCGGCAGGTGCAGGATGATGGGGAGAGGGGTGGTGTCGGCAGCGAGGATGACGAGCTCCGAGGTACCGCGGTTGAGGGTTTTGGTGGTCCTAAAACGAGAAAAAAAAAATCGTTAGTCTTGTTCAAGATGGTTTTGACGCGGTGCAGAATGAGCGGAGTACATACTCGTTAGCACCCTTCTTCAGCTGACGGTAGTGGGTGGCAGACTGAACGAGGTCGAGGAGCTGCTGGGAGAGAGCCTCATCGGCGATGGGCCAGGCTGGAGAATCGTCAGTTTCTGCTGTACGGCCGGATCTCAGTCGTAGGACTGACTCCGACATCAAACGGAGGTAACTCACCGGCGTTGGTGTCATCGGCCATGGTTGATTATTTGATAGTTTAGTGGCTCACGACTGCGGATCACGGCCGTTGATGTGAGAGGTAGGTTGAGGTTAAGGCTTGAGAATTCTTGCGGAGCTCGAGATCTTTTTTTTCTTCTGATCCAGCATGGGAACTAGTCCTGATATGGCATAGTATCACGTGAAGATACCTCAAGGCGGTCAACTAGTAGCCCTAGCTCGAGAAACTCAACGTACCATGGTACGGGCAGAACATGTTGGTGAAGGGGGCCCTGATCTAGTCGGCCATATACGAGTGCTCTTTACGTGTAAGTCGCTTGGGTCGATGCTAGACACGGGCGGCCGTCCCGAACGCAATCCATTGACGAACGGTGCTGACGACTTGATGCGGTGGGTATTGAAAGGCAATAAAAAATAAAAAATGACCAGTGCCGGGCTCGATCCGGCGACCTTATCGGTGTTAACGATACGTGATAACCAACTACACCAACCGGCCACTTGTTGCGAAGGTGCCCTTTTGATTAAAATATACACCATGAACACGACCTTCTTACTGTCGCCCGATTTTCAGCTGGCAATAAATGCTGGGTTTGGGCACTGCGTTATAGATCCTCTGCACAAAAGTTGGCTCAAGCTTGTTGATCAACAAATTTTGCATCCCTAGTGCCCTGTTTCAGGTGATGATTTACTTGGTGGTAATATACCTGATCCAGAATACCGCAATCTGTTACTGTTTAGTCCTGTTTCTGATATATATAATAACCTAATGTTCTGTGCAGTATCCCAATAACGTACCTTCCAAGCAAGGCGAAATAAGATCCTGTGGCATGTCCTAAGGCGACCATTAAACTCTACCATTGTAAAATTAGGACAACTGCAACGGGCAATTCCCCAAATTGATAAGAAGACACAGGCGGACATTGTGCAAAAGACAGTAACTACCAAAGATAATCCTTGTGCCAGGCCGCACAATGTACGCATAGAAAAATTACAACCACCAGGAGCCTGGTATATCAAGTAGAGATCTCTTCCTCACGATGTAGGAGCTACGAATCGTCCGAAACTAGACTTGCTGACGTCGTTGTGGGTGGCTATGACTCTGATCGTGGAAGCTTTACTCCGCCCCCAGCTCTCGCTTGCAGATGAAACTCTCGTCGGGAGACCTTGATGTCGTTCTGCTAGTAATTGCTATGGACAGTTATAGATCTCTCGTTCCATATCATATCTTCCGGGCCCCATCCTTGTAAGATGGCAGCAGGCCAGTTGTTGGCGAAATGATAGGATTACGGTAACTTCTTCGACTTGTGCAAATCACCCACAAAAATGTGGGCAGAAACGATGCCCCTAGAGAGGATTCCGTCTGATTTGATATGGGAAAATAGTGTTGAAAGATGGTAGAGTCCAGAGTCTACTTTGTAGAAAGCCCAGCTATCTGTAATGCTCGTGCTCTCTGGAATTTCCAGCCAATACGATCGTAGCCTATTGGCTGGTCCAAGTCGACGTCCGCCCAGGCGTACATTGAGCTAGTTATGGACGATCTACTTGAGTGTTAACGAATATGTTGACCAAGCTTAGGGAATGCTCAAAAAATATCGTTTTATGCCAAAGAGGCGAGTCATAGTAGTAATCCGCGATTTTGTTACATTCAAGCCTCAATATATCGGTGTACGGAATCACGAGGTGGAAAGCATCACCGTTTTCGGAGCTTTCCTAATGGTAGGTATGGCATCCTCAAGTACACTCAGGTTCCATGGCCAGTAGGTCTGCTGTAGACTCAGTATCTTTCTCATTAGCTGTGCCACCTAATTTATTGAACTCGCCCATCGTCTCCAGCATTGTTCCTGTCAGTGCTTCATCATCAGATATTGATGGATAAGACAACTTCTGCTTGTAACTATTTACTACGGAAGGAAAGCTGAAAGAGGCCTTGAATGCACAGAGATCCACCGGTCATGGTAGAGCACAATTGGTAATTGAGTAGGATGCAGTCCACCACGCCAAGCCCTCCCTGCTGCTTGAATGCATATTGATGCGCAGTCGAACCTATCGCAACTAAAGCCGGCAAACTAACTCAATCTCGGCTAGAAAACGGTAGACAGATAAATGAGCTAGGGGTCTGATAAGGCTCCTATGAGGAAGTGATGAAAGGGCTGAATTGATGCTATCGATGGCCTAGTTGTAGGTAGCAAATTTACAATGCACGGGAATCTATAGGCAGCGAGACCTTAAATGCTCAGAAGGCTGTCAAGATAGAACTCATTTGTAATTGTATCTACATGGAGCTTGGGACGACACATCTCTTAACCTCGATGGAAAAGAAGCTGCTACATTGCAGGGAAATGTCTGGGCTCGCGACAATGAAACCAGATTTAAGTCCAAGACAAAATACTACCTTCGTCCGCAGTGCGAGAGTGAGTATTCGTCAATCCTTCAAGTTAAAACAAAGGACTTAGGGTTGAAGACGGGTCTTTTGTTAGCTCTTAGGGCTAGCCTGCTGCTGTGCAGCAACTGCCGGTAAGGCTGGACAGTTGTCCAAAGATGGAATATCAGTGCTGATTGACGACTAGAATGAGACCTGTCAGAGACAAATCTCGGGAAAAGTGCATCTGCCCACCGACAATTCTTGAGGGGCTTTGAATGCATCATCCACGAAGTAGTTGTACAAGACATCCCTCCATATGGCAACAGCTGACCTGCAGCACAGTCAAAATCCTCAAGAATTTTCCTTCAAAGCCAGGAAAAATCAGCTAATTATGACTGATTCGTGCCTTGGTGACCTTATTGCTGCTTGAATGGGTCGTTCCGCTGAAATTTTCCGTCGAGGAAGCTTAGTCCCAACCTGGTTCGAACACTGAGACCATTACGTCAGAAAATTATAAGGTAGTTTCGAGGTACGGAGCACTGTCGAGCCGGATTGAAACTGAACATGATTTAGCCGGGATGACGGCAAGTGAGTGGGCAGTCTCCGGGGAAATGGAGGGCTCGGTCTGAATTATGCCGGCGCTTGTATATTTCCCCGCAAACGAGACCCTGCAGAATGCGAGGGTGATGACTATATATTGAGGTAGTGCTCTTGATATCTGCTCTGGAAATTACTGGTATAGCTCTATTAGATCACCGACACACAATGAGACTTTTAGTTGTCGCTTCTCTTCTTTTCAACATGGTGGCTGGCCGTCCACATGGTAACCCCAGGTTCGTCTGCCCCTCTTACTTCATACACAGTCTCTAAGAAGCCTCAGCTTCAACACATCCAAGCTAGCCTACTATCCAGCACCAGAGAATAACGGCCTCGGCGTCGCCGTGCTTGTTCTCCCTGGCGGTGGCTACTCCCACGTCTCGCTCGAACGAGAAGGCTCCAACTCGACCACTTACCTCAACGCAAAGGGCTACGATGCCTGGGTTCTAGACTACTCTACTGCCGAAACAGCGCCAACACCACTATATCCGGTCCCACTAGAAGAAGCCCTCGGCGCTGTCCGCTACATCCGCAACCAAAAGCGAGTCAAGGTCGACAAACTCGGTATCTGGGGGTACTCGGCTGGCGGCCACCTCGCAGCGATCACCGTGACAAATCCAGAAGCTGACCTTGATTTTGGCATCTTGACGTACCCTGTTATCTCGATGGATGCAGCTATCACACACAATGGCTCGCGGACGAATCTACTAGGCGACAACCCTCCAGAGAAGTTGGTGGAGAAGATGTCCGCGGAGACTAGGGTTACGGACAAGACACCGCCTATTTTTATCTACCACTCGGCGAATGACGCAACAGTGCCCGTGGAGAATGCGCTGAGGTTTGTCAATGCTCTTACGGAGAAGGACCGGCCCTACCAGGCGCTGATTCTCCCTGATGCAGCGCATGGGATTGCCTTGGCTCTTGATGATCCGGAGCGGAATTGGACGCCGGAGCTGGATCGGTTCTTGACGTATTCGATTTAGGCTTCTATCGGATGCGGAGTGTACAATGGGCTTTGAGACGGGTGCGGTTCTTGGAAGTCAACCCAGGCCACTCGGGCGGTCTCCTTACGTATCTATATGCATAACTCTATTTGATAAATGGTAGAGAGTCATGACAAGTAGCGGTCTCAGGTAGGGCTCTGGTTAAATGCAGAACATTGAAAAACGATGTCATTGTGCAGCTAGTCTGGTATTGAACAGACCTAAAGAGATGTGTACTCATCATCTTACACGGACTACAGGTATCTCGCTCAACCCCATGATAGGACAAATGCGAGGGACGCTTGAACAGATTTGAAGCACGCCGCTGGATACTAGATTATTTGCACCGGCAATGTCTTTTACTAGAGATGTTTATTCCATCAGGGCTAGAACCTGGTTTTCATTGGTGGAGAAATGCCATCTTCCAGCATATGGGCAGGCTGAACACTACCCATAACTTGCAGTCCTGCAGTTGGTCTCATGAAAGGCTTCTGGGAGAAGAAACCGGATATGCTGGAAGGGGCACTTGGGACAATGACATTCCGCTGGCATTCGCAGCAAGGCTAGCTATAGTACAGTCTGATGGTGTCAAAGGACATCTCTCTTCATGGCACTGGAGTATGCTCGGCAATTCCATATTGAGCTTGCTGGTCCATTAGGCAAAAGACCTTTGACAATTGACGAGGAATGTCGCTCGGTCCAGGGCCGTTAACACTGCAGCTAGCTATCATGTAGGGTTTGATCAGAACAGCCACCTCTCGGCGTCATCAAGCTCAAGCTGTGACATTTGCGATAGAATAGATGTATGTTCGGATCATGCATCTTCTGGGTATCCCCCATGGGCTAAGCATGAACCAGAAATTGCCTGAGCAAGGAGTGGGATATTGGGGAAGATAGCCTAAGGCGGCCTTAGGTGCAAGATGGCTAGACATATCCTGGTATACTTTGTTAACTGTGCACTACGTCCCCTGGCACTTGTAATCGAACGCTACATCCGTAATCTCTGGGCAGTCTACTGTTCAGTAGTGTGTGTTGCCACATTAACCCCCCCCCCCCTCCCCTCCCCTTCTGCGCAGCACCAATTTGAGACTTCCTCACTTGCTACATGAGAACCGCTTCGTTCAAATCATGATTTGAGCACCCTAGAGCTATCTCCTCGAAAGATGTTTTTATTATCTTGGAATGAGAAACCCCACCGAGGCTAAGAGGGAGATGTTGTAGATCATAAGAAGGATATTTTCCATTTCCATAAAATATCAACAGGACCTTGCTGTCTGACAAGCCAATACCCTAACCCCCTGAAAGCACCTTTGGTTTTCTTCTTCCTGGTGCTCTCGGATGGCCTCAGCAAACATCCTCAGCACTATGAACAGCGGAGTCTCCTCAGTCCAACCAAGGCTCTCCAGAGAGGTTACCTCCCGATACGTTACCCCGTTCCCATAAAAGACATCGGGATCTCTTTCGCCAGCGTTGTGCGACAACATGCTCCGTAACTCTCCCCGTGCATTCTCTAAGCCATTCATCTCCCGACTTCTACAGTCCCCAGCACAATAATCAACGACATACAGCACTTCCAACCCCTTCGCCAAGCGTGACGCCACACACTCCACCTCCTGATAGACCGTCTCACGTGCAAACCTGTTTCTTGAACTCAAACCAATCTCCAGATCTAAATCTGCTATATCCAATGCAATCCGTCTTGCATTCTGCAGCGTCAATGTAAAATCGTTGCTCCAGGGGTATAGCAGCACGTCTGACAGACCGCTCTTGAAAATGCGGAGATAGGCGTCTTCGGAGCCGTCGTTGGGGTTCAACACGCCCGGATCAAATGGGGAGGCGTAGGATGTTGGTGGGCCGAAACAGAGGTGCAGGGTATCGAGTATATTATTATAGTTGACTTGTTTGCCCCTTTGGCCTCGTAGTGGGAGGTGGATGGAGTTGACTTTGGTGCTGATCTTGTCATTAGGATTCGATGACGGTGCAGACTGTCGTGGTTGGAGTGATGAGGAGGCTTCAAGGCAGCTTTGTCGGATGGAGTCTGCGACGAGGTAGATTGACGGATCAGAGGTGAGGCTGCAGTTGGCGTTTACATTGCGGCATGTATGCCGAGATTGATTGGTCGTGCATTTCTGAGATACCGATCTGTTTTTGGTTTCTGAGACCATGAATTGGTCAAGAAATACGCTGCTTTGTGATCCATTCCCGACATGTCTTGATTTCGATCCTTGTTGGGCTTGGGATATCCGCCATTCCGTCTGTGCAGAAGGGATGCAGACATCGAAAACGTGGATCCCAGGGGCTGGACATGCTGCCTGCCAGATCTTAATGCGCAATTCTGCTGGTAGGTCGTCGAAACGGGGAAATTCTTGCATCGCGATGACACCGGGTCGGCAGTGAAGGGATTAGCACGAGCCCGATAATAAGCTAAGTATAGAGTGACCGTTCCGGAGTATTTATATACAGTTTTTCCCTAACCAGGGTATATTTGGCCTCCGTCTGAGCTCAGCCGTACTCGGCTTGACTAGTGCTGACTTACGCTGCTGAATGGCCGATCCGTAAGCATCCTGATGGCAATCTGATCTAATTCGCCAGCCGGAGCTTGCGAAACTCAGCCCAACTCAGCTCACCGGCTGATCGGAGTTTTGTTTCATGGCGTTATTGGATTGGCGGTATTATGTTGTAATGTACATGCAACGTCTATCAGCAGGCGAGAATACTGGTCTAACGGTGCTCTTGTTAAACTCCTCGAGATCGGCCCTCTTCAGACTGTATTTCATAGCGATGTTGCCGCAATTGTCATCTGCCACCACGTGGAACATCTTACACGATCCGTCCTCATTTAAATTGAGACCCGGAAAGTTGCCCTCAGAGCAGCAGACGTGCTGCTTATGTTTCAGCTTGGAGAAGAGCCCCTCGGCTGGGTTGTACGTGTTTGAAGTCGGCATTGGAAATGCCACATTTCAATACCAAGTCTGCGTAGATGTTGCCAGATTTAGCCTGGACGGTCGTACACTCACCGTCGGCGCGGGCAACAAGGCATCGAGCAAGATGAAGGTTGCGGCACAAAATAGTGGGAATGGTATCAGTCGTAGTGTGGCTCGCACTCAGCAGCCGTGCAGTGAACTTAGCGGAGCCTGCGAACTTGGTGGGTCTAGAGAGAACATGCATGCTATCATAGCCCTGCTCGCAAGGATGATGCATGGCCATACTCGGAGTGTCGACCTGGAGCTTGTCCATAGTATCCTGGGACAGCCTAAGCGCTGAATCGCTCACCCCCTTTGTTGAGCAAGTTCTGTCGGATATACAGGCCAACCGCCACCTACCCGACTAGCTATAGATGATAAACGGCCTGTCCGACGCCCCATGCCTGTTCTTTGTGCTCCTCTGGCAGAAAAAGGGGTCTCTCTGTGAACCCTGGTGCTGGAGCTATACTATTAACCTTCAAGGGGATTGACCCTGGACAGAAAGCGAGTCACACACGGTCTATCAGTGTTTGAGAACTCCAAAATTCTTGCCAGGATTGGTGCCAGGGGAGGGACGGAGCGGCGAGCAGTCTACTCTATAGGCTTGATCCTAAACTAGAATGTCCTAGCTTGAGGCTACCCACCCACCTGCGGCGGGTTTAAAGTAGGCGCCAGGACTTGGTATTGCAGGCACCAAGGTATAGCGTCATTCGCGACCATTATCCTAGACTAGCCAACTGGATAATGCATAGGCTGCCCCGGCTCCGCCAAGCACTATCCTTGCAGAGTCGCAAATAGCCGAGTCTAAGGGTCCAAGCGATATGAAGTAGCCCGTATGTGTCAGTTCAGCCTATGGCTGCAGACTCGCCTTAGCAGCTGGCGCCGCCCACGGGCGTTACCTAGCTTCCCCTAGGTCTGTAAATTGTTCATCTCGCTAGGTGGTGATGTATCTGACTAACTGTATCTGCCATTAACCACTCTCCATGGAGTGATCGCAGAAAACAATGCTTGATTCTGAAATCTATCTTGCCCTGCGTGGCGCGCGGAATAGGTTCTATGAAAGCAGCCTGCAAGATTTCTACTAGATCAAGCAGTCGCATTCTTAGGCGGGTCTTACGCAGGTACATAGGTGGAAGCAGCAAGGGTGGTGTGCACAGTGCCACCCTGGCTTGTCGGAACTCTGGCGTTGGTCGGCGTCGACGCCAACAAGACTTTCCACCTCATTGAAAGCGGGGACAGCTGCTGGTCGTTTTATAAAGAGACAGGCTCATGCTTGCGCAGCTGCGCGCGTGGAATAAGGAGCTTGATGCGGCTTTGACGCTATGGTTGGGGCATTATGTTCGTGTTGGTCTCTAAGCAGGTGATATATGGGCTGCCGAAGTTGGGGAGAGGGAAATGACTTCGAGGTTCAGGAGGTATACTTGGCTGGGAAGTAGTTGAATGTGATATATATGCAATGATGGCCATAGTTATATTAATCAACCACTGCTCATTAATTCTGAATAGTTTCAATCCACGACAGTCAAGCACTATACAGTGGGTGATCACCTGACGCCCGGTATCACCTGCCGCCCGATTTCACCACCAACCATGATATCAAGCATGAAGCAATTTGTCGACCGTACGTGACAGCTAGTCATATACGGAACTTTCCTATTTGGGATATCGGAACTGCAAGCTCCGGCTCGCCGATGGTTATGCAGAGACTTCTGCTATTTCCACGGTTCAAAAGTTATATCTCTTCTAACTGCCGTATTAGGCTAGGTTGATTATTATTTCTTGTGTATTTAAAGCTGCTCTATAGAGCTAGATTGTAAGAATCAGACCTTTATTCTTTTATATTATTTGACAGTTGATGCTGGTAATTACGTCGATTCGGATGCTCTATATTGTCCTTCTCATTGATGTTGGTGGGGAGCTTTTAACCCCGCTAGCTGACTAAGATATTATATAACCATACCGATCCTCCCAGAATCGTAGCAGCAACAGACAATGAGACATATAGGCTTATCCTAAGCACCGTGCTTAGGATGCTTAGGATAGGGGGTAAGAGCAAGGCACGTAACAAAGTCTCTAAAAAAAAACAATACCAGAACAAGATAAAGCGCGCTTTTAAAAAGGCAGAACAGGACTTTTAGCTAGACTTGTTAAACCCAACCCGCGAAACCCGCCCCAACCCGCCCCAACCCGCCAAGAAATGGGTCGGATCATGCTTTCTGAAAACCCGCTGGGTTTTGGGTCTTAGTGGGCTATCCCGTGGATAACCAAATAACCCGGTGGTTTAAATTCTTGGGTAATTTGGGATTTTGGGTCATGGGGCAACCCAAAATCCTAGATTCATGCTGCTTTTTTTATATACAGGCCAACCTACAGACTATCTCATCAAAAAGGTAGAGACATACAATCTAACCAAGTTAAATTTTAAAGTATGTATAAGATTGCATGATCGAGGCAGATTAGTATAATATTAATCAATTAAAGTATAATATTGTTATTCAAAGTAATATAAATCTATCAAGCTACTCGATATCCCGCTAGTTTTCGGTACTGCCCAGGCTCAAAAAGTGGCCGACGACCTGGCCGTTGTCGAATTGAAGGATGAGACTGAATAGGCTCGTCCAATACAGCCTGTTCAGATCTAGGGTGAGTTTCGTTA